>JAGWEN010000067.1:0-381873 GCA_018703685.1 Orius laevigatus
GATACAGGGTGTAACGTTCAACGCTGATACATCCTGGGCCCTGAGTGACGTCACTTCATTTTAATGGACCAGTTGGGTCTGATCGATTATGTTTCGGGTTCAGGAGTACCAAGTGGATTTGCGATCCCTCGAGAGAGCGCGCAATTCCTCCATCCACGTCTGCTTTTCGGAGCTGTCCGTGTTTGATTGTGACGGTCGGTTCGTTCTCCGCATCTGCTCGAATCCCCATCCCAACACGCCTTGCGATCACGCCTCCATTCCTACACCAGTCGTCGAGACCAATGACTCGAACTACCACCGCCTCGGGCGCTTATAACTCAATGGGCCAAATGCCAGAAAAAACAAACTGGCTCAGCGTGATGAAGATAAAACAACGTTACGAACGTACGGTATATTACTTCCGAAGCACAACAACTCTAAATCATAACGTTAATCTCTTTCAGGTTCGTCACACGGAGCGAATATGTAGCTTGACCATTTTGTAACCAAATTCGTTAACCTTCTCTTCATGGACATTCTGCGCAGTGCGTATTGACCATGAGCTACTGTCAGCAGAAAAGCAGCATTAGTTTGACAATGTTAGAGGATCATCCTGGTTCATGCCTCTGCCATTGTGTTTGTTCAATTTGTCGGACATTGACTGAATGCTATGTAGGGAAGTAGGGAAATCCGATCACTGACTGTTTTTATTCTATAAATGCTGTATGCAGAATGTTACAATTTAATAATGTGAATAGAGACGTTTCTCAGACACTTTGACAAAAAGGGGTGTCCGAACGGCTACTGTGTCGGTGAAGTAGCACACGGGCGTGTGCAAAGAGGGGTATTTTCGTTTGGTAAGAAGAGTGACCTTCGTTCACTTTCCGTCCGCCCTCCGAACTCATTCCACACATCTTTTGTCACGTGATACCTATTGAGTAGGGGCTTCTTTCACCCCCGCCCCGTCTGTCCACTCGAGTCTGAAGAGGCGAGGTGGAAAGGAATATTGTACAAGTTCATATCCTCATAACATGTGTTATCTGCGAGCGTCAACCCTGTACCTGGGATATGACAGCGTCCTGAGTAGACCCGAAGGAAATGGAGCGTGCGAAAATGTTTAAAAATTTTTTGCTTTTCGATTTATCCCGCCACTTTAGATACGTTTTGAATGGAGCGTGTAAATAGCAGAATGTCCATCCGTGTTTGTGACTGTCCACACGCTCTTTTCATAATGAAAAAACTGTTTAAAAAACCGTTTTCCAGTTATCACATCTTTTTAGTCAGCTAAAGAAAAGACATGGTAGCAAATCGATGTATCACAGAAGTGATGGTTGGAAAGCATTGAGGTATATTAGCTCTACCTAAATCTCATAGATAGTGATCAATTATATTAACGTCAGGAAAGTTAAGTGTGACCTAGGATTCTGAGTTGTCGGCCTGAAAGAGGACAAGCACTTTTTTATCATACAGAAAAGTTTTAAGGGGTATATAAAACTGATCAACTCGTCCGGACTGCGATTTTGGTTAGAGGCAACAACGTCTAAGCTGTGAACGAAGGGTCCACCAGGGGCTTCGAATTATCACACACATTTCAGTCCGCGTGCACAGTTCATTATGATTTCCACTCTGTGGAGCGAAAGAGAGCTGGTCGCAACATCGGTAAACCGGGGCTCGATGTTTTACACGTACAGTCCTCGCCTCATTCATCCCTTTTTTATTGCTTATATCCGAGCGGGTTAAACTGTTATTAAAATTTGACTTGGGCGGCGCTTTCTTTTTTCCGTGTAGTGTCGCTAAAAGTATCGAAGTGGTTGCAATACGCGCACGACTTAACTCCCTCTCGCCGGCCTCCCTATCACTGCCTAATTGTTTTCGATCAATATTTACCCCGAGAGTGTTCCAAAGCGTGGTCTAATCAGACTTTACGACGTTACTTATGTAAGGGCTACATCCTCACCACACGTTTTAACGAAGATGGAGACATATGAAAAATTACAAAACATATTGCCTCCATCACATTTTTACTCCACATATTCAGTTCACATGTTCCATCCGAGTACAAGATCGTAAAAATATTTCATAAAAAAACCTTTCGTCAGGATCTCCGATTATTGAAGACACACTACTTTAATCGGTATTGAAAGATAAATAAATTACGCGATTCCAAGCAAGTAAAATAAAAAACACAAAATGATCTTGATTGACGTTTTTTTGACAAAAAATTCTCCTTCAAGATGAATTTTACCTCAAGAGGTCGACTTACTTATAAAAGTTTAAAATTTAAGTGCAGTCTCACCTGAAAAAAGAAAATTGTTAAAATCTTAATTCATTTGATTTTGTTGGTAAAGGGTTAATGTTTACATGCTTTGGAGTTTAGATGTAATATAATTCAAACGAGGGTAGGCTTAGGAGTGTGAATACTGAGTTTAAAACCGTTTGTTATCTTCCCCATATGTTTAGAACTGACTAAGCGTGACGAATCATGTAAGAAATTGGTCGTTTGAACCTCCCTCGTCGCCAGTATCTTTGCCTGAATCGGAAGGGCTGGATTACGAGATTCGTACGCGAAGGGGTGGGGACTGATAGAGGGGTTTAGACAGGAGTGTCAGGCTCTTCGATGCACTCTTGTGAAATTGAATTATAACGGAGTTGTATGAAGATTTATAACTGGGTGGCTCAGGTTGGTCATCTAGCAAACTATGTACCCTTCCTCTCATTGTCCTTTTGGTATTTCAGTGTTTTTCAGTCTGTCTCCTCTTTCGGATGACCTCATTTCAAAATGATCAGTAAAAATTAAAAATCTTATTTATTCCCTTTTAGAGTCTAGACCAGATAAGATGTTTTAATTGCAATCAAAGTGCATTCATAATCTCTTTGTGTTAATCTGGATATGGTTCTTTCTCTAGGCCATTTTTACTAATTTAAATATGTTGCATTTGAAGTGGGGAGGGAGCCATAGCGTGGGGATTTGATGAGTGCGCTCCATATTTTTTGATTAATGATTCAACAACGGAAACACGATAAATGAACGACATAAATTTTTGGTTTATAGAATCAGAGATATTAGTCTTAATAACTGTTTTTATGTAGTATGAAATAGTATGTGTTTGGATAATAACCAGGTATGGACATATTTCCTTCTAAATGGATTAATAGAGAAACACGGTTTGCAGTCTACTCTATCATTGTAATTAACGGAGTTGCATTATTATGCAAACTGTCCACACTGCACGTTTGGCATACGAGCCAAGGTACGCACGTCGTATAAGTGAATTATACAGCACGGATAGTGTTTCTGGATCGATACAATGGGGTTTTGAGGATGCCTTAATACAAAATGAAGTCGCCCCTAATTCCCTTGAGGCAGGTGACGTGGAGAACTATATCGGTTCCCGTAGCTTCCGTATTGGTATCCACATCCAAAGGACCAGGACAGTATGGCGCGTTTCTCGCTTAACGCTATACCATCCTATTCCTACTTTACAGCTCAGGACTGTCCATTAGTACCCATTAGTATCTAGGAAGTACCGAAGAAATGTGAATAGGAACACATGTAGCATGTGTGATAAGTCTAAAGAGGTTTCCCACTCTATCAAGAGCAAAGTTTCTGGCCATTCTGCAGCACGCTAGACTACTCTAGGTAGATATTTATTCTTCTCGAGAGCCATAGAGCTCCTCATTAATATTTAGTATTAGCACCTAAGGAACTAGCACGTACCTATCGCAGGTAGTAGCCACCATAGATCGACTGCCCTCGTACACACTATGCCTAGGAGACCTAATCATTTGTGTCAGTACCTAACCATGGATTGGGTCGCCAACTCGTTTTATCTATCTAGCTCTTCACTCAAAGGTCATTTTGAATCTTTACCTACTCATCACTCAAGAGGCATGAAAAAATCCAACGATCTCGAGAACCAATACATACGAGGCATTTGTAGCCACTGGCCGGGAACCAAACGGTGGACTCGATTGAATCACACTATCGCGGGATGAGTAGTGTAAAATGTGTATCATCCAGTGTACACGGAACAAGAGCAGTCGATGTACATGGAAACCAGATAGCGAAGTAAACCGTGAACCTCACACTTGACTTTTGATCTCAATTTGCTTTCAAATACGAAATGTGCAGTAGCGTGCGTGTATCTTCTTTACAACAGCTGATGTGAAACAGAATGGGGTGATCTAATTAGATTACTTGCTGTTGAAAGTTTTTTTTCCTCAATCGTCTCAGCTCGATTTAGAACGTTCTTTATCAGATTGATCGCGGACAGTATGAATTCATAAAATAAAGAGCCCCTTTAAGTCTGACGTAGGAGCAGCTTGGAAAGCAGAGGTCATTCGAGATAATCACCAGCTCGATGTCCACTTTTTCACGCTAATGCTGCTTCTACGAAGATTATAATGAAATATACGAGCTTTACGAGCGGAAAAGCGTTCAACAGTTTTCCTCGATTGAATTTATAGTCGTAATCAGAAGAGTGAGTCAGAGGTTGTTAACAGGCGTAAACAACTGTTCGGACGCCCTTTTCTCAGGGCGGGGGCTGAATCGAACGCAATCATACAATAATTATGTTCGGACGTAACGCTGTGTCACATCCACGATGGGTGATCTTTCAGACTTGCCCACTCGCTTCTCTCTCGCACCAATTTGTAAAACGCTTTGAACGGTAGCATCATCCTCTATCTACACGTCATCACTGAATAATAATATGAGTGGGACGATGTGTTAGTACGAGAAAATCCGTGTCAAGATGAACTTTTATGTCAGCGCTATTGTGCATTTTGAACGGCAACAGGTGGTCTGATTCTTCCGTTTGATTTTTTTACTTCAAAATCAATATACTAGCAACCTTTGTTTTACGCCAAGCTACTTTTAGAATTTAAGTCCATCCCCATTTAATCTCAAACCCACGCTCTAAGGGGTGGAGGACTCTAGTAGTGGAGGGTGGATGGAGGTGGTGGAATGTTGGGGAGGTGATGGGAGGGAGGTAAGAGGAGAGTGGAAGAGAGGTCCGGTGGTGAGAGGGGAAAAGGTAGTGTTGTGGAGGATAGTCGCGAGGTGGTGTGATGTGGGTTATGGGAAGGGGTATTAGTGTTGTGAAGCACCAATGGAGAGAGTTTCAGTTGTGGTTTCTCCTCCTAACTGCAGACTAGACCTATTACTCATTTTTAAAAATTAAATTATGGCATCTCTGTGATAGCTACGACAAAAACGGTTATATTGGTAGTAACCAAGCATCTTGGGTCTTTTGTTTAAACTATTTACCATAATAATTTGTTATCTACCCTTGATTATTCATTGTATTCCTAGTTTCCAGTCTACAGCATAAGTTATGATGTAGAGTACCTACTTACTTCGTAACGATAAATGTATAGACAAAGATAATATCTTTAATCGTCTCCTATCAATTCTCTTTGTAAGAGTATCTCACGCGTAGAGAAAATTGATACCAAGAGCTGACGGTAACAACACTCATCAAGGCTATTTCTCGATTTGGTCACTGGAAAAGAGGCTTTGGTGATTTTGATGAATCTCATGTTTGAATGATAGCGTTTTTTTACTTTATTCCTAATGGTTGCCGTTTTCACAAATGGTTGAAAATAATCACCCTGGACCAATAAACGCACATATAAAAGCAATAAATCAGGAAGAGGTGATTCCAAGCACGTGATATCGAGGGGATGTGCGTCCAAAGGGAAAAAAGCCGTCATAGAGGGTGCGCTTTAAGAAGTGAGGTAAAAGAATTATTTCGGTGATTTATTCCAACAACGGCGATCCGTACATTTTTCACATTTAGCCACGTGTACCTGCTCAATTAATTTAGAAGAGGAATTTCCAGAGGCCTTTTTTTGATTGGATTCCGACGAGTTTGACTTTTTCCCGACAGCGAGTGAATTTCGTGTGTAACTCAGATTTTGTTTGCACGATTATGAAAAAAATTTATATAAAAGACTTATCAAAAGAGCGAAATTGTCTTTTTTTCTTTCAAACAACGCCAATTAAATTGAAAACGACGGAGTGGAGGATTGACGATTTACCAAAGTCACCTTGATTAATCACATCACTTCCTTCGGCGTCTCCAGACATCCTCCGCCCGACTAGTAATCCCGACAATTGTAAATTTCTCGAATCTCCTTCCACCTCCGGGTAATTGGAAAAAGCCTTAAAACTCCTTCGGACTTAATTGAGTGAGGGGTCGGATGACATGTGTTTTGTCTGCAGACAGATCCGAATATAAATCAATGACTGAATTAATTCCTTTCCCCTTCCTGTCCGTGCTAGTTCTTTAAAGATCCCCTTTTTCGTGATTCGATCCGCTTTTTTGTTCTTTCGCGTTTAATACCACGCTGTGTTCGAAGTCGTTTCCAAGTGATTTATTACCTCTGCTCCCTTCCTTTTTTTTACACTTTAGTGAATCGAATCGAGCTCACAATGGGATGGACTCAACCATCATTTTTAGCATGAAGTACTGGTTGACTTTTTTAAAAAACCGTATCAATCTGTGGGATTTCGCAAAGTTATTAGTGGAGGGTACTGTGGTCACACTACTATTGTGTGTGGGCCACCACATGTGTGCGGAGTGGTAAGAGTCTGGTAGGGGAGATGTGTGGGTTAGTGAGGTAAGGTAGAGAGCGGTAGGGTGGTGTTTGCTGGTGGAGGAGGGTAGGGCGAGGGTAGGGGGAGGTAGGGGATGGGATTACCGTAGTTTGGGAGGTAGGGATGTGAGTGGTGTGGTAGGGAAGGTACGGGTGGACTTGTGATGGTGGTATGGGAGTAGTGGATGTGATGATGGTAGGGATATGATGGTGGTAGGGGAGAGGGTCTAGGCGAGATAGTGTGATGGCGGTCGTGCAGAGAGGTAGGGGTGTGATGGTGGTGCAGAGAGATAGGGGGTGGTAGATAAGGGTAGAGTAGAGAGAGAATAGCGTAGTTGGGAAGGTAGGTGATGTGATGGTGGTAGGTGGAGGTAGAGGAGGGTAGATTAGATGGGAAGGTATGGGATGTGTTGATGAAGGGGGAAGTAAGGGAGAGTAGGTTGGCGGTGGTTGTAGGGTAGGGTGTGGTCATCGGAGATGACCAAGATAGTACACTGGGGCGGTAGGGTATATGATGGAGGTGCAGAGGGGTAGGGGGTGGTAGAGGAGGGTAGGGTAGAGAGAGAATAGCGTAGTTGGGAAGGTAAGGGGAGAGTAGCGAAGTTGGGGTGGTAGGGAGTGGGAGAGGAGGGTAGATTAGTTAGGAGGGTAGATTTGTTGGGAAGGTAAGGGATGTGATGTTGGTGTGGAGAGTAGGATGAAGAGGATGATGGGGGCGCTAGCTTTGGGTGGTGGGAACTAGAGGAGGGTGTGGTGGTGGAGTAGGGGACTGATGGTTATGGTAGTGAAAGAGGTCTGGGAAGGTGGAGTGATGACTTGGGGTATGGATGGGTAAGGTAGTGGGGTGGTTTGGGAAGGATGGGGAAGTGATGGGACGTGAGTATGTGGGGTTTTTTTCCACATCTTGTTTAGCGTTTGTGGAGAGAAGAAGAGCGCCGTATGTTTGAAGCAGTTTGAGTTATTTTGTAGTACCTAGTAAAGTGATTTCCTTATCTGATACTGGTAATGAGAAGTTGAATTTGCTCTCAAGTCTTCTGCCAGTATTGCTAAAGAGTGATAGGTACTTAGTTGAATTTCGTTAAGGGTATCAGGGTGGTGTCGTCGCCTGAGCGAGACCATGGGGGGCAATTAGTTTTTCGACAAGACGTTATCTCTGACTTGGTGATGAGAGTGCAACAAGTTCTCTCCGCCCTTACATGCATTAATAACAACACTTCACTATCAGAAGCTTTTCTACTCGAGGAGTCGACCTTTCTTTTTGTCCATCCAGGATGTTAAACAGTAGAGTCACATTTTTTCCCCCCACACCTCTGTCATGTGACAGCGCCATGTTAAAAAACTGATATCGATCATCTCCTCTTTTCTGCAAAAAACAAAAAAGTCTTCTTTGTGAACCAGGTATTTATCGAAGGGTGACGATTCTTATCTAAATCTATACAATAACGATTTTCCTTTTCTAACCCTCTTCGCAACTAGCTTTGATTTCCTACTCCCATCAACCATTAATCGCCCTAACTTAATTGAAGAGTTATTTCTCTTTTTCCTCCTAGACAATATCTTTTCGTTATCGAATCAAATGTTTTTTAAAATTCAGGCTTCCGTGCACGACAAAATGTTCTTCTATTTCCATGAGATTAGTTCCTCATGATTTCTAAAACGTCATTTACTCCTCAAGCTATTTATAATCTTGACCTAGGGCTAAAATGTTTTTGATTAATAATAATCAGGGTGATTTTGCAAATTTCGAATTAATTATGCAACATTGTGCAACCTTGCAAATAAATGATGACATGAAATGGGCGTTTAAAGAGGGCGCTTTTCGGCTATCCTGTTTACAAATCGGCCCTTTGATCTACGTGTTTGAACTTGAACAGCAATGAAGAAATGTAAAATATAGCCAACAATCCTTGTAACAAACAATGATTTTCATGCAAAAAACGTCATTGCTCGTTAAGAGATTTTAGCGGTCGGTCTTAGAGAGAGTCCTAATTTCCTTTGGATAGCACGGTTGCGGCTTTTCCGGCGTGGCGTTACAAAGGGAATTCAAAAAACACGTGACTGTGAGTGGTCACTCTCTTATTCTCCTGTTAGTCCCCCAGGGTCTGTGTCAGGGATCTAAGCACTAATACCCTTGTCCAACTTACTATATGCATTTTCTGTAAAGCAATTTTTTATATATATAACATTTTTAAGGATCAAAAGATAGTCATAAAAATATATTAGGATCAAAAATTAAACAATTTTATTCAATATAGCTCATAGGTATCTCAAGTGATCTGTAATGGTGACTGTCGATTTGAAATATTATAATGCTCTTAACTCCCCTTTGAGACTCCAAAGTGCTAACCCCCCGAAGGCGCATCCCTTTCATCCTTTAGGAACTCGGATACCCTTCTAGCAAACCCCTTGTTGAGCCCAGTATGCCATATTGAAAATTAACTTTAAAACTAAGAACGGTACATGCAGAGAATTCATGGACGTGGAGGGCTTTCCGGATCCTTGTTCTTCCACGCGCGGAACCCTTTACTCTTATTCATTTTTAAGGGCAGGCGTAATGTTTAAACCTTTTCGGTAACGAGCGGAAAAAAGGGCAACACGAAAAAATGTAAAAAACATTAAATTCTTAATGGAATATCAAATTTGGGAATAAATGAAGTGAAGTTACTCTTTAATTCTAATCGTAATGGGTTCGAGCGGCCATCACATTTAGCAAGACTAATAGAGTAATAAATCATTATTGACGCTCATCCATCATTGCTCATTACAGTGCCATTTGGAAGACGACGTCGAAAAATCTCCGTATCACTCTTTTTTATTACCTACGGACAATTTTTTTTTCTCTAAAAATAGGAAAAATTTTATGAACAATAGGGTAAATCCTGTAGCAAATCCAATATTCGATAAAATAGGCCATCAATTAAATAAGTTAATAAGTTATATGTTAAAGATGAACTATTCACCTATTGCTAGATAGGTTTCATATTAGTATGTAATGGAAAAGTGACTCTACTGACCTCTCCACAAACACCAAATACTCTCCATCTCTCGTGCCACAGTTGTAGCCCAGGCATCTTAGATCAACATAAAGGCTGTTACGCGAGAAATTAGGTACAGTCGTAATCTCCATCTTATTTTATGTTTTTTGGGTCGCTGATTACGAATCTGAAGTTTGCCAACAAAAATTTTGCCGGAACCTTGTCAAAATATGAGTTACCTCAACTTTGAAGGAGCAAAAGTGGCACTTTTTGAGTTTTTTGATTATAGCTCAAACTATTGATTTAAGCACTTTTCCTATCAGTACAAAATGAAGCTCATAAAATTTGCTATAATGATCCGTTAAAGATTTTGCGAATTCGTCTCAAGAAACGGCCGTTAGAGAATGCGCTGAAAAAGGTCCAAATTCAAAACGTAAACCACCATTTTTACGTTCTATTTTAGAGGCGACACCACGTCTATTTTGATACTTTATATGACATTAATGATATCAGAATCTGTACTATTACACTTATTATTGGACGCAGTAGTGGGCTCGCTGTCAGCATGTGTTCAAAATTAAAGGAGTGGTCATCAACTAAAGCGGCTAAGAATTAGGTATGTATGAGATAGTGTAGGTATGTAAAAAATGGGTAAATATAAATAGGATAAAACCTACTCCAAGCCCGGGCACGTCCGTGGGGGAGGTGGGGTGGAGTTTTCAAAACAACGCGACGGGGTGCCTTAAAAAACACTGAGGCCCTCGAAATTAAATTCGCGCCATGACTACTACCATATCTTTTCTGTTTCTATTACGTTTTATTTTATTTTTTTATTATAATTCTTATTTAGTTATTTTTTTAATTTTATGATTTTTATTATTATTTTTATTAAATTTTTTTAAGTATGGCTTTGTATAGGCTGGGGACGGAACGCAACCGCGTTCCTCGATTTTTAAATTATCTATTGAATTTGAATTTCGCGCCATTATTATAGTACGTTTTAGGCTCTGGAGCCAAGGCTAATAGTCGATCCAACCGGACTAATCTCATTTTAAGGTACTTTACTGCTTATTGCTGCCATGTTGTCCGGATGCGGTATCTTTATCATGCCTTTGGTTTTAAAGCCCTAATTTTGTAATGTAAAAATTTGAGTGGTCGATCCAATTTTTCGAAGACTTTTTTGGCCTCTGGAGCCGAAAGCCTTAATGGTCGCAGCCAAACCGATTAGTCTCATTTTAAAGGTAATTTAGCCGCTTGTGGGTGGTAAAAAAGTAGTCCGGATACGGTATCTATAATGACCTATGGTTTTATGCATAATTTTGTAAGTGAAAATTTTGAAGTACGATCACATTTTAGGTACGTTTTTTGGCTCTGGAGCCAAAGCTACGTTTCTGATCCAAACCGACCTAAAAGACTCATTTTAAAGGTAATTTAACGCTTTATTACTGTAAAAGTAGCCGGGATAAGGTTATCTATAATACATTGTTTTTTAGAGCCAAATATTTAAGTGCAAATTTGAACACATCACGCTAAATTTATCGATTACCTTTTTTGGGCTCTGGAGGCCAAGCTAAATCATCGGATCTAAGCCGGACTATACTCATTTAAAAAGGTAAGTATATCACTTGTTCTTTTTAAAAGAAAAGCCTGTCCGAATACGTATCTATAATACTTTTTGGCTCCCGAGCCAATATGTATGAACAAAATATGAGTTACCTTCAATTTCAATTATACGTTTTGGCCATCTGGAGCCAAGCTATTCGTTGCAACAAAACCGGACTACCGCTCATTTTAATAGGTAATTTATCACTTGTGTACATCAAAAGTAGTCCGGATTCGCTATCTATAATAGCTTTAGCCAGGCTCGCAGAGCCAATATGTGTGTAAACGCTAGAAATTGTGCCGGTTCACGTTTGTTTCGACTTCTACGTGTCTGCTGGAGCCAAACTATAATAATTACAGGAATTCGGACAACTTTTAAAAGAACAAGTCACTAAATTACCCTTTAAAATGAGACCTGAGTCCGAGCTCAATCGGGCGGAAAGTTTCTCCCACCCCATTGACCGGCCGTCAAACCGACCTTAATTTTATAATCCTTATCGGTCAATAAAACGAGGTATTTTTTGACCGTACCATTGCTGCCGAGAAACCGGCTGGACCGAATTAGGAAAAATGATTAATGGATTTTTAGGTAATTTTATAGGCTTTTCCTTTTTTACTTGACGCCCACATCGCCAAAACCTTAAGTTTTTGAAGATATAAATCAAAAAACCTCAAAAAGTGCCAAAATTTCGACTTTTTTGGCAATTTTGACAAGGTTCCGGCAAAATTTTTTGTTGGCAAACTTCAGATTCGTAATCAGCACCAAAAAACATAAAAATAAGATGGAGATTACGACTGTACCTAATTTTTCCCCGCTAAATATGAAATATCCTAGAATGCCTGGGCCTTTGACCCATTTTATCGTCAAAAAACCCTTCAAAAGGCGTACTTTTTCATCCAAAAAATGTGGTATAGATGAGAAACCACATAACGCGAGCATCCTCAAAAAGTCTTCCCACTTTTTTTTAATGCACCCTTTTATAACGATGCTTTAAATAACAAGATTCAAATAATTTTCGCTCGACTTTCCCTGAAGAGAACGAACGGTGACAAAACGAAAACTTTTTGCAAAACCACGTGATTTTAAACGCTCCACGAAAAAGGAGGCGTTAAATAATTTGCCGATAAATCCAAGTTTTGAGGAGGCACGGAGTTTCCCTGTTCAACTCTTCCCACCCTTTAATATCGCTTAATGATTCACGGAGCTTGAGAGTGACTCTGGAGTGTTCCACGAATACTCTTTTAATAAATAACACCTCAAGGTAAGAAAACGTGCACTTTTTCGTGCATTTTTACTTAAGGTCAGTAGGTCAAAGGTACATTTGTTTTTAAATAAAGCGACTTGAAAATCTACTTAAACTTTCTAATAAAATAAGATTCGTTTGATTACACAAAAGTTACTCGAAGAAACTTATGATAAATATTAGAATAATAAATGCTAGAACGTCTAAGCTCTCTAATTGTTATCATAATTTATACTCGAGTCGAACAAAGTTTAACATTAAAGTCGACCTGAATATTCTTTATACCTTATAAAGTAAAACGGTAATGGATTATCGATAATTCCTAAAGTGAAATACGAATGGCCTCCTACTTATAGAAGCTTAAATATTTATCGATATCTTTATTTTTCCTTATCTTTCCACATCCAAAAACCAATTTGCAGTAATCCCGTTAACATTTAGGGTGCACTCGTGAGAAATGACGTCCCTATCCCTTATGAAAGCCTTCTGTCAGTCTAACGATTTTCTATCAAGTCTACGTATAAAAAGTAACGTTTTTATGGTGTTGGAGAGTCGCACGTAAAATTGAAGATCTTATTTGGTGTTATATAAAGACTTCTAGAATGATTTGTTAAAACATACGTAGACTAAGAGCGTGGTAGCTAAATGTGTTTAGTGTATGTTCGGTTTTTTATACTGAACGATTATTGATTTTAGTGCCCAGACGATTTTTTTCCTCTTAAACTTTTTTCCCTCTACACGACAAGTAATTGGCTAGCCGAGAGGCCGTTACAAGTCAATAGCCAGGAGGGCAGCCCTTGGGGTGCACTAAACAGCCCCTGATAACTCATTTAGACCAGTGCCCTCCCTTACATTACTGCTCGCATGCTTTTAGCCAACCCTCTCCCCTTTCCAGTGAACTAATTGCATAAAGGCAGTCCTTTTCGATTTCATATCTCACAAATGCCTCTGTTCATACGTGTTGAGGAGGGTCGGGCCAAAAAAAGTCTGTTTATTCCCCTTTTTTGGATCGTTTTTAATCTGTTAAAAATTGAACGCTGTTTAAACTTTATAAAATTAGCCTTCGGATTGAAAATTGGCTTATTAGGTTGCGAAATCTGGTATAGATTTTCCAATTTCATGGATCGCTATTTTAGCCAATATCTATTCCAGGGCTATTGTCCTATCTGCATAATGTGTCAGCTCTACGGGTAAATGAGGTAGATTTTTAATTACTACATTTTGATGAAACCTTTAATTACGATCGATTTAAGTTTTTAGGGTGAAAGAAAAAATCAAGTCTATTTAAACTTGGAATCGAAAAGAGCGTCGGTGGAAGGGGTTTGAATGCGAAAACCTTGCTCTGTAAATAAGGAATGCCTTTTCATGCCTCCTGATTCTCGAGGGCAAAGGATGAAGTTTCGTAAGGACTTTGAATATACAGAAAAGGTAGAGTTGAAGGGTGGCGAAGGGTAGAAGATGCGAAAGCTAAAGCCACGTGCCGAAAAGCGTAGCTCGTTTTATTGTTCCCAAGATGATCTAATCACTTGTCGAGATACACCTTTGATATATCAAGTCAAGGAATTTAATTACTGATTTTCAATCGAAAAAGTTAGTTAAAGAAAACTAATTCTCACAATTGAAAGCGTCAGAAACAGCATGAGACTCTCAGTTTGAACATAATACCGCGAGGGTCAGCGAAGGCCCTTTGGAACCATTGTGGGAGTAATTAGAAAGGTACCTAGGAAGGGTCAACGTGTCATTGTTGGGGTAATTACAGAGAGGCCTGGAGTTAGAGACCCTTCTGCCCTAGTTCTCAAAACACAAGGCCCCCTCCGGACTACAAATCTTGCGCTTGTTTAAACCCCCTCTTAGCCGAAACTCCCTTAACCATAATATTATTTTAATACCCGGGCCAATGTCTATTTAAAATTCAACGTTATTGCTGTTTATTGTTTTATACAGAAATAACAAAAACTTATAGAACGAAACAACAATCGTTTTGATTAAATTCTCGTCTATTGAAATATTTTCAACAGTTTTCTGAGTGAGCTTGCATAAGCGAGAAAGGTTAAATCTTCAAAGTTGAATTCAAATATTGGCAATAAGTTGAAATCGTTTTGACAATAGGGAGACCGGTGAAATGCTCGGTGGAAGCCCGATAATTTCCGGGCGACAAACAACTGAAGGCCCTCCCAGGTGTGGCGTTATAAGAGGGTTTGAACTCAGAAACGGGGGTTGACACGTGAAGCTATAGGCAATTACAGAAGGGACGGGAATGGGGGTGTAATCAGTTTAAAGCCAGGTTCACATATAGCGCTTTCCCCGCTCCTCGACATGGTTAACTGTAATTGGCGAGAGGGTCGAGTGTAACTTTGTTAGAAAATACGGATATACCTCATTAGCAACACCTAAAACTGTATAAACGAGATGAGACGCTGATCGCATGTTAAAGCTAAGATTTAGGACGCTTTTAACCTGAATATTTAAATGAAAAACTTACCTTGAGTTGGAAAGACGTAGGTGTTAGGGTCGTGCTTGTGCAAAGTTAGAGTCGACTGTTGTTGGAGTGGATGTTGGAGAGAAGGACCCCGAGGAGGAACTTCCGGAGGGGCTGGTTCCGGAGGCGACTCCACTTCCGCTTCTAGAAGAAAAAAAAACGCAATTGCTCTCCGTTAAACAATAAGATTAAGATTTATTTCTTTCCCCATTTTTTGTAGAGGGAAAATGAAGCAGAATAACCTCATTTCTGTTTAAATTTACCAACCAAATCAAATAATTGTATACAGTACAAAGGTGGAAACAGTACCATCGATGGTGTCGTGGTATTTGCGGATATGACATTTGCGGCTATTGGTGGCAGCTGGTTTTTCGCCTGGAAAGTGCCAAAAACCACATTTGGGATAAAATCAAAAAATGAAAACTCTCGAGTTTTTCATATCCCAAAACCGACTTCAGATTTTTGTTTTTCACCCTAAAAATGGCCAAAAACCACATTCTGGATGAAATCAAAAAATGAAAATTCTTGTGTTGAAAAAGTGAAGGAAGGGTGTCCCCCCCTTTGGTGAGGTCGAAAAAAATGTTTTTCTATCCCAAAACCGACTTCAGATTCTTGTTTTTCACCCTAAAAATGGCCAAAAACCACATTCTGGATGAAATAAAAAAATAAATAAAAATTCTTTTTTTGAAAAAGTGAAGAAAGGGTCCCCCCTTTGGTGAGGTCGAAAAAAAGTTTTTATATCCCGAATCCGACTTCAGATTCTTATTTTTCGACCAAAAAATGGTCAAAAACCACATTTCGGTTGAAATCAAAAAATAAAAATTTTCAGATCGAAAAAGCTAAGAAGGATCCGGTGAGGTAGAAAAAAAAGTTTTCATATCCCGAAACCGACCTTTAGATTCTTGTTTTCCACCCAAAAAAATGGTCAAAAACCGCATTTTGGATGAAATCCCAAAACGAAAATTCTCAGTTGAAAAAGGGTCCCAACTGTTATATGGTTACATTGGCTAGATTTGATGACTTGAAATCTATGTAGTCTAAAGATAGTGACTGTGGCATCCCTACAATGTTAACAAATCTGAGGTGTTCTGATGCCTCGTAAGTTAAACTCCGTAACTTGGACAAACGGGGTGACACGACCGCGTGATTAGTCCTCATAATTAGTACCATTGTGGGTTCGGACCCACCTCGGGATGGTCCCTTCTCTTTGACAAACGGCTCGAGAATTAGCTCTCCGGGGTCTTGATTAGCCTCTGTCACCGTATGCCCCCAACCCCCTTCATCATCTCTAAGTCAATTTACTCTCTAGTTTGAATCTCGTACATCCGAGGCCTCCGGGAGAAAGCATTTAAAACCAATTTAAGGGCCAATTCACCTTCTCTGAAGCCTCTACATCGAAAGCCTTAAAAAAAATCCAATTAATAAAAAAATTCTTTTAATTGTTTTCTTGATGTCCAAAGAGCAATTTTTTTTAAAGGTTTCTAAGTTTGTCCTTCGCAGAAGCCATACAAAAGGCATTGGAGGCACTCGATGGAGAGTAATTTCATTTACCCGATTCATCCTTTTCTTTTGTTAGGTTTTTCAAAGTAAATTAAAAGTTGGACGCCTCCCGAGCCAGAGGCATTCGTGCTCCAAATATTAATTTTCTCCAACACTTTACAAAAAATCCCTAATCCTATATTTTTATATACGTTCATTGTTGATCCTTACACAATAAACATTTTTTAAATACTAAAAATTAAAAAAGGACGTATATTATCAGCTTCTGCCACGTTTTCCTCTATTTCCCGACAGCTCATTGTATTCAATATGCCCATTGTATTGGCCATTGATTGATTTGATGGCTGTCTCTAATTTTATTGATAGCCTGGAAACCGTTTCCGGTTACGCGATTCGAAATTCATCAATTGATTTTCTACCTCGTTATGAAGTTGAAAATTAATACCTACTTCTGCCTCTTGTAAAATATGCGAACGTTTATTAACTTCTGTTTATGAAATGTGTCCCTTTTCAACCCTGATTAGAATTTTGTAATTTAAAACGTTATAGAAGCCTTTTCAAAAGGTCTCTATTAATAAATTTATGTTAAAAGCAATTGCGATGCTAAATAGCTAAATAGTGTAAGTTTATTTAAAAAACAAAGTTGTAAATAACAAGGAAATCAACTTTAAAACAAATAAGGGCATAAAATACAACTTTTCTACTTAAGTTTCTTGAAAAACGTCTCCATTCTAATTTTCAAACTGCATTAAATTGCAACGACAATCCTGATTTAGCCATGCAGTGCAATATGTTGTAGATTAATGGTGTTCACTACTCCGTGACATTGCTTTTCCAGATTTTACTTGGAGTTTCAAAGCGTAAAAACTAATATTTTACCTTAATTTTAGCTCATTTTCTTTTATTATGTTTTCAAAGTTTTTAAATTAAAAATTTCATGAGTTACTATCGTCGACTAGTTAATAAATTATGATTTTCATGACTAGTAAAAGGATCTCCCTGGATCATTAGACTGCATTATAGACTAACTTGACTATAAAAAAGCGAGTTTTTTTGCCTTCTTTATTCTCACATTCCCCACACCCATAGTCTCTCAACGGTGTCGTAACTTTATATTACATTCCCTAAGGGAGGAGGCAACGTGATTAAAAATAATTGGGAGCTGCACTCTTGTATATGGATCTAGCAGATTTTGTTTTGTTTTAAAAATGCGGTTAAAAACGATTAATATTTTTTTGGAAGAATTTTTTGGCGAATGCAAGAGAAAAGAGGGGGTGGCGTGGGGAGGGTCTAGGTGATGGAGGTTGGGACAGGGTCAAGGAGGGTAGGAGAGGTGATGGGAGTGTGGCGGAAGATAGTAGAATGTTGGGGGAGCTAGGAAAGGTTTGGAAGTGGTGGAAGATGGGAGAGTAAGGGGAGGTAGGGGAGGTGATGGGAGGTATGGGAGGACCAGTCACCAGATTTTTATACTCGTCTAGATGTTACATTTTAGGCGCCCCTTGCATCACCCCCCTTGGTATAAGAACCAACATATTTTCCGTTCTAACCACCTTCAACTTCAAAATATTCCTAAAATGGACTTGTTCATTGACAAAATTTTTTTTTATCCAAAATTGACAACTTTTTCTTCATTTACTTCCCCTCTAGAAATCCCATCATTGGCAAATCCGAGCTTGTATAATTGTTTGTAATCAGTCTAAAAAAAAAGGGTGGATCACGTAGGCCGGTATAAACACTTGATTGGCCCGACAGGGGACATAACCCATCCCGTCCCCTCCTTCTAATTGGCAGGGAAGTGATTTTGAGTAATGAGCTTGAAAGGGAAAGAAAGAATCCCATTAGGGTATCGTATGTCCTGTCACCGATCACCAGTAAATGGATCCCCCCCCCATTCCTTTTTTAAGCCCGTTTGCACCAAAAGAGTTGTTTACTTTTAGACCCTTTTTTGTCCGCCTTGACGTCCTCATTGAGCCTGAAAAACCAATTTAGTTTTTACGTTTTTTATAAGTTCATACCTTGCTTTGTTTAAAACTTTACCAAGTTCGAAACAGTCTTTGGGGCTTTATAAGTTTCTTTACGAGTTATAATTTATGCATAATTTTAAGAAAAGTTTTCTTTAAATAAAAATACTTGAATACACTATAAAATAGTTTCACATAAATAATTGTTTTTTTCAAACTTTGTTCAATTGGCGAAAGAAGGACTTTCGAAAGACAAACAAGGGAGGGTCGGAAATAGTTAACCGAAAAGCGACAACGTTCCCAAGAGCAAACTTAACCCCCCACCCTATAGCGTTACGGTATAAAAGTAACATCAAAGTGATGTATGAAAAGTTAAAGGTGAGGAGAAGAGAATAGGGGTTGAACAAGGAGCGACAAGGAACACACATATGCCATTTACCGCAGGAGGGGGTATGCTAGGGAAAAAGATTGGGCGCGAACTGTCAGGGCACTTTTACACCCGCCCTTAGAAGCCTGTGTTTTGCTAAGGGATGTCTTGTACCGCTCGCTACCTCCGACGAAGGAGTTGTAAATTTTAATAACGTCTACCCCCGTATGCAAGGTATCAACATAAGCCCTTACAATCTTATTTCTCCGTATAAACCTTAATTTAAACATAATACGGAAATATGACTTCCAATATACAATAAGAAGTAGTTGGGAACATTCAAATGTAGATTTATGGCAGTCCAATATTTGGATCAAATCATATTGGTTTTCTGAGAACGCGGGGGTTGAGATTTAATAAGCTGTTGCAGAATTTTTATGTGGGTCTAGGGTGCCTATTTTATGCCTCATGTAGTATTTTAGAAGTGAAAGGTAAATATAAATGGCCGGTTCTACAGCACAGGACAATGTGCAGGAAATGAGGCAAAGTCAGCATATTTATCTCTACTATCCATCTCCTACGACCTGGGTAGTTTACCATCGATCCATTGGTGGTATCCACATTCATCCATAGGTGGCCTCCACATCCATCCATAGGTGTCATCGACATCCATCCATAGGTGGCCTCCACATCCATCCATAGGTGGCCTCGACATCCATCCATAGGTGGCCTCCACATCCATTCATAGGTGGCCTCTACATCCATCCATATGTGGCCTCCACATCCATCCATATCTGGCCTCCACATCCATACATATGTGTCCTCGACATCCATCCATAGGTGGCCTCCACATCCATCCATATGTGGCCTCCACATTCATACATATGTGGCCTCCACATTCATACATATGTGGCCTCTACATCCATCCATAGGTGGCCTTTACATCCATCCATAGGTGTCCTCGACATCCATCCATAGGTGTCCTCGACATCCATCCATATGTGGCCTCCACATCCATCCATAGGTGGCCTCTACATCCATCCATATGTGGCCTCCACATACATCTATAGGTGGCCTCCACATACATCTATAGGTGGCCTCCACATCCATCCATATGTGGCCTCCACAGCCATACATAGGTGGCCTCTACATCCATCCATACTTGGCCTCTATGGAAGTGTGTATCCATACCTAAGCCTAAGCATCAATCCTACTTAAGCATCAATAAAATTTTAAAAACATTACCTTCGAGATCTGCATGTCTTCTTTCATAAGAAAGATCTTTGTGTAGATTATCCGAAGAAGCGGAGGACATGGAAGAAGAGGAGGTGACACCTCTTTTGGACCCTTGGGAGGCTCTCGACCGACCACCTAGCGTGTTGCTTTTCGAACTCTTTTTACCGTGTCCGTTCACCGTAACGCCAGACCGACCGAATCTCGGGCTTATACTCGGATTTGGTGTCGAACCTCCCGATGTTAAATTCGACGCTTCTAAACAAAAAAAATCAATTTACTAGAATCAAACTTGATATTATCTCACCTATAGGATAAGGCGAAGCTTGCCTAGTTGGGCTAATCCCTTGGCTTCTGTAACTAGGCAAAGGTGGACTTCCTTCCTCACCATCACCATAACCATCGCTCCCTGTAATCAAATAGGCATATTTTTTTTACAATAATATCTTTACAAATCCCAAAACTCCTCCCTTTTTAAAAAGCTTAAGGGAGGGAAAAAGGTTTCCAAACAGGGTTGTTTTTTACCCACCGATATTCCCCTTCTAAAATACATTTTTTCAACAATTTATGTAAAAAAAACTTTAAAAAATGAGTTTTAAAAAATTCTTAGAATTTAGTGAAAATACCTAAAAAGGGGCTTGAAAAAAAGGAATGAAAAACAATCCAATTTTGAAAGAATCGTTGATAAAAGACCAAAGGGCAAGTGGACCTGTAGTGATTCCTTTTTTTATTCACCGCTTTTTCTCACTCAGCAGTTATTACCCCCTCCGCCCTTTTCCTTTCCTCAAATTTCTAATATAACCCCCATTCAGACAATAAAAAACTGATACAACCCCATACCCTTGATTTTTCAAGTCGTAAAACCGATTTTGAGCATATTGCTCCCCTTTCAAACGGAGTTATTAAATTTTCATTTTCAATCTTCGAACCTCTTTTTTTCAGATTGTTAAGACCCAACACGTCTATTATTTATGGAGAGTTTTTTAAACAATTTCTTTTAGATACGAAATTGAATGGTAATGAGATTTTTCTTTTTCGCTTTACTCTATGCCTAGCCCCGGAATGAGGGAAGCTTCTAAGGTTCATATCCTGAGGCGAGGGTCCCGTAATTGCTAGCACTTCCGTTCTAGTGTTGCACTTCTACCCCAAGCGTATACACACCTCTGGGGGAAGCAGAAAACAAGATATTCCTAAGCGGCCCTAAGGGTTCTCCTTCCTATCGGCCTCTTTTTTAATTCATACAATGCTTTGCCTAAAACTTCGTTTTTTTTTATGTTTAAACAAAAAACAACTAAATAAAACAATGAAATTATTATAAATAATTAAAACTATTCATGAAAAGCTGAAATGTTTCAACAAAAGCTTTCTGACAAAAAAACGGGCTATATGCCACCTATCATAGGAAGATGCAGAATGGAAGATCAGAGCAAGTAATTCTTTGGCGTATACCACGATGTTCTTTCTTTAAGAAAAATAAGCTAAAAAGTCTTAATTTTTTCTCAAGTATTTTTAAAAATACTTGAACATTAATTAATAATTAGAAATGATAAGGATCTTTATTAGAAAATAATCTCGAACATAATCTTGAAAACAAAAATTAAAAGGTAACCTATAAAAGGAAATTAAGAGAAATAATTTGAAACTAATCAATTTTCCCCTTTTGAAAAAAGAGATCGGAAAAAGGGGGGGACGAGAATATTTTCGAAGCTAAAGCCATTTTTAATTGATCGCCTCTGTAACTTTAATGAAAGCGCAGGAACGAATGAAGAATGTTGTTACGAACTTTATTAACTTGTTAGGGCCTTGTAATTAGTACTTTCAGTTGATTACCTGCTATAGACTGTATTTTAATTATAAGGGTTCCGAAGGCCCTCCCATCCGCTGCATGTCCCTTTCCACAACTCCGCCCGCGCTCTCTCCATCGATCCAATCGATAGCGAAGGCCGTTTGATTAATTCTTTGATTTCTTATTTAGGCCCATTTTAATTGAGGGCTAATTGAAAGTTATTGGATTCGTTCGAAATGCCAATTTCCCTTCAAGTTACATGTGAGTCAAGAATATTTGATTTCTTTCCCCCCCTCTTTGTTGTTAATTATTAATAAACTTTGTAGGTAGGATTACCACATGGTAAGCATTTTGCGTGATTTTACGCATTTTCAATCAAGAGATAATCAAGCCATATTTTCAACGGGAAAAGTATCTTTTTAGCAAGATTTTAGGTATTTTTTTATTTATTTATGTTTTTTGTACTGTAATTTTGATCCATTAGGCCATTTCGGAGAGATTTAGTTTGTTTTTCGAAAAGAAAGACCCTTTTTGAATGTAATAGACCCTTTTCAGCCTCATTTTGAACCTTTTTCCCACGAGAAAAGATCCTTTTTAGGGAGATTTCTTATATTTTTCGACATGAAAGACCCCTTGCAATAGTTTTGACTTTTGGATCTTTTTTAAAAGGAACGAGCCTTTTTAGCCTATAGAGAAGGCAACTTTCATCCTGATTTTGAGCTTTTTTTTCACAAGAAAAGACCCTTTATAGCCACACTTTGAACCTTTTTCAATATAATATTTTAATATAAGACACTTTACAGGCAAATCTTGACTTTTTCGACAAGAAAAGACCCTTTTCAGACAGATTTTAAACTTTTTCGACAATAAAAGACCCTATTTGGACAGATTTTGAACATTATTATAATCTTGATTTTGAGCCTTTAAAGGGGATTTGTATTTTTTTCGACAAGAAGAGCCCTTTTTAGCGAGATTTGAAATGTTCCACTATTTGTAGATAAAACTTGAAAAGCCATGGTGTAGGCAAAATGAAAAATTTTCATCTTTCCACCCTAATTGTGAATAGAACAAAAGTTCTAAAAATAAAAAAAATGTGTTAAAAATTGGGAGGCTGAGAATCCTTTCATTAGATATCACGTTCTCGAAGCTCCTCCAGCCTCCCGTATCACGAACACTCGTTGCAGTCGGATGAGCCGGACCGCTTTGTTCAACGGTAATTAACAGATGCTAATCTCTCCCTTCACCATCCTAAAATTAATTTTTCCTTTTTTAATAAATCATATTTTTTGTTCAAAAATATTCACCATTTTTTCTTAATTTTATAAATTTTTATGAACATATCATTTTGGCACACTTCATTAGAAAGTTTGTTTGGACCGGACAGAAAGTGCTGTTTTCTAAAGGGTTAGGCTGGGAAGTACGATAGATCCCTTTAATACTGAAGGGGCGACTACCATAATTACAAACCAGGGGTAAAGGGTTTACAGAACAATAGGTGACGTCATTTCCAAAGAGGGTTTCACAAATTGATTTTTCTCATGTCTACAAAGTGGACATCCCAGCTTACAAAATAATTAAAGAACCTAAAATGCCAAGACAATATTTTCTAATTGCCAAGTTTATTTTTCACTTCAAAAACTGTTCCCTTGGGAAATCTTCAATCAATCTTCCTCTTCATAAATCGGATCTAATTTTTTTCCTAAAGCGCGAAAAAATAGACAATTTATCCAATGCAGGTCACGCCAAACGGTGTTATTTATTACTGCGGGGGAAATCCACGTCTTTAATGAAGCGCATTCAGGACAAAAATAATCTTGGAATAAAAGGAGGGTGGGGATCGTCTCTGAAGGGAAGAAAAGAGGATGTTTCCTTTATTAAATTTTTTTATTATATCGAAATGATATCAAGTTTGATTTGAATAAAAGTCTTTCTTTCCTTAAAATGTGTTTTTCCATCTTGAGGCTTTCAAGCTAAAACGAGCAACCTCGAAATAACAAAAATGTTAAGTAACTAAGAGGCTTCTTTGCTAATTAGATAAAAGGAATTTCACATTATCCAAAAGATTAAGATAGGTGGTAGCGTTCCGCCCTGCCAAGCAAAGCACCTAAATAGGTAGATAACCATCTTGTTCCTAGGACTGCGTAGAGAAGAGTTTTTCATGGAATTCTTATTTGATGTTAATAAAAGGCAAATTAGCCCATTTAATTTGTTCCCTGTTAATTTATAATATTCAGGAAGCAATAAATAGTCGTGTAGTGGATGCTCTTTTGGTGGGGTTGGAAGGGTAGTCGTCGCTCCCTAAATCAGACGGCGCATCCCTTTCGTCCCTCCGTACTCCGATGGGCTGCAAAGTCATTAACTTTGTGAACGTCGAGAGAGTGTGATAGCCGGGGGTACACGGGCGGGGGTCACCCCCGGATTGGATAAACACCATTCCCAAGCCCCAACGCTCCACCACGAATAGCAGGGACATTAATTACACTCTACCCGACCCGAGGGCCTCCAGGGAACCCTTACACTTCTTACATGCCTTAAGAACCACTTTAATTATTTTCACGCCCCCTCTTTTTTTTAAAAAACGATCCTCTTCATATCCAACCCCTTTTGCAAATTTTTTAAATATGTATTCGAAATTGATATTTTACAATCACCAGAATGTTCTGAAGCAAACGTATCGCGTGCGTATAGATCCGTCGGTTTTGATAACGTAAGCGGAATCAGTTAAAATTAGCGTGAGGTTAATTACCGTTCCTACTCTAAATTAATCAAACGTAACTGCCTTAATTCTTAGTATTTGTCACTAAAAAAATTGCGTACAAAAAGCAGGAGACGTGAACTTTTACAAGGAAACAATTATAAAATCCCTATGCGGTTATAACGTAGCGCATGAAATAATAAACAGAGGAGCTAAATAAGACATTAAGCCGTGTACTTCAAAGGCGCTACTCATATCAAGTTTCAAGAGAGGGCCTTTATGATGATGACTCTACTAATGGAGACTCCAAGTATTAACACTTGACAGAAGGTATAATGAAAAAGGTTCATTAAAAGCAGAAAATTTATTAGCAACTTTTTTCTCAAAAAGAAACGTAAAAAGTGATTTTTCCGTCTTTCAGCACATATTTACATATTTCCCTTCCGCAACGTTCCAAATTCCGAACACGATTTGGTTGATTGCCTCTATAGAACCCGCGAGCAATGGCTAAATAATTCACCTGAAGAAGTCAGAAGGCGGTTCCGAGGCGGGGGGAGTAATTGAAAAGTTTCCTACTTCGACAATCAATAACGGCGATCGCTTCGACGAAACTCTTAGCTCTCGGGTCACGTGTTACCAATAATACACGCTTTCCTTCTCTCCTAGTGTTTACCAACAAATATATAAGTTCTGAAACTTCAATTTTACAAAAATAAAAGTTTTATAATCTTTTAACAATAAAATAAATGGTATTATTGTAATAAAATGTTAGAGATTCAATTTCCTATGGGTGTTACTTGAAGGGCCCTTTTCATAGGGACATAAGGCTCAGTCTAGTGAAAAAGATAAGGTCTTCATTCGCAGGGGAAAGGGACCCAATTTCCGAAAAGGCTCGGACAACGTCCAGGATGAAATATTCCGGTGAAAACGAGTGAAAAGGCACACGAATCCTCTTTTCTGGATGCCAAAACAAAAGAGGAGGTTCCCTTTTGGCAAAACATAATAGTTCCATTGTGAGTTGAGTCATACTCTTATTAAGGATTATGTAATTGTATTGTACAGGAAGGTAAAGGAAGGAGGCTTTGTCGTTTAGCTCGTGACGCAGGTATTGTCGCACAGTTTCCGAACCGAACACAATGGAAGCTAAGTCACCGTTCTTAATTGCATTGTTTATTATGCCCGAGTAGATTAGTAAGGACCCCCAACCACACTCTTCGCCCATCCTGCACCCCATGTCCCATCAACCGATATCATCCAGGTGTTCATATTCGCACACTTTACAAAAATAAAAAGATATCAATCACAATCCATTGTTCTCCTTTAGTCATCATTCCTAAATGACATTATCTCTTTTTAAATTCACTAAGCTGTCACACTATTTTCCTCATTCTTGCTGGCTATTTTCAATCATTTCTTTGAAATGTTATATTGTTGGGTCTTGTTTTTAATAAAAATACAACTTAATAGTGTGAAACTATAATAAATAATAACTTCTAATCCTCCCCTAGACTGTCACGTCGGAGGCTAATCCCTGAGAAAAACCGCGGGATGGGATCGTGGGTATAAAAGGTTTAAGTCTCACTAATGTCTGGCACATGTTACTTTGAACATCTGTAACGTTTCTCTTTTATAGCAAAACGAGATTAGAACGTCGAGATTAAGACTTTTATATTAGTCCACATCCTTTTTAAAAATTGACTTTTTGAACAATATTCTTTTTATTTAGTTCGTTAGGAGCGCTTTAGCGTTGTTACCTGTTGCTTGGCGACACGGTAATTTGAAGAGCGTAACTGAGGGCTTGGAAGCCAATTCCAGAGAAGAGGAAGATGAGACCACTTTGATCTCGTGTGTTCCACTTCCCGGAAGTACATACTTCGGTTCTAAAAGGACCCCGAGACTATGTCGAAAAGGGCATTTAAGGGTCTTTTGAATAAATTAGTTGTTATGCTGTTGTTTAAAAATTGTTGTTACTTACTCGGGTATCCGGCGAGCAACGAGGCGATACCCGCGGCGTAAACGGCGGTCTGACGGGCGGCCGCTTCCTCTTCCGAGGTCGAATATTCACGCCATTCCGAACTCCGCTGTCGGCGGAGTCTGCCCACCTGTGTCCTGGAACTCCGCCTTCCTTCCATATTACTGCTCCATTATTATTGTTTCGTCTTCCATTTTTCTAAGGAAAAAAAAAGTCGATTAGGCTGGAGGTAATGCTTCAAAGGGTGAAAGGCAGTGGTTGAACAGGGCAAGAGAAGGCCTTTGGTACGCACATGCTCATGGGGTGGTTGGTAATTTTGTCATGTGGTCCACCATCTAGAATAGAACAAAACCCGGCCTACTATGCAAAACCCCGAAATTTTAGAAACGGTACCAAGTGTACGTGATGAAACGCGTTTTGGGCATTCCTTTAGGTGGTTATCCTCTAGGTACATTTAGAAAAAATATTATTCTACTTGGAAATATTGAAAAAATGTTTATTGCTTTGAAATTTCTGACATATTTTTGTCGTTGTTCGGAGGGGCAATCACCTAAAACATACCATGTGGATATAATTTGGAGATAACGTGGTATAGGAACCCCTGTCACATTCAGAAGGCGTTGGGCGAATGGAAAAGCAAAAGGCTTCGTATCCCAAACGCCCCTTAACTCTTCGCCGAAGAAAAGGAGGTGGGCGGAGGAGGAAAAAAAGGGGTAGAGGAGAAGAAACCTAATAAAAAATAACGAGAAGCTCCAAGTATAAATTGTTTGTTATGTTCCCAGTGACGAAATAAGGGTGCCCCGCTCGTATGTTTCCCCATCTTTGCGCCAGGAACGGTTTTAGAGAGAAACGCCATTGAGATTCAATATACAACCGGGTTGGGCGAATCTGATTGCTTTGAAGACACATATCACATTGGTTTACCTTAAGGCCCTCCCGCAGACGTGCCCTGTATTAATATTGCAACCGAGAAATTAATATACAGCCCTTGTGCCAGCCTATCCATTATTAAACACTATCTCTCCCGCTTTACGACCCACACATCCGAGAGAAACAACTGACTCGAACTGACTTGAAAATATGGTTTATGAATAGGCAAAACGACGACCAAATATCTCGAACGGACCAATACATTGGTTCCAGTTTCGTTAACAATTTTTTAACAAGTTTTCAATAAATCGTCTTGAGATCGCTCAACGCAGCTAACCTCATTTTAAAGGTTATAAAATATGAAACATTTTGAAAACTCGAGAGTTCTCCATTGGTTTTCAAATGGAAAGACTTTGAGCGATAAGGAGGATACGACCATTATCATTGTTTTTGAGTCAATAGATCGGAGCACATTAAGTGCCAAAAGTTTTTCCTCTTTTAGGGCACTAAAAATGGTCGAATTTTTTTTTTTTTTTTCTTTTCTGAAAAGCGCATTTTCATTGTTTCGGAAAACTCTAGACTGCTAATAGAGCACTTTTTCCGGAAAATATTTTCTTCCGGACAATCAGGAAACGAATTTTCAGGGAAAACAATTTTTCAAAAAAATCGGTCGAAAAATGTCGTCGTAATCGCTGACAGAGTCGTAAATCAAGATTTTAAGATACATTTTTGCCTTCTCACGGGGGAACGGAAAGTCCTAGGAAGTCCGAAAAACGAAGATAAGGGTCAGGAAAACCGTATAATAATATACATTATGTTTTTTATTGGGAATCGACTTAGTGGAAAGTTGGCAAATAAATATTTATAATAATCCGACTGCATACCTACCCTCTCAAAGTCGCTCCTCATTAGGGTGGATGTAACGTGTAACAAGGTACTTGTTACCGATAAGAGGGCGGGGATTTAAAGGGAGAGTGCGGGGGCGAAACGGTGGGCGCGGGGAGTAGAAATGTTATTGTGCCTCTCCTAATGAATGTTTATTGCTAGGGAGACGAAATGTCATTCCGTCCCTTGTTCGGTCGGGGATAAAGTAATATCCTCGGTTTCCTACCCCCTTCCCAACTCCACTCGACGCCCAAAAACAGTTTTCTCTTTCCGCCAAGGTGCCTTTTCATTTCTAGGTTGATATTAAACATTAGACTCAGCCCAATATTACGAGAAGTGGCCCCATCTTCAATAAAACGATAGCCAAAATTGAACTTTAAAATCACAATTAAATTTGTTTAAATAATGAATCTAATTAAAGTTTTAATTATACAGTATAGCTGACATAGAGATTTAAATTTAATACGAAATGGAGCTGTTTTAGAAACTGTTGAATTATTTCTGAGTAAAAAGGGTTTTCTAAAAGGGCGAAAAACAACCTTTCTACGTGT
Organism: Orius laevigatus; assembly: GCA_018703685.1. Taxonomy (NCBI): domain Eukaryota; kingdom Metazoa; phylum Arthropoda; class Insecta; order Hemiptera; family Anthocoridae; genus Orius; species Orius laevigatus. The sequence continues at coordinate 28,700 of JAGWEN010000067.1, forward strand.
AATTATAGTGTTTCTCAAACAAGAACAAACCGATGGAATAAGAGTAATTTTCCCCCACCATTAGAATGCAAATTTTCCTCTTTTAAAAAGGGCTCCCGTTTCAAATTGTTTTTCAAACGGTCATCCCTCCTTTTAATCCCGGTTAATCTTTGTGGACGAATCCCTCTGACGGTCGGTTTTCTTGTCAATAGAGGGTCGGGACGAGCGTGTTTATTTGGAGTTTTCTTCTGAGGGGGAAGTTGGATGATCGCCTCGAGGGGGATCTGCTAGCGTCCGACTTTGCCTAGCGACGCGTTAACTGACGTATGATTATTAGCACCTAGAATCGTAATGAAGGACCGAATAGGCCTCAAAGCAAACACAATTCGACGTTATTATATATGAAACCGTTTTCAACCCTCTTTTGAGCCTCCTTGATCTTTCTCGTTTCCCCTAGATCATTGTTGACTTTTCTTTAATTAAAGTTATTGCTTCTCTCTTTGACTTGTTTTAAAAATTCAAGACAACTTGTAAGTTTTTGATGCCTCTTCGAACTTCCTCATATTTTGTGGGAGCATTTCATTAGATGGAGTTATAGAATAATTTAAACATTATTGTTTATAAAAATATGCAGTAATGGCCTAAAAATTTGCATAATTTAATCCAATGAGGGAAGGCAAACAAGAGAGTGGAAGAGGGAGAGAAAAAAAAAAAGGGTTGTTCCTTGGTTGGGCTTTTGGGGTTTTTCGCCATGAATAATGTCTCCCCCCACCCACAGAGCCCATCCTACTTTTCCTCTTGTCCAAACACATAGGCTAACACGTGGCCGTGTCCCGACATAAATTCAGAGACGGGAAGGATAATAAAATAAACCACAAACACCGCTAAGCTCGTCTACGTGATCGGTACTCCGTTTGACGGCTCACGGTCTTCTCCCAGATGCGTATGGGATTTTTAAAAATCGAAATGACAATAATTTGTATCATTTTTCTCTTTTATTTCCCAAAGTTCGAAAAGATCCAATAATTTTTCTCCGGGAAATACTGCAAATAAGAAAGTCGCAATTTAATTAAAAGTAGACAGATTTATAACAGAGAATCTCTCAGAGAAAGGGGGTCTCGGATTATTGAAATATTAATACGAAGAGAGAGGAGTAATTAATAATTTAGAAGTGAGGGGCCAAGTCCAGCAAGAAGAGAGCCTTACTTTAGGAGGTTCTACATCGCCTTCATAATCCCTGAGCCACGTTTAATTTTAACTCCGAAATCCTCTTAGACCACAGGAACAACAAAGCTGGAAGAGAGACTATAACGAGAGCAAACGTAATACCTTTACTTTCCCCTCCAAAGCGGAGAAAACATGAAGAAGATTATAATATTCTTGGTATATGTATCGCATGAAATCTTTATAGTAAGCTCGAAAGAAGATATTAAAGAATTTCATCTACCCAGGTTAAGTGTAACCGGTTAAGAGGCATCCAACATCAATCCTAGTGTGTTTCTCATTCTATCACTCCCTAAAGAAGTTTCCTCGTTTGGGGGACTAAAAATGGTCCTGAATTTTTTTCCAAAAGCGAGTTTTCATTCTTTTAAAAAACTACTTGCTCCTTAGGGAGCAGTTTTTTCGAAAAAATTTTCTTCGGAAAAATAGAAAATGCAATATTTTACCAAAACTTTAGTTTTGAAAAACAAGGTAGTCATCATGTAGGTTTTGAAAATCTGAGTTCAAATATGCTAATATTAAGATGATCGGATGAATAGATTCGTCGGTATGAGATTTTTAAGGTTTAGATGCCGCGAGGGGTGGGGGAGTTGAACAAGGGGGAGCGACGAGGTTACTCGTTCTATCATACTAATAGATCTTCCCGTTTTACGTGAAAGTTACCGGAAAACATCTAGTTGAGTCCATAGTGATTGACAACTCGTGACCCCTAAACCTTCGGATGCCATAATTTTGGTACTTCATGGAGGATTCTTTGTGAAAACAAAGAGTTTAAAGGGGGCCAATTTCATTCTTGTAACAGCCCCACAAGGAAAAGTTTAAATAGCAAACTTTGTACAATAAAAGCGCACCTAATTTGTCAAAAGTATAATTTTTCTTTAAAGCACAATACACCTTCTTGTAAGAACATAATATGCATTAAATTTCTCTAGTGAGGATTACAGAGGGCCCACTCCCCCTTAAAAGAGTGGGTTATCTTTTTTGATTAAAAAGTTTTCGAGAGCCGCCTTCTTTTCCGCCTTCGCGTCCGCCTCTTTTTAATTACTTGCTTGATTTTATTTATTCTTCCTTCCCTAATTAGTCTTGTAATGAGATCTTAAGAAAGAGACGTTTGAAAATCGGTGAGGAAGTGGACAAAAGAGTATTTAACTGCGGGGAAGGCCCATAGGGCGCTATTAGCCTAATGCATTCCACTGTTTTCTCCTCCGGACAGTAAACAAGTCACGAACTTCTGCCCTTAACTTTTCTTCCTCTCCCTCTCCACATAACTCCCTTTCTCGGTAGGAAAGCCTCCACGCTTACGTCTGGCCCTCCCGGGTCCGGTAAGTTTTCTAATTATGCTCCTCGGCCCTAAACCTCCCCGACCGTCTGCATAAATCCAAACGAAACCGAGGTTTTCCCACCCCCCACGAGGATTTTCCCCTTTTCTCTTCGAATAACCGATTTCTTCACCGAAAGGTCGACTCCTTCAATAACCGGAAGTGACGGACCTGTTTACTTAAGGAACAACTGTAAACAACAACCTATAAATTTAACCTCCAAGAACTCAAATATGTACACACCATCAAAAATATCCTACACTAAAAATAGTTCCCATTACGTCGTCTTTTCAAAATTAATTGGTACACCTCACGCTTTTCAATCCCTTTGACATTCACAACTTTTTTCATTCTAAACAACCTTATAGATGATAGAACCGACAAGGGCATCCTTAAATTCAGAAGCCTTTGACATCCTGGACAGGTAGTTTGTATCCGCAAACCCATATTATCGCTAAAAAGACATTTAACCGTAATTACCCTAATCCTTTTTCATCAATCATACCTTTTGACACCATATATGGCCACATTAATCCCGAAAGAAGAGTTTAATTTACCATGTTTATAGAATATTAAATTAGCTCAAGCGGGGAATAGCTCATTATGTAGGCTCTTGAAAGGTTATAGGCCTATACAGAGCCTTTTCGTTTTAAAAATACGCTGAAAACCAAATAGCCCATTCAATGCTAAGCCAGTAACTCCATTTGTTTTCGCTGTTTATTACAAAACTGGGACTGCCTGGGACAAACTATACCATTAGAAACCTAGTGCATTACTTAAGAACTAATAATAGACCCAACAGGGGAAAAAATTCATGCTGAAGCCACCAAGTGAGCAGGTGCCAAACAATGGGTCAGAAAAACATTTTTCAAATCAACATGGTCGTTCCTGATATAAAGAAAAAAGTCAATTTTGAGGTCTACTCATTTCTATTGTATCACTTTATAAAAATTAGAATGCAATTTTTTATTGAATAGAAAGTTTTTAATGAAAAATAAAACGAAAACTGAAGTCTGAAAAAAAGAAAAAAAATCTCTTCTAGCATATTCGCCATCAAAGTGATGAAAATATCTCAACCCTTGTGTACCTCAAATATGTAATATTAGATGATATAACAATTTTTAAGGGGGAAGCGATGCGGTGATCCGGGAGAAAAGAAATCTCATTGAAAGCTTTCTCCTTGTATGTTTTCCTTACAAACTTCTTTTAAGGGTAGAACTTTTTATCTCCGAAGAAGGTAAAAATAAGGTTTTTCTTCCTCCTTATATCGCTCGAAATTCCTATTTAAGTCCAATAAACAATTTTAACAGTGTCAACAGAAATAAAACTAATAACCAATTATTTTAAAAAAAAAGAACGTTAAGAAAAACGACGATCCAATTAAAATTGGAATTATGTGGATCTTGTCATTAGGATAAATTGACATTTATTTGGCTAATATGAATGAGCGTTTCTGTAGATATAACGCCTCGAGGTTACATGTTGTTTTAATTAATTTTATGCACCCTGGAATGTTCCAGATATGATATTGTAGGGGATGATTTTCTCCCTTAATATTTTTAAAACCCATATTCTTCGATGAGCCTAGAGGATTTTTTTTTCTTCCCCGAGTTCGAGCATCCCCTTCGAAAGCGACATACCCCTAAGTCGCACCCTTATTTCCATAATGCACGTTGGAGTTTCCAAAATGAGTATCTCTCTTCACATACAAATGAGGAAGTTTGGGGTAAAGAGAAGAAGGGACCCTTTTCTTAAAGTTAGATTATTCCTACAGCGTGGAGAGACTTAATCGTTACGGAAAGGTGTATTCCCCTCATCTAATAATTAAATAACTCTTCTCATTTAGTAAACACTCAAATTATTTCTTTATGAAGATATTAATGATTTATTAAAAAGTTGCTATAATCGATTTTGAATTATTGTTATTTATTAAAGCAAGACATTGGAAGGCTGCGGTACATTAATGATTCAAAATTGAAATGCCACTAATGAATAAGGCGATCCATGAATTTTGTTTTGATTTTCGAGCACCAGGGGCAGCACAGGAAAGGTTTCCAGGAGGTGGTACCGGCGCGCTACCTACTCCAGTCGATATACACTTCGTCGGATTTCGTAGTACGGGAGAATCTCCCACAGATCGCCTTGTTATCAGCATCCCTTTTAAAAAAATTTCCATTCAATATTTGTGCCCAATCAAATTTTTTCAGTTTTCATACTTTTGTTTTATTTACGAAATTTAGCTTTTTTTGATTACTTGTATGGTAAATGGTAAAATTTTTGAATTTTTATCTCTGTGTTGGCTAATTGGGATTAAAGAGGGTTAATGGTTTGATTGTTGATCGATGGATATTTTAATAATTACATTATCGCAAATTGGAGCTTTCCGACGCATTATAATTGTGCTTATGACATGATTCAGGTAAATTGGATAAAGGATATTATGCGGTTGACGTTCGCCGGAGTCAGCACTTTTGATAAACCGCTCGTTACAATGGAGACTGAAACAATTGTGAACACGTCTTTCCGGACTTGTTAAAATGAAAAGGAACGATGAGGAGGGAGAGAGAAAAAACCTACTCCCAAGTTTATAATCAATTAATCATTTAACTTGAGGGAAACTTTTTATTAACAACAAAGAAATTTAACACCCAAGTTTTCTCTTTAGAAAACAATTTTTTTTCCCCTTTTTATTTTTCGGAAGCTATAAAGTCAGTAAGGAATTTGCCATTAAGACTAGTTTCGTAAAACTTTTTCTTGATTTACGTTACTTTACCTAGAAATTTAATTTATTGGAGTAGGTACCTAACTAAGTCTAAAGCAGAACATTTTAATTGATTGAAAAAATTGTGATGTGCTCAGAAAATGGGATTAAAGATAAATTATAATAATAAAAGTGAAGTTACGCGATCCCAAAGCATATCGAAACTAGATTGGTCAGCATGGCAGCAGAATTGACATACAATGCCCTTTTTTATAAATTTATAATTTATAATTTTTTATAAAAAGAAAATATATTTGAAAACAATGCCTGAATTCTCTCTCTATTAATTTTCAAAACTTTAATATTTTTCCTTGAAACCTTTTTTTGTGAATATAAAGGAATTATTTATGAATTTTAGTGCGGACTAAGGGTTTTTATATGCAAAATAATATTATCTAAAAAAATTTTTTGTTTTTGTTTTTTTGTAATTTAAGATTCATTACAAAAAAAGGACTCACAGCAGAAAAAGAGGTCGTAAAATACATAGAATAAAAGCATCATAAAAAGCAACAGTATAACCAGAATTATAGCGCCGTATACGTCAAGCCCGCGGTAATTTTTTCCACTATTTCCAGACGGTGCTGGGGGAGAGAGAAAAGAATTTTTTTTCAGCCTTTGAAATATTTGCGCTTGAAAAAAGGAAAAGGGGACAAGTTTGGCTACTTTGGTAACAAAAGAAGATTTTTTTTCTCGCGTTTTTTAAAAAGTGTGAGGTTGGGAATGGTGCTCGCGAAAAAAGGGTTTTCCTTTCACATTTGTGTTGAAGGCACGTCAACCTGATAAGTAAGGCATCAATAATTTCCTTTAGGGCTTTTTCTCTTACTCATCTTTTTTCTTAACGTCAACCTTCGACGTTTTCACAAGATAGAGAAAAACTTTTATCACGTACTTTCAAAACCTAATTTTATAAATTTTTTATTATTTTTCTCTTGGATTGTTTTACAAACGGAGTGTAGACATCGAGATATTCATGAATATTTTGTTAGGGGCCCCTATATGAGATATTTAGCATAACAATGTATCCGAGTCGGACACATCCGTTAAATTATTCAAAATGAATCTAAGCCCGGATCAGTTTGTGAAAGGCTTTTCCCAAACGGTTTTCACGATTTTCAAAACGACAGGTCCTCCAAAGGCTCAATAAAACAATTTTACACGATTTTGCCGAAGAACTACCAAAGCCATATTTTCAGAGAAGTGGTAATTTACTGCATTGATTCTATCTATACATGACTGGCATATCGAAACTAGGAATTAGTTAACAATTGAAATGCACATGGTTTATAGTTAACGCAAATTGATTGAATTATACTGTGGGACTAATGCCTAGTAAATTGTGGAGTAAAATCTGACCCTTAGTTGTAATGGGACGGATACCTATGTCGGACAAGAGCATCGGGTGATTGATAAACTTGATAGTGGAACAATTCCGCTGTGAGAGGCCACTGCGGATTCTATGCAACAGCCCTGATATATTACGCCCTTATGGTTCCGAAATGGACTCGATTTTACACTGAAAAACGCAACTAGTGTCAATATTGGAACTGTTCCAAAAAGAAGCTAAATCAACAAAGTATATTAAGTTTGCGAATATTCTCTGTAGGAATAGGAAGAAGATTGTTTTTTTGAAATTAGAGAAGTTTGATAAAAACAATATTTTCCGAGACAATATTACCGCTTTTCAATCAATTTTCCTCAAAACAAGATTTCCCCGGAGAGGTGGTGCCTTTTGTTTCTTCAATTCCTAGGTAGTCCGTTAAAAATATAACTCTCGTATTGTTCTAACCGAGAAATTATTTCGTTTCCTACGGTTGAAAAATAATGTTTTCATCGGTAGAATTGAGAAGTTTAATTAACTTTCGCAAAATTTTACCCTTGAAACCGCGATTTCGGGAAAAGTCTGGAGGAAATCCCACCGCAACTACTCCATTAAGGTGAGCACTGGGAGATGCGAGTGCCCATTTTCTTGCTGCAGAAGAAACGTCAAATTACTTACTAACATTTGGTATCAGAAGTGGGATTCGAACTCAGGCCCACATAGTACTAATCCCAATCCCTTTGACTCTATAATTTTCTGTTTGTGACTAAATTTTCAAGTGAATGTGTTCAGTTTTTTCAAGATTTTCTTGATTTGTGTTGATAGGCACGAAAAATTCCTATTAACCTCATAGAAGAAAATTGCTATTTTCCTGAGATGTATTTTGCACGAAAGGAAACATTTATCGCAAATTGATTTTTGCTGTGGGAAAAGAACTTTTTTTTCCAACCACTGAACCTCTGATAAGGTTTTTATTGAATTAATTGGATATTTAATTATCAAATAATGCTTGATTGTGATTATAGGTTTTTCAAAAATGGGAATTTTATGGGTATGGAATATATTACGTTGAAAAGTTGAATTTGAGTCATTAAATTTAAATTTGAATAACACTCGAAGAAAGGGACAAAGGCGGTCAAACGCAATGCAATTAAGGGCGGGGGTCGAGGGGGATTTGGCGAGATGAGACGCGGAGACAAAGGGACCCCTAATCGGCTCATTGGAGACGGAAGCCTTTCATCAAGCCCATCTCAAACAGTGGACACTTCCTGGCCAATCAATGCACTTTCCCCCTCCACCCTTTTCGTCCATAGGCCGCTTGTCCCAATTCGCAACCATTTCATTCATCTGGATGGCGACTTCAAAAGAGGGATAACCACTGACCTGAAACTTTCAACCCTCAAACTAAATTTATACATTGTGAACCCTTTTATTCGCTACTGCACTTTAAAGTTTAATCACATTAATTTTAAAATTTAGTGTTTATAATAGCTTATTATATAATTAATTAGGTTTCCAATGCAGAAGCGTCCTTAGACTTTTACATTGATTTCCTGTGGGAGCCTCGAGATGTTGTCTTTCATTAACTCTGCTACGAGGATTGGTTTGGCAAAGAGATTGACTCAAGCTTTACAGTTGTTTACACATTCTTGAAAATTCTTAAACAAATCTGGAACTTATTTTTGCAAAAATATGTCTAGTGACGTAAGCAGAAAAAATTGGTGACGTTTTGGGGTATTTGACGACATAGACCTAGGATGAACAAACTTTAGTAAAATCTAGTAGGTACCCAATCGTTTTATCATGCAGGCAGCATTTTGAAAAATTAATTTAACCTTCATTGGTTACTTTGAGCCGTATTAGCCCTTGAGGATCTATTTTCATTATTTTGAGCACACGCTCTATTTCCTTACTATAATTTTTTCTCTCTCTTGGAAAGTCTTGAGGCATTTTAACACTTCATCAAGTTTCAGTGGTAAAAAATTAAAATGAATAATTATTAGTAGGGTCAACACATCAGAAAATAACACCTAGCCACTACCATCATATCCTTCATTTTCCCCACCTCCCTACAACCTCACCACTCACCAACTCTCCCTACCCTCTCATGTGCTCCACCAACCTTCCGACCTCCCTCAAATCCTCCCACCATCCATCACCTCCCCTCAACCAATTAACCCTAATCTCCCAAACACTGGGTATGGCACCACCTTCGCCTACTCTCGCTCATCTCCCCAATCTACTCCCACCTTCTCTCCAATCACCTCACCCAACATCCTAAAACCTCCCCAACTACTCCATCCATCACCTCCCCTCAATTTCATACCTCCCTACACTTTCCCCACTTCTTCTACCTACTCCACCTCCAATCAATTCCCCTTCTTTCTCATAACCTGTCTAAACCTGCATCCACTTCACAAAACCTGCCACCACCATCCCCAACTCTCCCTCACCTCCCCAATTTCCTCTCACATTTTCCCCATCGGTTCACCCAAAATCGCAGCTTCGAGGACAATCCAACAACTTCCCTTTCGAAAAAGTTAAAAAATTGAGTACACGCTACAATAAAAAAGGACCCCTAATGGCCTCTATTACCCCCCGCGCTTCTTCTCTTAATAGACGTGCGTTGAAAGAAAAAAATTTATATGGAAGAGGAAAAAAAAGGAGATAAGAAAAAAATCTGTCCCCTATGGAAGGAGAGATATTTATTTAATGGGTGCTTTAGAGAAAAAGCCACTCTTGGGGATTGTGGCTCGCATTAGATGATTGGTCTTTTGGATTAATCCGCTAAACAACCCTTTTCTTTGCTAGTCGCCTTATTTTATTCACTTACGACATTTTATCGACATCGTTTTAAAAGATGCTAAACACGCATGATGTTTGAGTAGTGCGGGCTTATCTAACTTAGCGCCCCAAAAGGTGACAATGAAATCGAAGCATCTTATGGTAGAAATAATAAACCAAAGGGTGAATTGTTCACTATTCATGAGTTGCGTGCAACACGAGTGGAAAAAGGAGAGCTTTCGAAATTGGGCAAGGTCAACGAAGATGGTGTGAAGTTATAACAGTGGGGGGCGGGTGTTTGTCTACTTGGTCACGTACTGTTTATATTTACGTTGGTGGTGTGATGGGGGAGGGGGGTCATGCGGGTCGGAGGGTTCTAATGCCCGACTCCTAAAGTGAGATAATCCTTTCTCGCTCTTTCTCTCCCTTCAGCCACCGCTTGCTAAAAACGTCCTGGGGAAGGGGGACGACGTTATTCTCCTCGCGTCCTGAGGCTTAGTTTTTCAAAGCCAGTAAAGTATGACATTCGAAATCCCTGGATCTTCTATTTTTACGTGATTGACCATTCTCGGCGAGTATTTTTCCCGGAGATAAAAATAAATCGTGAAAGATACTTTGAATTTTTTTTTATAAATTGTTTTTCCACATTTTTTTAACATCGACATTTAAAAATAATTAATCAGGACATTTCAAGAAAACTTTCCTTTTTACCTATAAATTTTAAATTAAGAGAATAACGCCCTCGTGAATTTTAAAATTGTTAAGGCACAAAAAAAAATGCTTGAAAGTCCCTTATCCAGTGACCTTTGAAGGCTTTTAATAAACAAGGTGAACTTAATTAAAATTGTACAATACAATAAATAGAATCCGTAAATAAAGGTTGGTAAAATCAGTGGTTTTCTAGCGAAATCTCCATTTTTGGTGGAGGGATCGTAAAACCAAAGGTAGAACCAACTTTTCAAAGCCCTACCCTACCAAAATAATGGGTTCAAGGGTATTGAGAAAGTTAAAAAAATATCCTTTAGGTGATTTTTAAGAAAATAATCCTTGGAAAGTTATTTTAGAATGGATTCGATTAACCGAAGTTTACACTCGACAAAGCTTCCACCTGACTTTTTTCCCTCTTTAAGTCGAAGAAAAGAAAGAAAATAATGGATTACTTTCCTAATTCCTTTATCCGTCCGGCCTAGACCGCGAGGAGGATGAATGGAAGAGGGTAAAAGTTATTCAGTTCACGGTCCGAAGTAAAACCGAGACTCTAAATAAAAGAAACACGGTAGGAGGCAGTTTGTGAAATTAGCGTGAAATTAAAGCTGTGGGAATGGTGAGGAGGGGAGGGGAGGTCGAAAAGGCAGGTCTTGGAAACAACCGAGTGGATCCTTGTTGCTTCTTCTCTTCTTCAATCCCCTCCTCGGGTCTAATGCTCATCTACTTAAAGGATTAACGAGCAAACACACTTCAAGGGTAATAATTTTCATATAAGACATCGTCTAATAGTCTTTTTAAATTAACAAAAGCTACAGAGAAATTAAGAGAGACTTCTAAAGTATGCAGTCAAAAACATCTAATTAATGTCCTGATGCCCTCGTTCCCTGGTTCTCCGATGCCCTGAAGCCCCAATGCACATGATGCCTCCGAAGCCCCCGATATATCCCATACCCCCGATATCCTGATGCCCTGATGCCCTGGTGCCCTGATGCCCTGATGCCCTGATGCCCTGATGCCCTGATGCCCTGATGCCCTGATGCCCTGATGCCCTGATGCCCTGATGCCCTGATGCCCTCATTCCCTGGTTCTCCGATGCCCTGAAGCCCCAATGCCCATGATGCCTCCGAAGCCCCCGATATATCCCATACCCCCGATATCCTGATGCCCTGATGCCCTGGTGCCCTGATGCCCTGATGCCCTGATGCCCTGATGCCCTGATGCCCTGATGCCCTGATGCCCTGATGCCCTGATGCCCTGATGCCCTGATGCCCTCATTCCCTGGTTCTCCGATGCCCTGAAGCCCCAATGCCCATGATGCCTCCGAAGCCCCCGATATATCCCATACCCCCGATATCCTGATGCCCTGATGCCCTGGTGCCCTGATGCCCTGATGCCCTGATGCCCTGATGCCCTGATGCCCTGATGCCCTGATGCCCTGATGCCCTGATGCCCTGATGCCCTGATGCCCTGATGCCCTGATGCCCTGATACCCTGATACCCTCTGATATCCTGATACCCTGATACCCTTTGACACCCTGATACCCTTTGACACCCTGATACCCTTTGACACCCTGATACCCTCTGATACCCTGATACCCTTTGACACCCTGATGCCCTCTGATACCCTGATACCCTCTGATACCCTGATACCCTCTGATATCCTGATGCCCTCTGATATCCTGATACCCTCTGATATCCTGATGCCCTCTGATATCCTGATGCCCTCTGATATCCTGATGCCCTCTGATATCCTGATGCCCTCTGATATCCTGATGCACTCTGATATCCTGATACACTCTGATATCCTGAACACTCTGATATCCTGAACACTCTGATATCCTGAACACTCTGATATCCTGAACACTCTGATATCCTGAACACTCTGATATCCTGAACACTCTGATATCCTGAACACTCTGATATCCTGATGCACTCTGATATCCTGATGCCCTCTGATATCCTGAACACTCTGATATCCTGATACACTCTGATATCCTGATGCCCTCTGATATCCTGATGCCCTCTGATATCCTGATACACTCTGATATCCTGAACACTCTGATTTTCTTACGCGCTGAAATTCTGATACACTGATATTCTGATACTCTGATATGTATTCTGATATTCTGATACCTACTCTGATATTTCTTATATTCCGTTCGTATTTTGTTTTCTTAAAAACGTCTGATTTTAAAACATTTTTTCACTTTAAACAATTTCACATCGAAGAGTTTTGAGTGTTGGGAAGTTATTGGTTTCTTCAGTGAATTGTGTTTTCCAAGAAAATGACGTCAGAGTGCCAATTTGATACTTACGTCGTAAAGAAAACAATGAAAAATGGAGTTTTCAGAAAGGTATTTTGTGTTATGGAACCGAAAACGAAGAAAAAGCTTGTATTTAAGGAGATCTCCCTTATGAACAAAATCCCCCAGCAGATAAAAGATATCGTATTCGAAGCTGAAAGAATGAGAACGTTATCGTTCCCATATTTCATCAAATGTTTTGACTATTTTGTGAATTCTGAGCGATATTTGACTATCGTCATGGAATACGCGGAAGAAGGAAACCTCCACGATCATGTCAAAGATAAACGGGAATTGTACGACGAAGATCGAATTTTAAAGGCTTTCGCTCAGTTAGTCGCTGCCGTGAATTTCCTTCATGATCGCCAAGTCGTCCACCGGAGCATTTCGACTAAGAACGTCCTTGTGATGGGCAAGTGGATCTTCAAAATTGGCGACTTTCCAGTCATCGAAAACGACCATCGTGGACATCCTTTATTCTTGGCCCCGGAACTTATAGAAAGAAAAACTGAATGGAACCGAAAAACCGATATTTGGGCACTTGGTATTGTCCTATTCTACATGGCAAATGCTCATTTCCCATTTCATGGTGAAAACGAAGATCAAATCTATCGCTCAATTATGAACGCCGATCATGTCGAATGCAGTGAAGATGTCGGCCTCAGAGTTTTATGGTTACTTCAACGCTGTCTCACAATTTGCCCGGAAAAGCGCTTTTCAACCAAACAGCTCGGGTCACATTCTTATCTCCGAAGACATGTCTACAAATACTTCGAAAAGTCGAAAAAATAATCAAATAAACCTTTTTCATTTATGGTTTTATAAAATTGTTTAAATATTTTTTTAAAAATTGTTTTAACACGTTCCGGCCGCCTGTCTTTTATATAATGCATGTCTTTTATATAAACCAAGGACACTTTAGTCCGGAAAGTGCTAAACCATTATGTTTTTGTATGTTTTTAGCGGATTTTTGTTTTGTTTTTTAAGCTGATTTCCAAAGGAAACGAAGCTATTGAGGTCGGAGGCTCAGAGACCTACTCATTCGTGGTATGGGAACTCTGATGATCATTTTGATCTAAAATGGGTATTTGATGTTCGTGGAGAGGTCTGTAGAGCCCAGAATGTTTGAGAGAGATCGAGTTATGAGGTGGAATGTTGGGGAGGATCATGGTGAATGAGGGGGGGGGATGAGGGTGTTAATGGAGAAATTTGTAGAGCATAACTATTTGTGTGTATTATGCATAAAAAGTGTTAGTAAAAGTTGTTAGATGAGAAATTTTGTTCAAATTTAATTTGATATTGCGTTAAATTTAATATTGATGTTAATTAACTTGGAATTTTTGATAAAGGGCGAAGAGTGATCAGAAAGGGCGCTCGGGCATGCTTGTCTAATAAATCTCTTCCTTCAAATTAGTCAACACACCTACGCTAGTTTAAAAGGCCATTTCTCAACCGTGGGCTGGAGTGAATGAGGTGAAATATTGGCGAGAGGATTGCGGTAGACGTCTCTGATCAATCAAACGAGGGAAAAAGACGAAAAAAGTTACTAGGGTAATGAGAGATGGAAATAGACGGAGTAGTGACAGTTCTTTTCTAATTGGGTTCATTAGAAAACTGCTAACGAACCTCCACGGGTGGGCGGCCTTAACTGGTTTTCGAGTCCGGGGGGAGGTTAATGGTTGCGACCCTCACTAACCCACTCCCCTTTCCCAACACCAACAAGGGAGGTTTTTATTTTCCTGTCTCCCTTACGACGTAGCAAATAAAAGCCATCCCCTTCCTCTAACACTAAACCATTTATTGCACTCCTATTTTCAAGTGTATTTTTGTCTCTTCAGGCTAATCAAGGTTTAAACGAAAAAAATCCTATCTCGGAAGAAAAGCCTATTGCGTAAAGATTTGATGGTATACATATTTTTGAGTGGGAGGGGGGGATTTATAGAGGAGAGAAATAAACCAAATATTCACCATTATGAGACAATTTTTTGCAAAAATCCCAACCTTTTTTTGTTGTCGATAACACATCCTTTTGTTCATAAAAAAAACTCCTAAATGGCAAAACCGACAGTTTAAGAACCATTTTTTGTCAAAAACTTCGAATTTCAACATTCTAATACCTAGCCAATTTTTGGTCAATAACCTCAAAATCAACGTTTTAAGAGGCAATTCTTCAAAATCAACGATATAGGAGTTAATTTGTAGTCCAAAAGCTCAAAATAAACGATATAGGAGTCAATTTGTCGTCAACAACGTCAAAATCAACGATATAAGAGTCGATTTGTCGTCGAAAACCTCAAAATCGGAGTCATTGTGTCGTCCTTTATCTTAAAATCAACGATTTAAGAGTCGATTTATCTTCCAAAACCTACTACATAGTGTAAAAAAAGGTTACTAGTGTCTTCTTTGTCAAAAATCTCAAAATCAACGATATAGGAGTCAGTTTGTCTTCCAAAACTTCAAAAACAACTTGTCAACTTGTCTTCTAAAACCTCAAAACCTACGTTTTAATATCCAATTAAATATCAATCTAATTATTCGTTATCGAGGTGACCGCACCTCAGGATTACAATCGTAATAAATTGGGAAAATAAATCAGGAAAAGTTAAATAAGATTCAAAAATTGGCTCCCGGACGGGAATCGAACCCGCGTCTTCGAATTGGTACTCCAACGTGCTATCCATTACACCACCGAGAACTGATAATGAATGGATAACATTTCGGGAAGACAATCGACAGCTTTCGTTTTCTCAACCGTTTGGCGCCAATTTTCAAATCTCTTCAACTTTTCATTCATTATTTGGTAAATTCAAATATTCCCGCCTGAAAGTCCTTCAACTAGAGGTATTCCATTCAATATTGTTTCTTGAAAGTCCTTCGACTAGAGGTATTCCATTCAAGAAACCGCGAAATTTAAATTTACGTTGCCTAACCTGATTTTACCCCCCTTTTTGGTCTTCCTGACAAGGTAATTAAATATCAATCTAATTATTCGTTATCGAGGTGACCGCACCTCAGGATTACAATCGTAATAAATTGGGAAAATAAATCAGGAAAAGTTAAATAAGATTCAAAAATTGGCTCCCGGAATATTTGAATTTACCAAATAATGAATGAAAAGTTGAAGAGATTTGAAAATCGGCGCCAAACGGTTGAGAAAACGAAAGCTGTCGATTGTCTTCCCGAAATGTTATCCATTCATTATCAGTTCTCGGTGGTGTAATGGATAGCACGTTGGAGTACCAATTCGAAGACGCGGGTTCGATTCCCGTCCGGTAGCCAATTTTTGAATCTTATTTAACTTTTCCTAATTTATTTTCCCAATTTATTACGATAATACCCAATTTTTCGTCAAAAACCTCAAAATCAACGTACTTGTGTCAATTCTTCTTCTTCGTCAAAAACTTCAAAATCAACGATATAAGAGTCAATTTGTCGTCCAAAACCTCAAAATTACCGCTTTAATATCCAATTTGTCGTCAAAAACCTCAAAATCAATGTTTAAAGAGTATTCTCCTTCAAAAATCTCAAAAACGACATTTCAAGATCCAAACTTTCGTCTAAAACTTTAAAGTTAACACTCAAAACTTTAGTGCGATGCACTGTGGAGTAAAACTGAACTAGTTACCACCGATCGAAAATTAATTAATTTCTACGCTGTAGATTCGAAGGAATTTCGTGAAATGTTTTCTATAATAAAAGTGGAAAAGTGTCACGTAGCTCTAGCGTGAGGTCGATCTGATAATCTGACCAATTCCTAACAAGGATACAAATATACGTTTTGTTACAAAACATAACGTTGAGTTATTTTTATAATTGTAGTAGACAGCCTATTAAACTTTTTTTTAAAAACTCCCATTTATTTGCTTTTAACACGTATCATCCAAGATATTTATCTAAACAAGAATTTTGTGTTGTGACCGTATAAATAGGTCGAGATAAAAGCTAAAATTGCTTTTTTGGAAGTGTTGATGTGTGGATATGAACGTGTATCGTATGAACTTATAAATAGTGGATGTCCCCCGTTGGGGGGGTTGGCTGGTTGACCCTCGTCCGGGAAACATAATTTAAATTCTTTCAGGCTCCGAACGATCCCTCTCGTCTCTTTTCTTCACGTTTAAAATCCACTTCAATTTAACCGCTTCCCGTTTTCACTCAACTTCTCGTCGGAAATTCCAAGAATGCGGATTCCTTAGAAATATAAATAGAACCGAGTGGAGGGGTAGAAGGGAAAAATAAAGGGCGGGAAAAATGTGGGTCGCATTACGTCCGAATCGTCACACCATGGAAATTCCTCATAAAATTGCCGTCATGAATGTTAATAGAATTTTTTTTTCTTTAGCTCTAAAAAAACTGATTTACGAGTAAGGGCTTAAGTTTATCTAATTATGACGATAAAACATCCAAAGGTTTTTTATGCATCCTAACCTCTGGGTGGACAAAATGAGGTTTCGTAAAACTATCAATTCTGAGGGTCATTAAAAAGAAAAAATTTTTTCTTTCTACAATGTCGGATGTGTTATGACAATCTGCTTTCTCGTATCCCGTAAGTGTGTCGACCCGCTTAATATGAAGCCATAAACCGCGGGTTGTAAAGGATGGAGTTGGGGGGGTCGAAGAGGAAAGGGGTCCCGTAGTACGAGGGCCCTTGAAGGGGGGAGGCAAACAATAACAGCCGCCTCCGCTCCGGGATATTGTTGGAGAAACAATATTACCTTCTAATGCATGCCGTTGGCCCAATTTCAAGGTCTTATCCCGAGCGGAAAAATGTCGGAAGCGGTTCTCTTCTTACCTTCGTTTTATGAAGGAAAAAATCCACTTCTTTATTTCTCAAAGCGCTTTCAACGTTATCTAGCATTCTTTCCATGACGGTTCTATTTTAAAATAAAAGGAACAAAGATTAAAAGCAACAATGAAACTAAAAACAGACGGAAAAGTGAGCATTCCAAAATTCATGATATTCAAGAAGACAATAGTACCTACCATAGTAATGTCCTCTATCAATAGGACCATATGGGCAACGGAATGGTAAGTCCTAGGAAGTCGAGGTTTAGAGGTTTTTAAATAACAAAGAAAAAAACTTTCCTTAGCTACTTTTAAAATGAGTATAGTCTAGACTCGTGTGGAAGTTTTCCCGAACAGATTACAATAGTAGGGCCGGGGGGAAAAAAGATGAAAGTCACTTTTTTTGTCGATTTCGAGATATTAGAGCTATCTAGGGGCTATGAAGGAGCACTATCATCTGGTAGAACAAGGAGAAAAACGATGAGAATCGTCCGAAATGTGGATGAAAATAAGGGGTCTCGAAATCACTTTTTGGTTACTTTCATCTTTTTTCCCCCTTCACATCTATGAATCCAAACCTTGGGTGCCACATTTCCATGGACTATATTAAGGGTGGGACTTGTTTTGGGAAAATCATAGAAACAGCACAATTATTTACTAAATGGCCGATCATTCACCTAAGGTTTGGCCACACTTATTTGATAATATTCATGAATAAATTAATTGAAAATTTAATTTTCCTTTTTGAGCATTTTTCAGGGGATGCCACACAAATCGTTCTCTACAGCTGAAGTTACTGTCACCGACCGGCCAGTTAGTAAAACAGAGGCTTTTCTAGTGAATTACTGTCCGTTTACAGGGCGGTCCAGTTATAAATCAGTGAGAAAAGTTAATTATCTGCCATCGCCCCTCCGCGTATAATGCCTATTTTTATTACGACCGCAGTTGCTCCCGATACGGTTTTATTAATTTTTTAACAGCGCTCTATTTTAAGCATGCTTTATTTTTCAAAATTAAATTCTGAAATTGATTTTGGAGTTTTCAGGTGACCTGGATTTTGACCCTTTTTAGACGAGATAATTTGATGAAAATTTATATCAGACTGGCTGGTTTTGTTAACGTCTTTAATTTTTGCCCACATGGTGTACGGCTCTTTTGATAAATCTCAAATTATTGGCAATATGGACCCTTTAATGTTCGATTTCGACAATTTTTAACTTGCTAGACCCCTAAAAAGTAAGTTAATAAAAAATACTAAACATTTGTTGATCTTTATGGGAACTAACACAAAAAATAAAAAGCTTCAGTCACCAGAAAACAACAATTATAATTATTAATTATTAAAACAACAATAATTATTATCTTATTTTAGTGGGAGAAAAAAAAAAGTCGATTAAAAAGTTTTAAATTGACAATTTGATGACAGAATTCAAATGGCTGTTGAAATCCGGCTATTAAACTGTACGTAACTGTTCAAAATTCCGTTATGCAAATCGAACTAAATTAATCGACAATCTGGAATTAACCCCGGGAATTTGATCAGATTTCGTTTTCCCCATCATTCCTCGGTCCGTGGGGCTTTTTGTATTCAGATCCTCGTTTCTTTAATTACCTCGAGGAATATTAATTGAATTGAGAAGCTCCCCTTTCTCTTTGGAGCATATTAATCCGTTCGGAGGGAATATGGTGAATAAACCTTCTCTCTCATCGTCTTTACAACGACTGAACCTTCAACAATCCATCCCTTCAACGTTTTCCATGTCCCAACATAAAATAGAATCCTTTCAGCTAGAGATAGAAGCTCACAGTCATAAAATTATTTATTGTTAAAAACTCTTATATTCGATTCCAAACCTAATCAATGCATTTTTGCTTTGGGATCGCGCAACTTCTTTAATTAACTTTAAATTAACTTTTTTTAAGGACTAATCCCACTAGATCACCGAAGTTAAGCAGAGTCGGCCGAGGTTAGAACATGGATGGGTGACCACTCTAGTCATATTCATGTTCTAAACGTATTCCCTATCTCCAACTCAGGGGATTGAGGCAATGAGTAGTACCTTTAGTGAGGTACGATTGGGTCTTCAAATATATTTGTGTATGACGTTTGACCACGTCTGACCGTTAGGAGGGCTAGCCTCCAGGACGTTAAATCGGAAAACCCTTTTTTTAGATACACCCAGTTTATGGAAACCCACTAAATGTTTATTTTGTTTAGTGTTATAAAATGCACCAAACTGTATGTAAATTCAACAAAATTTATTTTTTCTTTCCATTCATGTGAGAAAACGAAAATTAGATTATATTTGCAAAACATTTTGATCAAAAAGGTTCATTGTTTAAAGTTCTAAAAACAGAAATGTTATTTCAAAAACTTTATTTAACTTCTATCATTAAAACCATTCAACCAATTTTCGTATAATTAAGTGGGAATGAAATACCTTTTCTCTTGAATATACCAAAAAAAAAAACCTAAAATTCCTCTTACTTACATGAAAATATTTGAAAATACACTTACAGCAAATGGAGTTAGTAAAGGAATAGGTTGAGAGAAACTGCAATCATCCTTCGAGTAACCATATTCATGAGAAAAGTTTGAGTCGACACTCGATACAGCCCCTTCGTCCCCTTTTCATCCCGCACCCTCCAACCTGATTCCGAAACGAGGTCTGGCTCGCACTTGAGACCCGCAAGGATTTATAGCTCGGATTAACCCGCTGTAACCGACAACTAAATGGAATTCTGATGTCTTTTACGCTTTATTAAAGTTTAAAAAAAAATTGATAAAATTTAAACTCGATAAATAAATTAAATTTCCTGTTTTACCGTTGTCACGTGACTTGAATTAATAGGGATTACGTGGTTTTAAGGGACAGTATTCGCCGGCATTCCAAGGAGGTTGTAAATATTTTATTTTCCCTACTCCCTATCTAGACACAGAGGACTTTTCTCGTCCGGGAGAAACCGAGCATGTCTTGGGTTTTAAACTTTCAATTTATCCTCTGGTTCAGGGTGGGGTTTATTATGTAATAAAGGGAACCCGAGCGTACTTTAGGCACCAGATAAAACTGAATCTTCAACTTTTCATTGATATTTATTGATTTTTTGAGATTTTGACTTTCTCAAAAAGAAATCTATTGTATTACCATGGAAGGAGACCCTGTATAGCCGTAGAATGGTAATCCTATTTAGTAGGCGCAATTACTAAACCCTCGTCATTTTGACGACTACTATTTTTTAAGCCGAATTTTATGATGTTTTAATTACAAGTACCGTAATTAAGATAATACGTCACGTATTACATATTGGTAGCAGTGGTAACATAAAAATAATAATAAAAATTAATACAGTGGACTGGTAAAAACGTTAGTTTCATGTAGATACAAAAATTTCCAAAAGACTGTTGGAACTTCATGGGACAAAGGCCAGTTTGTTACTAATTGCCTAGAGAAGGAATAAAAGGGGTGCGATGGTGGTAACAGGAAATCCCCACCCATTAGCCTTTTTTAAAGAAAATATGCACCTAGTCGTAAAAAAGACGAGGGTTTACAATTCTAGGGCTATGTCAAAATGACCTTTGATCGTTATATTCAATGCTAAGTCTGTAAAGAACCTTCTTTTGAGAAAGTGCTCCTTGTGGAGGTCCCACTTCCATAACAACGACCATACCTTGATTTAAATATCTCGGATGCTACTTCAGGCTTCATCTCCTGAGATAATAAGCATTTATGAAAAGCCCAGTTTCCAAAGCCTTCTCAACACAACTTATAAATTAATCCTCAGAGTTCTCCCTTGATCCTAAAAGTTGATGAACAAGAAAAAATTTTTTATGTTAGACCTAATGTTTTAAAATATTTCTTTTGAGAAAGTATTAATAACCTCGAGAGGCTGGTGTGTTAAGAACATGTCCTAGAGTTGCTCTCTTCTTCCACCCCCTTTTTTTCATCCAACGTCCGAGGTTCAATCCATCACCCTGTAATGGATCTCTGTTTTCTATTGTACCCCTTCCCCAAGCCTCTAATTCCTTCCTATAGACAGCCGGAGGTATCGCTTACCCTCTAAGTGAATAGCGACGTTTTTAAAAATAGCCTCGCCATTAACAGTGTAAACAAACTTATTGATAAAAAGAGTATTTTTCTTTTGTAAAACAAAAAAAGAAGAAAAAAAATTTTTATGTTGCCAAAGCTTGTCAAGTAGTAAGGAAGTTAAAACGAAAGAGAAGTCTCACGTAGGGACTTGTGAACTTGGAGTCCACCCCTGTCATTCTGTCTAAAAGAGGGAGGTGAATTTTATTTCCAACCCTGTTCCTCTTACCAATCCACTCCCATTGGAGACCCCTTAAAGAGTCCGTGATTTGACTGAATAATGTCTCATCTAAATCTTTAAAAGGTTCAACTTTTTAAGGATTTTAATACGTTTTAATCCTTAAACTTTTTTTTTCGAGTTGATTAACGAAAGAGAAAAACTGGGTTAGGAGATTGGACTGTGAAAGAGGCGGGGACGGTAAATAATAATTTATTTTGTCGGGCCCAGGTAGGGTTGAAATACGGTAGAAGGTGGTCTTAAAACCCGCTCCCACACCGCCACTAAACGTCCTGCCCCGATGAATTAACTATGAGTCCAAGATGCTATGACAACTTATAAATAATATACGAAACAAAAAGATTTTCCGTTCGAAAAGGGTGGAAAAATATTAGGATTGAATGCCTGTTACGAAAAGGTGGAAAGTCGTATGTTCTTTCCAGCTCGTTAGCCAGAGCCGGCTGATATTTAACCCCCTCCGCTTTTCCTTTCCAAACAAGAGTAATCCGATATGTTAGCTCCCCCTTCCGAGCCCCGCCCGGGCCTAATTTGATGAACAGAAGCATAAGATTGAAACTCGACATATTGAATTTTCAAACGGATAAGGTAAACAGAAAATGAGCTAACCTGCTAATAAATTACCCATTTTCTTTATAACAAAAAACCAAACCCTAGGAATTGAATTTTTAAAACGCACGGGCCCGTTAGACCTCTCTGATGGGTGCTATATCATTTATATGTGTGTTATTTACCTTTTATTGTTTTTGTCTTAAAAATTATATTACAAAGTTTATGATTTTCAAAAAAATCAATTAAAGCCGACCCATATTAAGGGCCCACTATACCGCGGCATTTTTCTTTGATGTATTTCTCCAATATACTGAAAAACCTGTTGGTTTTTTTGAAAAATTTCATTTGAATTTTAGTTTTAGAATACATTAATATAGGTCGCCATGTTTTTATTTTTTTTAAATCATAAAAATTTGAAAATTATAAACTTTGTAATCATAATTTTTATGACAAAAACAATAAAAGTCGAAAAAAGGAGATTTGCACGACGCGTATCATTAATCACTAAACTTAAAACGTAAGTTAGATTTTTCTTAAACACATTCAATTTTTGGTACGATTGGAGAAACCCAAAAGTACGCTTTCTCTCACCACCACCGGTTAAAGGTCGAAATTTACAGCATACCAAAATATTACTGCCTAAAGATTTGATACCTTGCGGCCAATATGCTCCCTAGTGCCCGAAACACTAGCGGATGCTTTAATAACATCCAACCCATCAGAGAGGTCCATCCTTAATGTATTCTAAAACTAAAAGTCAAATAAAACTTTTCAAAAAAACCAACAGTTTTTTCTTGACTTTGGAAAAAAAACATCAAAGAAAAATGCCGGGGTATAAGGGGGCTCTAAAAGTCAATTTGGAAAGAATTAATTCGATATAATCTCCTGTTTCAATTGAAACGTTTTGCAAAATTAATTATAACGAACCAATAATGAGCGCCACAAAATGCCTTTCGTCTATCAAAGTCCTGATTAGTTTTTTAATCACTTTTCCTATCGATTGGTTTTAGTGGAACAGAAGTTTTATTTGTCAAATAAATATCATTTCGATTTCAGATTCTAATCAAAACTGTCCCCCCTGTAATAGTGTTTGCATTAGTGTGACAATATTGATTTTAGCCCTCAGGTGGAGGCCGAAAGAGAAAACGTTAGTTTGATACCTACATAGATAAAAGACAAAAGATGACAATCAAATAAATATTTTTCTGTATAAAATTGACAGAGATTTATGTCGTGCCAATTTTAGCTGAGGGGATGAACGTTAATTAATTTATTCTATCTAACCGACGATCAGTCAAAGAGAGGGAAACGGTGACAAAAGGGAAGATTTACCGCTGTATGGTTTGAGTGCGCTTAAATTAGATACACGTAAATAAACCGATATGCCATTATTGTGGTAAACAGTTCCGAGAAGTTTCTCAAAATAGAAAATCTAATGCTAAATTATTTATTTATTTTTAAGCAAGGCGTTAAAAAAATTAATTATTTAAGAACAGAAAATTGATATAAGACAGTTTTATAAGACAAGATTATAAAACAGATTCTTCGTCAGCAACAATTTAAAAAATAGAAAAAGATCTTCATGTTATCATGGATATGCTTCCATGAGGTGAACGTGCATGTTTAACTTCAATTTAAGAAAATTTTTCAATTTCATTATTATCTCCATTTCCTCGATGAACTCAAAAGGTAGATTATTTTTTCAATTTAATACATTTTTTTTTCCTAGAGGACAATCGATTTAACAAAAGCGTGGCACAATATTAGTGTTCCATTAATATAAAAGCAGTCAAAATTGAAGAGAAAAAATATATGAGGTCGTCAAATTTATATGCGTGTCGGCTTTGCATAGATCCGAAGTTACTTTGCCGTATTGGAAATGTAATATTGGAAAGGGAGGGAGTACAATCCGATAGATAGCATAAAACACTTTAACCACCCGTAAAGGGTATTTGCGAAAACACCGTAAAAAATGGAGTGGAATAAAATTTTTATGGGAACCACGCAAAATATCAACGTGGGGGAAACTAAATTTTAATTACGCATTCTATTTGCCTGCTTCGAATTAAATAGTCGATATTTATAGAAGCTTCATGTGGTCGAAAAGCCAACCTTCCTGAATAAGATGGAATGTCTGCTTTACGACTTTTAAAATTAAAAAATTTATGAGAAAATTTAAAATTCTATAAATACCTAGTTTCTCTATAGGTAAACATTCGAGTTTTCAATGGTTATCTATAAAATTACGTATTAAAACTAGATTAAATTATGAAGTTTAAAAGCACTATGAGAATACTATTCTTGTTCATTTTGGACGTTGGATGCTATATTAATGAAGGGGGAAGATTGGGGGATGGCAGGAATTTTCGGGAGAGGGTTGAGGAAAGTAGGGGGAGGAGGTGGAAGGTTGGGATGTCTGGTAAGGATTGGGTGGTGGGACTATGCATGATTAAACTGTTTTAAATCACTATCTATACGTTTTAATGAGTTTTGGTTATTTCAGCCAAAGAAATGGAAAGATATAAAGAACGTGTCAAAAGATTGGGTCTTTCATGTCGAAACATTCATAAAAAAAAGCTATTGTTGAAAAAAAGGAGTCTATTCAAGGATGACAGGGGGCTGTAGAAAAGAAAAAAAATGGCCCTAAATAAAAAATCAGACGAGTCAATATACTCAAGTCTTCCATTTTCACGCAAGGAACCTCCAGAAGCTCCTTTTGGATATTTGGAGTCGGGGGTGGAAAAAGATGCCGGGACAAAAGGTCGGATTTGTTGACTGGTTCGGAGAAAAGACGGCCGAGGGTGTTTACCCGTTGTCACGAAGGTGGAGGCGAGTAGTAAGAATGAAAAACAAATATATTATTCATATTTCCAGAGCCCCGTATGCCTTCCCCCACCCCTGACCCGAAAACCGAGGGGGTTGCGAACGGGAAATGACAAATGACTTCTATCTCCATCCCACCGTTCCGTAGCTCTAACGTTAGGAAGGGGGAAGGAAGGCTTTCCTGTTTTCTGCCTCTTTTCTACTTCCACCACTGACATTTCCGACATCACCAACATAGGTGTCTTCCAATAAAACGAAAATTTTTTCCTCCTAGAATAGAAAAACCTAGACCTACTTCCTAACAAATGAAATTAGATAACTTCATCTTCACGCCAATAGGTTGCATTCTGCTACATCTCTTTGAAAGTCCACTTTTTAAACATCCTGTCATCCCATGAATACGATTTAATTAAAAATTCTTAATTATTGAATCACTGAGCGTTTTTTTGACAAAATAGCCCATTAAAATCATAAAAGAACAAAAAAAATCAACCAAATTTCCATTTTTTCTCTGGCTCGATAAATTTGCCCTTTATAAAAAGTCAGCCGCACCATAAAATCCTACTTTTTTATGAACGGTTCTTCCAAATGTCACTCAAGTTATTAATTTATTCAATTATTTTACCCCCTAAAAACATTTTTATAACTTGCAACAGGTATCAAAAATTTTTTGAATAAAAATGAGCATTTCGCTTCAATAAAGTTGGAAGTTTTATGAAGCAACACTTGTCGATGATTAACTATCCAGATCTTTAAAAATAAACTTTTTGAAGGGAAAAGTTTAAAAAAAAATATAAATTTAATTAAAAGCTTAGGATTAGAGTAAAAAAAAAATCTACTCGAAACCTGCCGGCCGTGACAATTAAATGATGGAAAAGCGTTGTACTCATTAGTCGACGCGCGTGATCCGGAGTCGTAGTGTAAATCCATTTAAGCAGAGGGGCTAACGGAGTTAGCAAACATCAGTACGACCTACTAATGGATTTATCACGCAGTTTGAGTATTAATAAGGGCCAGGCGCGAAGGTACCCAGTACCCACTCAACCCTCGTAATAAGACGCTCTTAACAACTTGTCATTAATTTAAATCTTGAACCGAAAACGGGCGATCCCACCCCGCTCGTTATTTATCGGCCGTTTCGTTCAATTAATCGCACACGAATCATGTTACGCACAAATGAGTTGTATTTATGTTTCTCGTCTCTAATGCGAGAATTATTAACGTCTTAATTAGACCGTTCTCCATTGTTTACGGGCTCCAAATGAATTTCGTTTGCAATTTCAGTCAATCAAGCTTAATTTTAAAACTCGAATTGCATCTACGCTATAATATATTCACCAATCATCATTAACGTTTAATTAAGTGCTTTGTCTACCATCTCTCTTTTATGCATTTATTAGGGTATTTTCAGAGAAAAACTTGTGAGGGGGAGGGTACATGATGGTAGGGGTGGTGATGGGACTAGTAGAATGTTAGGAGGAGAGTGTGGGGTGGTGGTGGGAGGTAGGGGTGGTGACGGGAGTGGTAGAATATTAATGGTGATTGGTGGGTGGCGGTGAGAGGTCCTTGAAGGTAAGGGTGAAAGGAGTGGTTGAATGTACCAAGTTCAGCAAGAGTATTGAGGCTTATTTATAATTTTTTTTACCAATTTTGTTAATAAGATAAAACTTTTCCAACATGATCCCCTTTTTATTTGGTAATTTTGTGCTCCCCTTTTATGACATTATGGCTTACGTAGTAGGCTTAAATGATAATTTCATTTCTTATAATTATCATGGCAATTTAAAAGAACGAAAATAAAGAGAGGGATTTTATTATTTTCATATTTTCCACCATCATAATACTAAGAAAAATAACTTTTCCCCTTATATAGACTGAGAGATTTGTTCTTGAAATAATTAAAAAAAATTTTCTTTAAACTTCATTATACGGTTTGAAGAAAGTTTATTAAAGGTTGAAAGCGATGGAGAGTCAATAAGCGAAATTGACAATAAGAAAAGGGAGTTAGTGGAGGATAGATAAGGGTTAGGTAAACAGTGACACTCCAAGGGAAGAAAACTCACAAGTTGGACCGAAACCAAAAGTAATATTTCTTCTCTATTTCCTCATCCCCGCAGATTCTCCTTTTTTCATTGTTCTTGTTATAAAAACCTCCCTTTTTTTCGGGAAGGCTTAGAAAACCTTATAAATCTCACCTCTTTTAAAACCTTTCATGACTCTCTCTCTCACTCCACTTTTTTTCCTTTTAATAAAAGAATACCTATCTGATCTCAGATGAAAGGAAAGAAATAAAAACGTAAGTACCAAAGTTATTTTTTAAACATTTTTTATAATCCTTAATATTGAATTTTTTCATCAAGAAAATTGACAGTCCTGTTGTACTGTTATAACGTATACTTAAAAAATGTATCTACCTAGTAGGTTGAAATTAATTCCATGTCCAAACGAGGAGGAATCCAATCTATAAGTCTCTTTTTACGTAGTTGATTAGGATAAAGGTCTAATCTTATTCATCTCAAGAGGAGACACTGTCAAAACTAGCTATATTTATGTGATTTTTTAAACAATGACGACATGTCGTCCCTATATCCACCCTTAGATCAGACCTACTACTCATCTTTAGTTCGCCTCTACATCCATCCATAGGTTAGGCCTACATCAATTCTTGTCTCGCTTATACATCTATCCTTAGGTGGCCTCTACATCCATCCATTGCTCGCCTCGACATCCTTCCTCAGGTCGTCCCTTTATCCATCCTTAGGTCAGGCCTACATCCATCCTTAGTTCGCCTCTACATCAATCCAAAGGTTAGACCTACATCCATCCTTAGCTCGCCTATACATCAATCTTTAGGTGGCTCTATATTTTGTATCTAATCCATAGACTAGTCCTATATCCACCGTTAGGTGGCATCTACATCCATCCTTAGTTTGCCTCGACATCCTTCCTTAGGTCGTCACCTTATCCATCCTTAGCTCAGGCCTACATCCATCCTTTGATTGGCTCTTCATCCATCCTTACCACTCCACTATACATTTTATAGTCCTTTAACAAAAAGTTATTTTTTCGTTAAAAATTACCAAGTGCCCTAATTTGTTGAGAAGAAAATTCCGAGTTATTTTTCCTCTCCTAGGGTATTATAAATTATGTAAAAAAAACTCCAGTAGAATTTACGAGGGTCTAAAACTTTAATTACGGGGCGTGAGGGTGGAAAATAATGTTTACATTTTAACCTAATTAGGTAAAGGTCGAGGTGTGACCCAATATTGACGTAGGAAGGAACGATGTTCAACAGGTGGCTCCGCAAAAATAAAGGCCATCCCCCTTTCTCATCTGCGTGATGTTAAATTTATTATTTTGACCCGATACTTTTCCGAGTAAAAGACCATGGAAGGTTGAAAAGTTTTACCTTTTGAGAGGAAGATTAAGACTTCTTTTGTACCTGAAACATAAATAAAGATTATTAGTTCATAATTTAATAATTTAATCCTTTATATTAAAAATATGATTTTTTGAAAAAAAATTTGATTTTTGCTCTAAAAAATATCGAAATTAACTATTCAGATATCAATGTCGTAAGGCGGACGTCATTTTTTATTATTTGGAACCATCAAACGCGATGTGGGTCAGAGGAGATTGTTTTGCTGCTTGATCGGTTATCGATCGCTGGTTGCCGTTCTTTTTATCCAGCTTTGCGATCCAAAAAAGAAGTGCGTTCAGGGTGTGATGTACGGCTCGTAAGTAAGGAAAGGGGTGGGGGTGTAAATAGACGACGTTTCCCAAGGGCCCTCTGCCCTCTCTTCCCGAAGGATAAATAAACACTGGACCGACAAAGGGATTCAGATAAATCCTATTACATAGATAAATTTTCAAGATCTTTCCTGCTTATCGGAGAAGCCTTTATTTAAAGTTTTTCTTTTATGTGTAAATTTCTATCTTTGAAATTCCGAAAGTGGT
Organism: Orius laevigatus; assembly: GCA_018703685.1. Taxonomy (NCBI): domain Eukaryota; kingdom Metazoa; phylum Arthropoda; class Insecta; order Hemiptera; family Anthocoridae; genus Orius; species Orius laevigatus. Next base: position 57,527 of record JAGWEN010000067.1, read on the forward strand.
TTGTATACGAGGACTTAGCGAATCTCCAGGACCTGAATTTAAAGCAGCGGTCAAGAGAATTAGCATGGGAAACTTATGTAATCCTCCAGTTACCGAACATCCTAACCATTTGATTGAAATTCGTGTAATTTTTCCTGTTTTTAAGCCTTTTAACGTTTGACCTAAAGGTTTTGAGAGGGCAACTTTTAAAATTTATTCACATCCTGGAAAGTAAACACGGAGCAGATGAAAAACTTGTTAAAGTAAGGAGTTTTCTCTCATTTAAATGTAAATTCTGTTTTCGGTGTGACTAAATTAAGGGATCAGGCAAGATCACTTGTCAAGGGTTTCTTTTTAAAAGAAACTTGGTCAGTAAAGTTCAATCTTTGACTGTAGCGTTGAATTGAATCAAAACCCTAGGGACGCTGTTAGAGTGAATCATCAGGGCTAATGAATTAAATTGCTCGGGAAGTGGATAAGATGGGAAACGGGGATTGGACCAGTGGTGTCGGAAAAGGGGGCCGCAATTAGAGAGATGGCGGCCTCTTTTACGACCGACAATAAACTCCCTTAGATTCCTATTGTTTTTCAACGAAAGACCAAAAGTAAAAGACCAAAAACGTTGATTTACTCGACTTTTGAATTCTCTAAGAAAAGTGGAAACTTCAAAACCAAGTTTTTCAATAAGAGAATCGTTTCTCACGTGGATCTGTTTACAATGTGGGGTACGGAATACTTCCCCTGTCGTCCTCCCTCCCTGGAGATCGTGCCTTACAACTAGTTTTGGCCTCAGTTCAAACCACTCCCTTCTAGGATAAAACGTTAAAAAAAATTTCGATTTATGACCCAAAACTCGTTTCCCGAACTTTCATTAAAAGACCTGAAATCGTAAAACTCGGAATTTGTGATGGTTTTCCATTTTCCAATACAAGATGCATAAAATTGAGAAAATAAAGGTGAACATTACGTGTGCTAAGAAACATTCGTGATTTGCTTAGTTACACACAAGCCACTAGCTGTGTTAATGGACTGCAAAGAGTACGTGCCCTGCATAATACCGAGGTAAAACATCACTCTGAGCACACAACGGAATACGGAATTAAACTCAGAAACAAAATGCGGGAGAAGTCCGCTAAAGAAAAAAATTAATTCTGAAAATCTACGCCCGAGGGGTAACAACAAGTTTTAACGATATTAACCTTAAAATGCTCGAATCGTGAAATTTTTTTTCGGTGTTCAAATATCGAAACAATTTTTAATTAACTCCCAAACGGTTTGGAAAACCGATGGAGGGAAGAAGTGAGTTCGAGTAATTAATATGGTTGAGGAACAAGGGTTGAGCAAAGATGGGCTTAGAGGCGAATGTAGCTCCATATTGAAGGGGGAAGAGAGAGGATTTGAGAGAACCTCTCGTCAACCTCTAAACCTTTCAATCTTCATCCTCCCTCTCCCACTTTCCATCTTCTTCGCCTTTAACGACTCTTGAAATTAATAGGCTTTGAACTAGATTCGCGAAAGATTCCGGACGTATTTGCATATTGATTGCTTTCTTAACCCTTAATTGAATAGGTTGACGTTCGTCTATTGTTCGAGAATCGAGAATGGTGAGAAAAGGGAGGATTTCTTTAGAGGAGTACAATATTGTTAAAAGCAATAGGTCGGATTTTTAAAAACGAATTTCATCTATAGTCCAGTCAATCTCTGGGGGTGGTGGAAAAAATAAGGTATTTTGTTGCTCTGCGGGAATTGGTTGGTCCCCTGATTAACCACGAAGAGCGGTTTTAAGGTGATTTTTTTTCGTTTTATCACCAATATCTCGAAAACGGTAGATCGTAGGCGAAATAATATTCAGTACAAAATTAAAGATTATTAAATTTTGTACAATTTTTACACAATATAATTTTTTGTAGGACCAAACGTACCTGAGCTACGAGGTGGACAAAAACCGGGGTTTTCTATTTTGACCTCTGAATGAGGGAAGGCGTAATCTAATTAAAAAAGTGTACTTAATAAAAGTTGTAGAGAATTAAATAACCTTTTAAAAACAATTCTTAAAAAGCAATTAACGATCAATAGGCAGGAGTGGGGGAAATTTAAAAAAAAATTCACTCAAAAATTGAAATGTCAACAAATTTTATAAAAACAAAATTAAAGTTCATAAAATTTGCTACAAATATCAATCACTAAGATTTTTTGTAGGACCAAAAGTTTCTGAGCTACGAGGCGACAATACTCAATGTCGAAAAAAAAATGAGTCCCGCGGCAGCAGGACTAAAGAGGTAGATTTCTTTCAGATGGTTAGATCTCGAAGTTTCTAAAATTCGAAGAAATAAAAAATCATCTGTTTCCCGGTAAAAATTCAAAAATTTTCTTTTTTACGTAGATTCAAATCTATTGCACCCAGCTGATCCAAACCAACTTTGAATCTTCCTTAGCCATCCCCATAACATCACTTTTAAGTTTGAAAGCGATTGGATGAACGGTTTAGGAGATACGCAGTTTAGGCCCTAAGCAAAGTACCAAAACCGCTGGTCCGATTTCAGCCGTTAACGAACTCATAAATTCTATTAGTTTAAAAGCCCTAAATACCGAATTTCATGGTCGTCAAGTAAAAATTACTCAAGTTATCGTGCGAATATATATATATATATATATATATACATATATATATATATAAACTTTTGAGATGAGGGTGGTTTTGGGGTCCAGGGGGTCTGAAATGAAAACCTGTCACAAAAAGTTTTGATTCTGAGACTACTGCCCCCATTGCAATAGGTAGATTTTCTGAAAGAAATCTACCTAAAAGTTACTTTCATCTTTTTTCCCCCTTGCCCTTTATTTGTTTTTTCGTGTTTTTCTTTTTATGTTGGCTCCCCTGTGGCTCTATAGAGATTAAAGAAGATTATTATAATAAAAAGTTTAAAATAAAACGATAAACAAATTACTCTTTGTTCATTTAATCCAGTTTATATCCAATTCGAGTTTGTGAGTACTTTATTCTGAGTTAATACGGTTATTTCTCTTTCTCTCTCATTCTTATTGTGAACCTTGGGATCAAAGTCTTGTTCTCTGAAATCCTCAAAGATCCGTTTTTCTGGAAGAGGGGAAACGGAGGTCGTCGGAAAAGGAAGGCATTTGAAACCGTTGAAATGGTCCAAAAGTACTTTAGGAGGATTTCTGAGATTAGGACGTGGAATACGTCCGATTCTCTAGCTTTTCACGGACGTTAACGATTCAGGAATTAGACTCTTGGGTATAAAAGAAAGAAAATTGGTTTGTCGAGGCTGAATCTGACAAGGGAATAAATACGTTACAACAGTTTGTAAATGACCAGATCTCCCTTTCTTTTGAATACGTGTATACTCACAAGTTTTCCCCTTTTCAAAACATCTTTTGCGTTATCTTTTCCAAAATGCCAACTTCACTCTTTTAATCGAAGGTCCTGTGAATCTTTGAAAACGTGTTTGTCAACTTCAGACGTTCAATTTTTCAAAAAAAACGATTCCATTGTTGAAACTTCCCCATAAAGGGATGTAATAATGCAGCGGCCATTGTATTCTGAATAGGGAGATGAAGCATAAAAGAGTCTTTTAAGGATAATTACCGTCAATTACATAATTTCATTGCGAAACTAGGGATTCGGACAAAAGAACGGATTATTCAACGAATCCTCTTGTTTTATACGAATGCGGTTTCCATTCGAAATCGAGGGGTCTTGTACTTTCGTCGACTATTTTCGCATTTAAATACGAGCGTTGGAAACGTACGGCGGGGAATCCGAACAAGATAAACTCCAAAAGAGATCCTTGCATTCTTGGGAGGTTTTCGTTTTCTCTCTCGCTCTTCCCTGAGTGAAAAGAGCTCAATTGAATTTCATTACTTTTGGCATCCGTCCTTTTCGTTTCTGCTGAAAGACAAATCTTCGCGAGTCTAATTTCAAAATGTTTATCATATAACAATTTAAACAGGTGTATACCTTTCGCACCAAAAGCAACTCGGAAAATAAATGAAAAAAATAAGGTATTTTGTTTCTCTTCGGGAATGTGTAGGGGTCCCCTGATTAACCAAAAAAAACTGTCCAGCCGAAACCCGTGACGTTTGTCCTCAGGAGCGGTTTAGATGATTTTTTTTCGTTTGTTCGCCAATATCTCGAAAACAGTAGGTCGTAAGCGAAAAAATGTTAACACAAAATTAAAGATTATTAAATTTTCTATAATATCGAGCTTATACGATTTTTTGTACGACCAAACCTATCTGAGCTACGAGGGCAAAAAACCAGGGTTTTTTATTTTATATTTTGACCTCAGAATGAAGGAATCATGTAATCAAAAAAGTGTACTCTTTTTTGCCATTTCATGATAAGAACTGTTAACATTAGGACGAGTTTTTTAGGACTTGTTTAAAACTATACTATCTTTTCCAATCAGAATTCTTCTGGATAAAGTGTGTTTGATGTTTCTCAAAAAAGTTGCTGTAGTATTTTTTTTAATACGGGCCGGTTTTAAATCCCGACGTCGAAAGGAAAACAAGGTAGCCGTTGAATAATTTATTTTCGTTTGAAAGAGAAGTGAAAATGGTGTTGGGTCGAGCCTGCGGGATTTCCTCCGCCCGGTTAGAGGCGTAGGCATCGTCATTTTTCTCCCTGCGACCCCCTTCCACCACGAACCCATCACGATTTACGCCTTTACGTACAAAATAATGTATGGTGCTTCTCCGAACGGCCTTAAAGACGTTACCTTTTACATCCTCAGGATCTATACGTTATGAGGCCATAAAAACAAAACGAATTTATTTGTGTCTTTGATAGAGATTTTTAGATGAAAAATAACGCAATATCGCATTTAGGTGGCTTATTTTTACGTGTATCTAACCGTTTATTGCCTCTTTGTAATCTATGACCGTTTCGAGAACTCACACAATGTTGAACCTTTTCATCATGAAATACTCGAATTTGGAATTCGATTTGGGGGCAAAAACAAGGTAATTTATATAAAAGGAAGTAAATAAAGGGAGATAAACTTGTTGAAAAGAGGTTTAATCCGGAACCAATCGTGAGCCAACATGGAAATACAACTGAAGATAAAGAGTTTCTTTCCATCTCTATTTCATTAGACATCCTCCTTCTCGCGAGACGGTAAAAATGGAATTTTCCAGTCGGCTCGGTTTTTCCCTTCGCTGTTATCTTCAGTGCAATTTGTCCCCGTCTTTCCACCCATTGCTTACACTTCCACACCCCCCTTGCTTTCATCTCGAAAAGGTTGAAGAAGGCTTCTTTTTTCCGAGAGAAATAGAGATACACCAACGATGGCGTAGAAGTCGATCTGAAAACTTGAATAAATTGGATAAGTCGTGTTAAATGATCCGAAAAATAATTTCGAGACGCGCCCTCAATCCAACGAAATGCCTTCCATTATACAGTTTGAAATAGCCTGTGGGGGAAGATTGATTACTTTAGAATCGTCTAAGCAACATTAAAATTATTACGTTCTTCTATTATTTTTTCCTTCCACAGGGACAAATTACCGTTCCATGTCATAACTCGTTAAAATGACATAATAAACATCATTTTCGCTATTACTATCCATTTTCCGTAGAATACACAAAAAATAATGTTCTTACTTTTAAAGCTTTACTAGGTAAACCTAATGCATTTTAATGACCCAAAATCAATATAAAATATACATTTGAAAATAGGGATAATCTGTGGAGGTAAATATTCAATTAAATTTCATAGGTCTCAACATTGTCTCTAAAGCTTTGAAATTTGCAACACAAAGCCCTAACAATAAAATCAATAACGCTTAGCGTTTTCCTTTTTCCTTATTTTCTGAGAATTTTATAAGAAGAATTAATTGACGATTTATCTAAAATATCGGTAATATTCAAACCTAGCTTGAATTGCCACTAAAAAGAGGTCAAGACTTAATTTCATTAGAAACATTAATTAAAGTGGGAGTTGGAGTTGTATTAGTGCATAGTAAGTGGGTACCCAATGAGCCTTCTCTACCTGGAAAACTTCCAACTCGCTTTTATGATATGGAAAATCCACGGTATTAACGTGAATAAGAAGTTTAATTAAATTGAGCTCCCATTATTCTAAATGACTAATTAGCTGCGTTTTTTTATATAAAATTTTTCTTGTTGGTAATTTTTATCGTGTAAACAAGTATAAAAAGAGTCGGAACGGATAAAAGTGGATAAAGTTTAGTGTTATGAAAAGGGCTCAGGGTGTAATGCCGGTGGACTTATCTCGAATGTTTTCCTGTTAAAAATTTAACACCGGAGCCGAGGTTGAATGGTTGAAAAAGGAAGGAGGGCGACCCTGGAGAACAGATAGCGTGGGGGGGGGATACTTTATCTGGCTGATATTCCGCCACAGTCACCATCGCGAGCGACCTTCATTTCAAGAAGTTATTTTAAAAACAGTACATTTTTACTCCAACCTCGTATATTATTGACATCCTTATCTTTACTTATGTAGGAAAGGGGAAAATCACGAATCGTCATTTTGGTTAGCTGACTGAGTAAGCCATTCTCAATGTGAAAAATATTTTCTTGGTCGACTTTGACCTAAAAAAACTTTTTGACGTAAAGAACACTTCCTTAGTCGAAAGGGGTCAGGTTATACCAAAGGGCTTTTCTTTTCCTCATAATGTAACGATGAATCTTAGGTCCGAAAAGTAGGGATATGGTCCCCCCTAGGATGAGGTCGAAAAAATGTTTTCAAATCGAGAAATCGACCTCAGATTCGTTTTTCTCACCTTGAAAACAGTCAATAACCACATTTTGGGCCTAATCAAAATATGAAAATTTTCGGTCTAAAAAGTAGGGATAGGGTCCCCCCTGAGATAAGCTCGAAAAAAAAATTTTTAAATCGAGAAATCGACCTCAGATTTATGTTTCTCACCTCTAAAACAGTCAAAAACCACATTTTGGGCCTAATTAAAAAATGAAAAATTTTGTTCCGAAAATTAGGGTACGATCCTCCCTGAGATGAGGTCGAAAAAAATGTTTTCAAATCGATAAATCGACCTCAGATTCATGTTTCTCACGCAAAAAGCAGTCAAAATTAACATTTTGTGTCTAAGTTGCCTTTTACAAAAGGGCTCCAGACTCTAGAGGATGGTACACGATTGTCACCGTTTACCACATTGAAATAACCCAATCAAAAATCGTATTTTCGAATTTTGCTACGGATACGGTTGGATAAAATCATTAAATTATTCAGGAATGACGTTTTTCACAGGTCAGCAAAAAACAATGTTTTCGGCCTTTTGGTTTCCACCATTCAATGTTGTTTAATATTAAACCTGTGGACAATACAATGGAAAAAGGAATCAAATAACAATTAGGTAGGTAAATTGAAAATCCGTTAAAAATTAAAGTAACTTTTTTTATACAACAAACACGTAAAATATTAACTTTCAAGTCTAAAAATAGGTAGTTTAAACAATATTGTTATTTTTCAAAAAACAAGATTAACAAGAATTGAAAAAAAAATATGAAAAAAGTGGAGTAGTATGAAAAAAATGGAAATCCTTAAAGGGTGTATTAAGGGAGATGGAGCACTAGAGAATAATGACTTTCAACATCAACGGGATGAGTCAAGTACATACTCCTAGAAACGCTCGTGAGTATTCTAGCGTTAACAAAATTCAAAACTTTTCATTATAAACTTAACGTCGGTAATTAAATTTCCATTTAAAAAAACCTGTAGAATCAAAATCTCATCGAAAGCAGTTAATTTTTTTACATTTTCGTCTTTTAAAGGGGATAGAAATCGATCGGAAAGATATCAAATCGTGTTTAACCCAGTTCGGGATTTGTATAAAAGGGGGAGGAGTTTCCCCATTGTCAAACGTAGTCAGACACATCTGTTCCTATAAAATTACTCTCAGTTTTTCGCCTATTTTTACATAATATTGAAAAAAAAATTGCAAATAGTTTAAAAAACCCAACTCCCTACTCACTTATACCTAAATATTTAATAAGCGACGAAATGGAAAAAGCGAGAAGACCCAGAAAAGCGTCTGGGATGTCTAATACTGACTTAAATTTTGCAAAGAGTAGACCCCAGGGGTGAAAATGAATAAGAGAAAGGTCTAGGGGGAGATAGTCGAGATAGGTTGGGAAGGGTTTCCTTGGTCGCTTCCGAGGTTATTCCCCATGAAGTAGATTCACCTACTTTCCACCGGCCACCTATTTTAGAATTAAACAAACAAAAATGTTGAACAAGATCATTTTGCCACGTGAAAGCACATATCCGTTTTCAAAGACACTTCCACTAACGAGCTTTTGGTTAATTAGTCCATTAATTACGTACAGAGGTCCAGAGAAAATTGCATTCTTGAATACTTCATTGTAAATTAGAACAGAAAAAAAAATCTTGAAACATTATGCGACATTTTTGTTACCAAATAAAGTCAAAAAAGTTTGTAATCCACCTTTTTTTTATAAACACAAAGAGGAAAAAAAATATCGGAATTATTCAAAAGAGACAAATATAACTTCGCGTCGTTTTATTTCTTCTTCTGAATAACCGTGAAAGTTGTCAAGGCGAGGGGGTGTCCAAAGGGGGCTTTACTTATACCCAGAAACTTTTTTTCCTTCACTTTTTTTTAACGTACTCCTCTTGTTCAACTTTTAACTTTTTAACACAATAAGAGTTTCAACTTGTCAGATAATTTGGTAATAGGGGCTTCAGGCTAACTTCGGAAAAAAAGAAGGGAAATGCCTTGAACACTCGTCAAAGTTTAAAAAATATCTCGCCTTTTAAATTATCTTAAAAAAATGTTTAAAGAAATCATTTTAAACCTTTATTTTTTAGTTCGAAAAATATATAAAAGTTTTTGTTTCCGTTAAAGACGCTTAAAAGGTGAAAAGGGTTTTGTGAGGCTAAAATGGAATTCATGCACCTGTGATCGCATTCTCTTTTTAACCTGAATTTTTTTATTTACACAAAGGTTTATTTTTTAACATTGTGGTTTTTTCGTTTATGCACCATCTACTACCTGGCTCAGCTATGAAAACCTAAAATTTGAAATAATGATTTTTTTTTTCTTTGGCTTGCAAAGGAGTTATGAAGAAGGGTGGCTCCCTCTTCCATGCCGCAAAATATAAAACGCGAGTGCATTATCTTGATTAAAACATAAAAGGGAAGGGAGGAAGTAATATACCTTTAACACTGTAAACTACTTTCCTCCCTAAGAAAGGAGACGTTGAGATAAAGGTTACTTTTTTTCTTTAACAATAATGACATCAAAAATGGCTATGAAAACTTTTAGATTTCAGTAGGGCCCAGGTGGCTCAAACGTGGGTGCAACAGCGGTTACCTGTTTGATTAAAATTCAAGAAATGAAGTTAAATGTCGTTACCAAATTTTTTATTTTACGAAATTCCTTACTACGTCCTAAACCGCTAGGAATATCAAAATTTGCCTCCAAGTATTAGCCCTTTGTCATTCAATTGCCTTTTAAATGAGTGTAGCCCCGATTTGTTCGGATTTTTAGTTTTTCTGCAAAATCCATAAATGTATAGTAAAATAAGATATTTTTTACAAAGCGCGAAAATTACAAATCTCATTTTCAAAACATAAAAGATAGATTGGGACTTTTTTTTTGTTCCTTAGTTTATTTCCTATAAAATGAGTCTAGTCCGGAGTCCGCAGGATCAGTAGTTCTCCACGGCAAACAAAAGTAATCGTTTTATGGTGAAGTTGACTGTATTAATGACAATTAAAGCTCAACCATTTCTGAACCATGAAAGATGGGACTTTTTCTAAAACGTTTCTTAGTTTATTACCTATAAACTGAAACATTCCCGACTGTCTAGGGCAATCCGATCTTGCGTTTAAGCCATACATGTGTAGTAAATGAGATATTTGATCAAAAAGTGGATATAAAAAAAAGAGTAAACTTTGACCATCAATATCTCCTGAACCGCTTTACCGATTTCGACGACCGTATACTCATTCGACTCAGAATTAAATGTTCTTTTAATAATCTTTTAGTGTAACTCATTGTAGGAAGCGTCGTTTATGAGCTATAAGCGAAAACAAAAAAAAATTGCAGAAAAAACTTTTTGACTCTCTAGATTGAATTTTGAAGTTTTTGTGCTCGATTATTGAACTTAGACTTGTGAAATGAGCTTTTTGGATCGACTCCAGGGATCAACTAATCAGTGCAGTTTATAATTTAGCCTTGGAAATGGTAGATTTTAAACTTGTGGAATTAAAAATGTAATTAGAGTTAATTTTATAAGCAAAGAAAAAGGAAGCTTTTATTAATTAAAGCAACGAGAATAATTAGATTGTCGGATGCGATGCAAGTGGTTTGCGACAAGAGAGTCGCTTTCAGAAAAACGACTTAATATAGTTAATTAACGAAACAGTTGCTTTCAGAATCAACCGCTGGGACTCGCTTACAACTTTATTTTACTTCCCACGGCCCTTTTGCGGTGACAAAGTTAGACGTAGAAAATTATTCGCTGAGTTAAAAAATTTTGAGTAGGTGTAGTGATTTTCAAGAAAAAATCTTTGAATATTTGACTGTAAGGTTTGGCACCGTCTCGGAAACTTAATTTTCAGAGAAAGTTAAGCAGTTATCCGCTCTTTATTCCTTTACCTCTGGGCGTAAAACTCAAGGAGTGGTCCGGGGAGGGAAAAGTTCCATTCCAAGGGGTTATTATTTATGTTTTTCGCGCCCCCGGAACCCCCCTTAACCCGCGTTATCAGACAGGTAAACGTGGAAAAGTTCCGGAGTCCAATTACAACCTGAAATATTTTTTTCTGGCTCGAGCTCACTTTACGCTCGAAAATCCGCTCTACTTCCATATTTCAGACTGACGTGCTTCGCGAGAATAAAAAGCAGTTCAATTTGCTACTTACTTGAACCGGAAATGTCAAGTTTACAACGTTTTATCATTCTTTATAAAGATTCAACAGTTAAATCTTCTTTTTCCCTATGTGGGAGGGGTAGTTGGGGGGATGTGGTGAGAAGGCTGAGGAGAGCAGGGAGGTAAGAAAGGGGAATGGTCTGAGAGGTGGAGAGGTCTGAGTCGTGGTAGAGCCAACGGGAAAACTATTCACTGCTTTCTAAAACCAAGGACTAAGTTTTTTTTCGAATATTATCACTTTCCGGCAGCATGTCTTTTATAATATAAGACCCGCCTTTTATATAAGACCCGCCTTTTATATAAGACTCGCCTTTTATATAAGACCCGTCTTTCATATAAGACCTTCGTCCGGAAAGTGTTATTCTCGAGTCTAAAATACGAACTCTATACAAAATTGATCAAACATCAGTCAAATGAGCTACCTTAACCTCTATAAAAAAGTTATTTATTTAATAACAAATAACTGAGTTATTTTAGTGCTTAAAAAGAAAGTTTATTTCACCGATAAGGTCAAAACCTTTTATTTCTGTCCTTTTAAATTAACTAGTCATTTATTCATGAAGTTTTCACTGAAATTTATTCTCAACTTCTATTTATTTTAATTTTTTTTCCAGTCCGTGAACGTTTTGAATAATAAAATCCAGGGATTAGCCGTCGGGAGGGTAATGTAGGTGAGAAAAAGGGCGGAAAAAGAGAGTCCAATATCGTTTTTCTGTTCGCTTAATCCGGCTGCACTCGTAGCATCCAGTTTGCATGAACTTCTTTTCCTAATTCGTCCGAGAGAACACTCGAGCTTTTTTCCTCGTAAGATTCGACCGGAATAATCTTAGCCGTCGAGTCTCCCGAGAATACTAACAAGTTTTAAAACTATTCGCCCTGAAATTAACCGTTTGACCTAAATTTTCGATTTTTAAAATTTAATTAAAAACAAACAGCTTGCATAGAAAAGAGTTTTATTGGCAAAATTTTTATTTAACAGTAAAAGAGAAGTAAATATCACCAGAGGCGCTTCTTTTTCCTTTTACGCCCGGCCTCTGCCCCCTTTAAACGACCGAACCTAGGACACTGCATGTTTTATTACGTCCTGCGGGAAAAAGAAGGGTTTTATTGCTTCCTTTTTTTGACCCTAAAAGAAAAACCAAAATTGATTTCTAAAAGTAGTTTTCTTCAAAAAAATGTTCAAAGTGTATAATTATAAAATTCTTGATGCAGCAAATCTCACTGTAGTTACAAGATCTATCAAATCCCGAACCATTTTTACGTGCAACCTTTCTCATCTTACGAGACATTCCCGTGCCGATTACCCTTTCCTGAACACGAAAGCCCGGAGGCTTTCCCGACCACAATTCATTGCCTTCAAATCAGCTAAACATGACAAAAGATGTAAAAAATGAGACATTTTTGTCCCAAGTCTTTGATCCTTTTTAAAAATTGTGCCAGAAGAGATTGCCTCGAGGATGTAAGGAATCGCTCGGGATATTATATCTTTTCTTTCCTTCCTTTTTTTTTCTTCCTTCCTTTCGCTTTTTCCGATGTTCGGTAATGCACTCGTGATGGGATTTGTAAGATGGCCTGGGGTCAGATAAAAGGAGGGTGGGAGGTGGGGCGGACTGAGGGACCTGCTTTATCGACTATATCTGGCCACGACGGGAAATTAGTGGGATTGGGAAGATCTATAGGCTCTTTATCTCATTCGAAGAGCCGACTGTGACATTATACAAATGACAAATCAATAACTTCCTCACTCCTTGACAATAGCACTCCCTTAATTAATTTTATATCCTAAAAAGAGAGAAAAGTATCTTTCATAATTTTTTTTCTTTAAATTATTATTTTTCTAATTAATTATAAGATGACAACCTAAAAAGACAGTAATTTTTGCAGACATGAAATTTTTTAATTACAAAGTTAAGAGTGATAGGTGAAGTTTGACACTTTTTACGATTTCCTTTTTTTAATTGACGTTAAAAGCCATTTGGGATGGAAAAATTGAGTTAAAATTGATCTTTGGGGTGAGGAAATCTTAGAATGGAATCGCACGTTTTTCGTAAAATAGGAGCGTTTGGGTAAGACTGTTCGGTATTAGTCCGAAGGGGTAATATACATAAAGGGGCCGTAACAACCCTTCACAACTCCCTGAGACTAAGCCCCTCTACTTCTAAAGGGCTGTTACTAGGTAAATGACACTTACAAACTGGCCCATCCCTATACCAACCGAGTTTCCACCTAGACATTAACGAACTTTCTTAGCGATTGTTATTGCACTCTGGTATTGCACTTGTTAACTTGAACCACCTTTACCTTTTGTGGTGGCTTATTAGTTTCACCTCTTTACACTTCTAATGAAGAGTTCAATCCGTGATGTAAACTCCCTTGAACATTTTTCTTCATCATCTAACAATTTCACTTTGATAGAAGGGCCAAGTTGGAAGCTTTTGACGTATTGCTGTGCCTTCGTGCCACCATTTTGTTCTGGCCCTTCTTTAATTTTTCTTCCGAAAAAATGCCAGTAGATTCCCTACCTAAAATATTTACCAGGGAACCGCAAAATCAAGCCGGACCCAGGGATCTCTTGCTAGCGACAGATAAATTAATGGACCCCCGCCTCCCTCCGTACCCTTTCCACCGCAATAATCTGTCCGAATAATATTTATCGTTTTAAGAAATTTCAAGGCTTTTTTATTCTTCCAAAATAGTTAAAATTTATAGTGGAAAACAAATTGAAAGAGGAGAAATCCTAAAGTGGACTTAACCTGCCGTTATATCCGTGTAATATGCGTTTGCCATTATTAAGCCAACGGGAAACCGGACGGACATAAGAGTGTTAAACCCGAGGCTTTAAATTGTTCTGCGGTTTCATTTGAGGTTTAATGAAATCCTAGCTCCAGCCAAACACAACCTAGAATCACTACGAGGAGGAGCGTTTGTTTTAGCTTTTTACAACAAAAAAGGCGAACGTTTTCATCATTTAGCTCAAAAAAATCAATTTTATTGCAAACACAAAATTTAAAAAACCTTTCTCGATTTGTACACTAATCTTTCGATAAAAAGGGTGCTCGGTAATGCCTATAAAACCACAATTTAGGATTGTCTTTTTTTGTTGAACCACTTGTCGTAGAATTATAATACAACCCCTTATAGTATCTTCCTCTATAAATCCTTCCACTTACCATAACTACCTACCACCAACTATCCACACTACCCCAAGTAGCCTCTAAGTCATGGGTTTCTGGTTCCCACCACCCCTTCTATTCCATCTCTGGGCGATTAGTAACTGCCACTACTCTAACTACACCATCTCCCTCACCAAGTATAAGCCCTTCAACTACCAAAACTACTCCCAATTATACCCATTTTCCCCCTAAACTACTTCTACTTTTCATAAAACATCAAAGATAGAAACCAGGTAAAGTTTTTGGTTAAAAAACTATTTAATCTTTGTTAATAATAAACCCCAAAGGGTTCCTGAAACGTTTTGAAGTTGCCCGACAAGAAACAAGTATTTCTTTGTACTGAAACCCTCCAGCTTTAATGCGAGTCATACCAAAGTACTTCCTATTTCGTGCAAATTATTTTTTCACACACAAAGCAAAAATGTGAGCAATTAGTTCATAATGCATTTTTTGCCCTGAAAAGGACACTCTTTTGACATTTTTTATGCTCACTTTATTTTTATTTATTTACCTATTTACTTTTTAACTTTCTCAAAGAGAAGTTATTGTAATACCGTCGGATTCGGGTTTTTGGGGAAGGGTCTTCCAGACCCCCTAGGGTCAAACTGACTTTTGATCTTTGTCGGACATGACTTTGTCTGTGGTGCCGGCCGTCCGTCCGTCGCCTTTTTTTCCGGAACACTTCACGGCCACAATTTTCATCCGATTTTCACGAAATTTTCACACAATCTTCCTTTCGTGGTTATCTTGAAAGTGACGAGAGCGATTTTTGAAATTCGACAAAATGGCGGAGATATGTCTGTCTAAAGTTTGCAAAAATGTGCTACGGGCTTTCTACCGGTCCGATCTTCACCAAACTTTAACCAAATAATCTTCACGTGATCCCGATTAAATTTCATTAACTAATTAGGTAATTAATTATGTAATTAGGTAATTATGACTAATTAACTTAATTTTCCCATTTTCATAAAATTATCACCAAATTCAAGTTATGATTGCAAAAAAAATTTTTTTTCTATAAATTAATTAATTAACTAATTAAATAATTATAATGTGTTTGGGTGAAATTTATGGATCCCCCGAAATCTGTAGACCTTTGAGAAAGTTCGTGTCTCTGGGCAAGCTCTAGGACCAATATTTAATACGAAAAAAAGGAAGAAGCTAATTATTTAAAAACCTTAAATTTTTAATTGAAAAAATTAGCTTCTTAAAATGTTTAACTGAAAAAAAAATTAGGTTAGTGTCGTTAGTGACAATTGCGAGGGAGCAAATTGAAAACTTTTAGGAGCAAATTAAAGATTAAAACTTGACATGATTAGTTTTTGAGTTCGTAGAACGGATATCGATATAAAGTGGAAATCGATTATTAAATTACCACTTTACCATTAATACTCCTACGTTGAATAATATATAGTTTAACCGAGTTAGCTTGAATATCTCATCGGCCCATGTCGTGCTGGAGGGGGAAGGGGTAAATATTTAGTTGGCAAAGTCAATATTTGAGTTGGTGCCTGATTTCGAGGATGAGGTACGCCCAAGGGACCGTTTTCCAAAGATCCCCGTCATAACCACTTAACCCTCCCGTTCATCAGTCTAACTTCCATAATTTAATTCAATCACAATCGCAACAAATTGCACCAACACCTAAAATATCCAAGGAAAAATTGAGAAATAAATATAAATTTAAATCGGATGTGACTATAATCGCAATTTATGCTGACAGGGGAGGAAGAAGGGAGAGAAAAAAAAACGCCGTTTATCCTAACTGGTGGAAAGTTGCCAAAATGAAAATGAGGTGATTTAGATAAGCCTTTTTACCAAATCTGGTAAAGTTACATCCTCCCATAGATCTAGATATGTCTCTGAAACGTCTAAGTTTGTTTTAAACAGAACCATTTAACTTATTGCCTCGATGAATTAGGCCTTTTCTTACATTTTTGTGCCAATTTTCTTGCTGTTAAAGTAATACAATATTGACTAATTTTTAGGTTAAAAAAATAAAAATTGAGTTTTAGATTTCGCTCAAAATGAGGTTTCGGACGCTTTTTAGTGCAACAAACGCGAATCTGAGGTTGATTTTGCAATATAAAATTATTATTTGAACTCTACCAAATAAGGCACCGTTTTTAAAAAAATTTTTCTCGAATGTTTATCCTGTCGAGTTTTTTGTGTTTGTGTTTTAGATAATTAGGAACAAAAATGCCAATAACGGAAATAAATCGACATTTATGTTGATAAATTATTGTTCTAGAGAGGTATACAGGGTGTCAACTTACTAGTGTCCCCCCAGGTTAACTCGAAAACGATTGAAGATAGAGAAAAAAGTTAAATGGTAACTCACCTTTATTTTTGATGTAGTTTCTGAATCTATAAAGACCCGGAAAGCCAAAATAATTTTTCTATCTCGCTTGGACGAAGGAGCAGAAAAAAAAGTTAAATCGTAACCCCAACTATTTTGACCCGAAAAAGCAAAATATGATGACCGTTTTGACCCTGCTCTTGAACTTTAGTTATAACGAGCGAAAATTCATTTTTTGGAAAGTTGACTAAAACGATATGGATTCCTATGTGAATTGGCATGAGGAATGCAATAGAATAATTTAAAAAATTCTAGGACCATTATTTCTTGAGTTATCACCAAAAAACCACTGAAAAACCACTTTAAAGTAAGGAAACTACCTGAGGAAAACTTTTCTCGCCAAAAACAACATCGTATTCGAACTGAGCACCCCAAAATACCTGGAGATATCCATTTTTATGAAGATTTGTAATGAAAAAATTTTTTTTCTTCTTCTCATTGATTTTGGGCAGAAATCGACAAAAATCGGCATATTTTATCAGTTTACGAAAGTTAAATGCCAAAAACATTTTCTTTCTTGAATTTTGTCAATTGGGAAGAAATCGACCAAAATTGGGAAGGAAAATTTTTTTATTCTACATTCAGTCGTAAAATATGCCGATTTATGTCAATTTCTGCCCAAAATCACTGAGAGAAAGAAAAAAAACGTTTCATTTCAAATCTTCTTAAAA
The DNA here is from genome assembly GCA_018703685.1 of Orius laevigatus. Classification (NCBI taxonomy): domain Eukaryota; kingdom Metazoa; phylum Arthropoda; class Insecta; order Hemiptera; family Anthocoridae; genus Orius; species Orius laevigatus. The sequence continues at coordinate 74,602 of JAGWEN010000067.1, forward strand.
ATTGATTTCTCCTGGTTTTTTGGGGTGCTCAGTTCGAATATGATGTTGTTTTTGGCGAGGAAAGTTTTCCTCAGGTAGTTTCCTTACTTTAAAGTGGTTTTTCAGTAGTTTTTTGGTGATAACTCAAGAAATAATGGTCCTAGAATTTTAGGGAGATTTTTTTTAATTATTCCATTGTATTCCTCATGCCATTTCACATGGAAATCCATATCGTTTTAGTCAACTTTCAAAAAAATGAATTTTCGCTCGTTTTAACTACAGTTCAAGGGCAGAGTCAAAGCGGTCATCATATTTTGCTTTTTTGGGCCAAAATAGGGGGGGTTATGATTTAACTTTTTTTTCTGCTCCTTCGTCCAAGCGAGATAGAAAAATTATTTTGACTCTCCGGGAAGAAAACTAAAATAACTTTATAGATTCAGAAACTACATCAAAAATAAAGGTGAGTTACCATTTAACTTTTTTCTGTATCGTCAACCGTTTTCGAGTTAACCTGGGGGGACACTAGTAAGTTGACACCCTGTATATTGCGAAAAAAGTTTTTAAATTGGTTAAAATCACGATTTCCCCTGCTTTTTATATTAAAGAATAAATAGGAATAATAACAATCGACCAGGAGGAAGCATTTTATAACGAATTGAATGGTTAATAGAAAATAAGCTTTGTTCTTTTATTGATGATCAAAATTTTAATGATGAACAACAAAATAACGAGTTATAAATTCTTACATTTTTAATTGGCATTTTTATTAATAAAAAATATATCCACCACGTTAATTAAATATGTTTTGTTCTTGAAATAAAAATAAAAAAATAAAAAAGGAGGAAAAGTGAAATTGATGAAAATTAAAACCTCACTTATGCTATATTGAAACCTTTGTTCTTCTGTTTAATAAGTCTTTTTTGGTAATGTTGAATTAAAGAGAATAAAAAATTAATTTTAAATTTAATTAATTTAAAAAAAGTGGCTTGGAGCAAAGGTTCCATTTTCCATTTGTAAATTTTAATTTGAAAAACAGAAAAAAGGGATTTTTAATTAAAAAAGGGAAAGGGAGTTCGACGTTTTTTTATTAGGTACGCTTTTTATCGATGTCGTTCACTTTTTGAGAACAAAGGTGTCCATTTAGGTCCGATTTTTCCGAGTAAGTGAATTAGTATGACAAAGAGGTCTAATGGATATAAGGGCGTTTACTCGAACCGGTCACAGCGGTGAATTATTTCTGACCATTAAACCTCCAGTGGGAACGCCTTGGATTAATTGGTACCCTTATGTTATTTATACACCCACCACGCCAAACTAGACCCCTTTTATTCCCATCCTTAATCTGGTATAAACTACGTGCAAAAAGGGTCAGAATCCTCCTAATGATTTCAACAACACGTTCGTTTTGAAGCTTAATATTTTCAATTCAAATTCGCATTAATTATAACTAAAAAAAATTCAATTATTCGGAAAAACAGGAAAATCTCATTTTAAAAATGCTCTGATTTCACCAAATATAGATGATGGTGCGAGGTGGGGGAGGTTGTGGGGTGGTAGGGGGAGGTGTTAAGGTATAGTAGGACTATTTGGGGGGGGGAGTATTTGCTAACAAAGCCCCTAATTTTCGAGAGTTAGGCATATATTCCATTTCCAATGTAACACTGAAAAAATGCAGGGCAGAAAATAAAGGGCTTAATAAAAAAATTTATTTGACTCGATAAAGGTGTATCGAATTCAATAGGGTTTTTTCCTCTATTGATAAGGGTATTGGACCGTGGGTTTAGTGACCTTCCTGTAATACACCTTTTACGCCAAATACCTTTCTTGCCCGTTGAAAGAAATCCTTTTATAAGCAATTTTTTTTTCTTCTTAAAAATTGACTTAAAAACGAAATTCAAGGAACAATTTAAAAAACAAGAGGAAAGAGGACAAAGAAAAGTTGGGGAGTAACAAAAGGAAATCTAATTTTAACACTCAGATTTCTCTTTTACAAATACCTCCTTCATTTTTCCACCGGTCGTTTGTGTTGACATTTAATTTCCGTCCTTTTAAATCTATCCTTTCATCTTTGAAGTAGAGCTTTTTTTAATTATTGCCTATGTTGCTTCAAATTTCTTATTAGCCTTTATAGCTTCCAGCATAAGGTTGAAAAAAAAATTTAATTTTAAAAAAGAATTTTAATAATGTCGAGAGGAGAAAAAATACGAGCCAATTCAAAACAAAAGTAAAATGTCGGTTTTCCCTTAAGAGGACCCTAGAGGGCCTTCACAGTTGGCACAATTCCTGTTTTGGTATGAAAGTAGATTAGCCATGAAATATGTTACAGGTCTATTTTTGCCAAAAAAATCAACGTAAAACGTCTTTTTTAACATTTTTTCAACCTTAATTATTATTAATAGACGGAGTCGTTTTGGCGCAAGCCAACCCAATTAGGAGGGGGTCTGAATTAAGTTTAGGGGTAGGAAAAGAGGCTTTAGTAGGTAATAATTAAGGTTAGGGTGCCCAAGGGGGCCGGAGTTTCCTTACCTTAACCTATTACATTCGTTTCGACGTCCCTCTTCCTTTAGACTTCACTATTAATTAAACGAATTAATTAAAAAACTCCGTTATTTAAAGCCTAAAATTTTCAAAACACCCTATTATATATTTATAACACCATTTTAAGCTATAAATACTAATTTAACGCAGAGAGAACCTTCGTTAAAAGTTTTTTTTCCTTATTTGCTCAAAGCAAACTTCTTTCAAACAAATTAAAAGAAATAAATTGGAATAGTAAATCACTTCAAAGTTTCCCTCAAGCTATAATTTACTCAATGCACATAAATCGAAAATAAATAATAAGTACAAATAAAAGTCTAATATAGTAAAATTTAAGAGTTTGGGATGGTACATGGATGCAATTAAATTTAATTATGATGCAATTTGGTTATTCGGGTGGGAAGATTAATATTTCGCTGGAGGATGTGTTATATTCGGAGGCGGAACATTTAGGTCAGAGATTCCACACCTATAAACACATAGAAAGAGGTTGAAAGACGCGTTGAATTAGTCATTGAACTGAAGTGACCCGACAGAAAGCCGACAGCCCCCCTCGCCACCCCTTTTTCAATAAAACCACCCGAAGGATCCAACTGTCGTTAAAATAACGACGTAAACCTTCCAGAGTCGAGAAGATAAATAGGACGGAGGGACTAATAAAATTAGGGGACAATTCATTCCGGCCGAGAAGAGGTGGAAGACCTTTCGAATTTATACGCCATGTAATAAATTCCACCGAGTGTTATAAACAGTAAAACTATAAAAGTAGTTAAAGATGTTATCTATATTCGTCAATGCCAATGCCGAGAATATAATTCATTCCCAGCACCCTCCCAGCAATCCACCACTTCCTACTACCCTCCCATCATTCCACCACTTCCCACTACCCTCCCAACATTCCACCACTTCCCACTGCCCTCCCAACATTACACAACTTCCCACTACCCTCCCAGCATTCCACTACTCTCCCAACATTCCACAACTTCCCACTACCCTCCCAACATTACACAACTTCCAACTACCCTCCCATCATCCCACCACCCTCCCTATCTTCCACTACTTCTCAATACTCTCCCAACATTCCACCACATCCCACCACCTGATACCTACGATCACCCACCCAACATTCCACCACTTCCCACTACCCTCCCAACATCCCACCACCCTCCCTATCTTCCACTACTTCTCAATACTCTCCCAACATTCCACCACATCACCACCCTCCCAACATTCCACCACCTGATACCTACCATCACCCACCCAACATTCCACCACTTCCCACTACCCTCCCAACATCCCACCACCCTCTCTATCTTCCACTACTTCTCAATACTCTCCCAACATTCCACCACATCACCACCCTCCCAACATTCCACCACCTGATACCTACCATCACCCTCCCAATATTCCACCACATCCCACTACCCTCCCAACATTCCACCACTTCCCACTACCCTCCCAACATTCCACAATTTCTCACTACCCTCCCAACATTCCACCACTTCCCACTACCCTCCCATCATTCCACAACTTCCCACTACCCTTCCAACATTCCACCAACTCCCACAACTCATCCATCGTTTCCTGTACAGTCATGTACCCTCCTCCACCATTCGACCACTTCCCCCAATCTAACATCACCTCTCCTACCGTCCTGGCCCCTCTCCTTCCCTAGTTTCTACCCTCCTGGACATTCTCTTCCCTCCACCCATCCCCTCCCATACTCTGTCCCTCTGCCCCACCTCACTTCACCACCACTACTCTCCTGGACCCTCCCCCTTGACTTTCTTTATATTTCATACATTTTAAATGCTTGTACCTACTACGTAAACAAAAATTGAAAGTAATACGAATTATTTGTGCAATAAACCAAATATCGTAGATTTTATTGTGACTATCATCATCAATAAACGATGGAATATTGCAAGATAAGAGATTTTGTAATGGCCTTTCTAAAATCTTGATAAAGGGATGCTTTTCAGACGGTATTGAATATTTTTACATTTATATTACTCGAGGTCCATCAATATTTATAGGGTGCCTACCTATGAATGAATTTCAAGTGAGTTGACACTGTAAAATCTTTTAAAACTGGAAATTCCGTTGCCCTATTTGCAAGATAAAACGACATCCCCCGGACCAAAATTCGTTAAAACTTTTCTGTTTTATGGAAAGGTGAAACGTTTTTGTGGGTTTTGTTGGAATAGGATAAAAGAAAATGGGTCAATCTAACCCCCTCTTCCCCGCAATAGGTGTCGATTCGTTAAGTGGATATAGTTCCTCTCTTTAGCTGATTCTGGAAAAGATCCCAGAGAGTTCGATTTCGTTAATTGGAAACACCATTCGAATAGGATGAGGCTTTTCCGTCGGAACGTCCCTTTGATCGTTTCGGACTAGATAGTCCCCTGATCGAAAACCGTCATTAAAGAAAATAACCACGAATTGTTGTTTTTCAAAGCAGACAATTTCAATTTTCAGATTGAACAAATATAAATGCTTCATGTCACTCCCCCACATTTCCAGTCAACTTCATATTTCATACTCTGCTTTCCTCTTTATATTTTTCATTCAAACGATTCTTCTGAAATATTCTATTCAACTTTAAAATCCTTTCAAGGGAAACCATATTTTCAATAATAGCGATTGAAATAAAATAATAAAACAGTTAAAAACTTGAAGTCTTTTTGTCATTTCTTTATGATTGATCGAACCAAAACAAATCGTTACCTTGAGTAATTGTTAAAGTAAAATGCGATTTGTTTCTTTAACGAGATACATCAAACAAGTGACTAGAGGAAAACAAATTGCCCTCAGGGTGAATTATGAAGCCGCTCTTTTCTTTTGCTGGGGGCAGTTTTAATAACATTTTTCCACTATTTATTATGGTTAAATCTTCGATGCGATTTTGACTTTTTGCTCCCAAAGTCATAAATATTGATTTCCAAAATACTCGAGGACAAATAAAAGCCATAAACATATTTCCTCCGTTCCAGACGACGTGAATGCTTTAAGTGACAAATGCGTCTCTTTATTACAATAAGCTATTTGAACCGATGCCAATATTAAAGACATTTCAAATTTCATAAACAGAACTGACCATTTCCGATGTCTTTATATAAGAAAATGTAGTTAAGTCGTTTCATAAATAGAAAAAAAAATTATATTTTTTGAAAAAGGAAAAGTTGCGAGAGTAACAAAGGTGAATGGGTAAAAGTGTTTTTCAACCGCGAGGTTCACTTCTCGCCCCTTTTTTCTTTCTTTTCCGACGCCATCCGGGAGATTGAACGACTTTATATCTCGGCTGTAAAAAGGACGGCTGAAAATATAATAGAAATTCCCCATGTACCAATCTAAGGTGAGGGGTCGAGGGTATCTCTTTCCACGGTTTTCTTTATCCGCTCTGGCTCTCACTCACTTTCCGAAAGAAGAAGCCTTCAATTTGCATAAAGGCATAAAACTTACGTTTTCCTCTTCCTGTTTTGACCTCACTAAATTATTTGCAAAAATTGTATCGTAAATATCAATTTAAATTCTTTAATATCAATTTAATTTAAATAATAACAATTTAAATTGTATCTTTAATAATAAATGGAAACTTTTATTGTCTACATTGATACGAATAAATAAAATATGAGAGAAGCATGATGACATTTCCATTAGTAAAAATATTTACCTAAAATTGTTACAAATTAATCATTTTATTTAACCCCGATTTAACCGAGATTTATTAAAATGAATGATTTATTATATTAAAAAAAATCCGTTAATGTTTTGAGGAAACAAAATGAATCATATAATTGGATTTGGGAAGGTGATGTTATAGACATACTGCAAAAAAGGTTTTCTCCAGGGTTGAAGGAAGGGGAAGTGTGTTTCAATTTACTTGCAAATCCTGAGTACGTGGCGACACGCTGCCCCGACTCCATATTTAATACATTTTTCGTCTAGTTTACAGTGGCCCATGGGTAATGCATACTAAAGCGTGAATAGTCCCCACGAAAGACGGAAGTCGTGGGGGGGCTGAAGGGGTTTTGAGGGAGAATCGAGAGTAAGATTGAAACAGAGTCTCATTACCATAAGCAGGTAACCCCTGACGCTCTTCACTTCATTTGAATACACATCTGCATCTGCCTACATGTGTCTTGACACCTTTTATTACATTACCCGACCCGAGGAGCATACTAAAATCTTAGGAGGTTTATAAATAACTCCCCCCTAGTCCTTTTCTCATTCCCCCCCCTTTCCTTTTGCTCTTTTGAGGGCTCCCGCAAACATACTGAGGTAAGAAGGGTTAAGAGGCAAACTCTATTTGACCTAGTTTTGGGATATACTACTCTCCTCATATCACCGACCGCCTTCCATACACACGAACCAGTATAACACCAAACGAAGAATAAAACGTAGAAATTTCCAAACTAAATTAAACTATACGAAATCTTTCATAAAGAAAAGCCTTAGGTAATAACCTACAGTGTTTTATCATTTTTTTTTTGTGTTTAATATTCTTCCATGTCTTTTCTTGTTTCCGGACATTTGCCTTCTATTTGCCGAGGCGTTCTGGAGTTAGAGTAGGCCTCATAAAGCGCCAAAACTCCCAAGCCTGGTCCCAACTTCGGGGAAACCCCAGGTAAGGATGCAGTGGTGGATGTTTGGATATAAATCCCTCTATGGAGGCATCGTTGAGAGGGATTATTTCCCGTTTTTTCATATTTGAATACAAATCTGTATACTAAGCCAGCAAAGCCGTCAGGTGTTGTGCATTTAGCATCATAGCGCCTTCTACTGGGTAGACCAGCTCTAGTTTTAACATGATGAAAAAAGTATCCCAAGTAAACCCCCATTAGATTTTAGCGAGGAATCGATTGGGATCAATAACTTTTGGATTCGACTTACAGGGTGCTCCAGAACTACCCTGACTTCGTTTTTTTATATACGAACCCTATGTTTTGAAGATGAAATTCGCTTTTGCGCTTGATTTCTAGTAACTTTTACTTAAAACACTTTTTCGATAGGACCAAACGTTCCGGAGTAACGAATACTATGGATTGGATCTTAAAAGTTTACTTTTAAAACATTCTCACAACGAAAATATCATTAAAGTATTGGTCCTATAGCTTGCCCAGAGACACGAACTTTCTCAAAGGTCTACAGATTTCGGGGGATCCATAAATTTCGGGGGAAATGAATCCTTTTTTTCTAACATAACTTGAATTTGGTGATAATTTTATGAAAATGGGACTAATTTCACTCAAACACATTATAATTACCTAATTAGTTAATTAAATAATTAATTTTTGGAAAAAAAAATTTTCAATCATAACATGAATTTGGTGATAATTTTCTAAAAGTGGGACTAATTTCACTCAAACACATTATTATTACCTAATTAGTTAATTAATTAATTAATTTTTGAAAAAAAAAAATTTTTTTTCGATCGTAACATGAATTTGGTGATAATTTTCTAAAAATGGGACTAAATTCACTCAAACACATCATAATTACCTAATTAGTTAATTAATTAATTAATTAATGGAGAAAATTTTTTTTTTCAATCATAACTTGAATTAGGTGATAATTTTATGAAAATAGTACTAATTCCGCTCAAACACATCATAATTACCTAATTAGTTAATTACTTAATTAATTAATTAATTTTTGGGAAAAAAATTTTTTCAGTCATAACTTGAATTTGGTGATAATTTTATGAAAATGGGACCAATTTCACTCAAACACATTATAATTACCTACCTAATTAGTTAATTAATTAATTACCTAATTAGTTAATGAAATTTAATCGGGATCACGTGAAGATTATTTGGTTAAAATTTGGTGAAGATCGGACCGGTAAAAAGCCCGTAGCACATTTTTGCAAACTTTAGACAGACATATCTCCGCCATTTTGTCGAATTTCAAAAATCGCTCTCGTCACTTTCAAGATAACCACGAAAGGAAGATTGTGTGAAAATTTCGTGAAAATCGGATGAAAATTGTGGCCGTGAAGTTTTCCGGAAAAAAAGGCGACGGACGGACGGACGGACGGCCGGACGGCCGGCACCACAGACAAAGTCATGTCCGATAAAGATCAAAAGTCAGTTTGACATTAGGGGGTCTGGAAGACCCTTCCCCGAAAACCCGAATCCGACGGTTTTTTATTCATTCAATAAAAGGTTAAATATAAAAAAAATCGGTAACAACATCTAAATTATCCACTAACATAGGCTTACACTGTATATTCATTATTCCATTTTCCAACTCTTGAGTTATTAAAATATTCAAGGGGAGGGGTTTGATTGTCTACACTGGGTTTATAAATAATGCTTTCAACATGAATAATATATCGAATTCGAAGGGTCTCCGATACAAAATTTTTTAAATACGCAATTTTAAACTTTTACGCCGATTTCCACGCACTCATCAAAGTTTAAAGGACGAAAATGTAGAGCTTTTTTCAGGACGGAAAAGCAAACTCGAGAAATTCACCCCGGGTGTAATTTATTAGTCTAATGCGCCTCGGAACTTTTCAAGGACTTCACCCTGAAGCAAACGTGGACATTAAGAACTGTCTGACATTACTAAAAGGAGTCACGCGAGTTTTACATCGCCATAAAAACCGTGGGGGCGAAAGAAGCCTAAAGACGTTTTATCTTGAAAATATTTTATTTTTACTATCCTCATATTTAAAATGGACATTTTTTATGACTTTAGAGCTCAAAATTTGTAAAAGCAAGAATTCTTAGATACAATGTCACTCTTGTGTCTGATGAGTTATTAAATTTTGAATATTTAAATATTCCATGATAGAACCGAATAACAATAGTTCCTACCTTCCTGAATCTGGAACGTGGTACGGAAACGCCAAGTACGTAATTTGTATTGTGGTAACACATGGCCGACTACAAACGGTTGTGGTAGCCATGTAAATCGCTCTTATTGCTTCCATCTGATATGCTAATTTTATTTATTGCCTTTTTTCCGTCTGAATTCTTTTCTCCCTCGACCTCCTTATAGTTTTAAAACTCGCGCTCGCTTGATTTATTTTTAATCATTATTCAATTTAGAATGATTCACTAAACGGGCACGCAATGCACAATAATTAATCATAACTGCTCCCCCTAACGAAGCATTTCCGGACGCTCTATTCACGCCATTCCCTATCAAGATATAAAGTTATTCCTTATAATATTTGCTCGAATTGAGTAAATTCCCATTAATATTCCAGCCTAAGGTGAAATCAATCCACCTCATTATTAGGTATACTCGATCCTGATTGGATCTTATCGTTATAGATCGTTCAAGCTAATCAGATAGGGTCAATTCTACTCGAGTTTAAACTATTAATTAAAATATTTTATTAAATCATGAAAAATTTAAAAAAAAATTTATGATGCAATATTTTATGGAGAAATACGTGTTTTCTAAGTTAGGAAGTCGAAGAAAGTATGGTGAGATAGAAGTTTTCTTTATATGACGTGATCCAAATTTATATATTTGACGGGAAAAGGCTCAAAGAGGTGACCTTAGAGGGGCCGAAGCCAATTCCAGTGAGTCTTCTTGTAGGGGCCAATGGAAGGCATTCGATTTACTCTACACCTCCTTTTTTTCCCTTATCCGAGTGAATTTAAGTGCAAATTCGATTTCCATTTACATTTCAAGTCGTTTAATTTATGTGAGGGGTCATCGCGAGGAACAATTTTAAGGGGGACTGTTTGCCTAGCCATTTCTATATTTGAACAATATGGGAACTCTTGGGAATAAGGACTTGGGTTATGTATTGTAAACAGAGGAGCTTCTGTTATGAAAGCAAATTGGGTTGAATTTGTTTCTTGGCTTAAGTAACGACCTTTCAAGAAAATGAAGATGAACAGTCAAGAGAACCGTTTTTATATTTTCATCATTTTTTAGCGAATTTTCTAAATAAGAATATCACAATTGAGGTCGTTACTTACTACACAAGGTGAGGTCGAAAAAAAATGTTATATATATCCCAAAAACGACCTCGGATTCTTGATTTTCAACCTAAAAATGGCCAAAAACCACATTTTGGGCGAAATTAAAAAATGAAAATTTTCAGATCGAAAAAGTGAAGAAGGGTCCCCCATTGGTGAGGTAAAAAAAAAAAGTTTTTATATCCCGAGATCGACTTCACATTCTTGTTTTTCACCCTAAAAATGGTCAAAAACCACATTTTGGGTGAAATCAAAAAATGAAAATGTTCAGGTCGAAAAAGTGAACAAGGGTCCCCCCTTTGGTGAGGTAAAAAAAAAATGTTTTCATATCCCAAAAACGACTTAGGATTTTTGTTTTTCACTCTAAAAATGGTCAAAAACCAGATTTTATTTGAAATCAAAAAATGAAAATTTTCAGATCGAAAAAAATGTTGCCGACCCGAATATCGATTTTTTGCTTTAAAAAAATAAATTGTGAAAATTTCAGAGTTTTTACAGTTTTAAAAGCAAAAAAGTTTATAAGGTGAGTTTGACCTCTTGAAAACAAAAACAAAAGAAGTTTCCAAATAAGGTGAATTAGTTATGACTGGTAAACTGTAATTGTTTGGGAGAGAAGTGGAGTGAGAAGCCCCCCTGAGGCGCGGGAGTTGACATTGTTTAACCAATAGCAATAAGCTTATGTCAACATAAAGACGAGGGGGAGCCAAGGAAGGGGGAAGAGTGAAGGAGAACGAAGAAGACGAGGGGAATCGAAACTCGGAGAGCTTTTCCCTTCAATAACCGTGGGCATCGCATTATCCGAATTTCTGTCATTTCGGATTAAGGGCGTAATCGCTCCCGAAGGATTCCGAGTCTGATCCGATTATTTTGATAAACAATCAATTTTCTTTTTTGTTAAATATGAGATTTGTTCATTATTTAAGTTTCACCTCTAGACCTTAATTGGTCCAAATGTTAAAAACATTCACTTTTCATAATGACCTTTCTCTCCCTTTTGATATTATATCGCGGTAAAAATGTGACCTGCGAGATAATTAATTTATTAAACAACACAAAGGCATAAAAATACTTTCATTATCAAAATTAGCAAAAAGCCAACGTTTTTTCAAGCACGTATTTAAAAGGCTAATTTGTGGCTAAAAGTGAAAGAATCTTGAAGAAAAACGCAGAAAACAGTCTTTCTTTATTCCAACAGAACAAAACTGAACATTTTTAAGATCCTTAGATCTTCACTGTAAGGAGAGTCTAAATTGATTTGCTTAAACCAGCTCCATTTTGTTTGCAAAAGTTGAATATTGAAAATTTTTCTTTTAATAAATAGAATTAATTGAGTTTTTTCAATTTTTGTTAAAAACATTGTAAGAAACGTTTGGGGAAAAAAAGTTTATTGTTAAGAAATTCGATATCAATGCCCATTAGGCATTGTATCGGTTATTTTTTCTCTTTTTTGTAAGCGAGCCTTTCTCTCGTTATAATCCCGAACAAAAAATTAATTAAAACAAAAAAGGGAAAAAAATACGAGAGCGAATCTACGAGGATGAGAATTAGGAGGATTTAGACAAAAACAAACTCCAGAGAGAGAGAAGGAAAAAAAAGGATCCTCACTGAAGCTCAAGGAAAACCTTGAAAAACTGCTCAAGTTTTTATTACAAAGTGGTGCCTCTGATGGGAACATTATGAGAAAAGGGGGACAATGAAAAGGGGCTTAAAAGCATTCCTTGAAAGACGAAGTAGTTCAAGAAACGATAGTCAACTTTTAGTGGGACATTTGATTGGTCCATCTCCACGCTCCCGACAAGCAATCGCTTTAACATAATCTTTTATGTGGTGGAACAAATATAAAATCTGATATCCTCTTTCTTAATATTAGACATTCCCTTTTCTTATTGCCTTAATATCTTTTAGTACCAAGATATGTATAAAAACAATAAATTTAAAAAAATTCTTAAAATAAATAAGTAAAGTTGTTTTTGCACATACCTGGTCTTTGTTCAATCACTTCAATTGTATAGATAGCAAATTCATCACTAACCTGGAAAAAAATGCAAATATTAGTAGGAACACTATAGTACTGACATCCTAGAAACAGAAATCGAACCAGTGAGAAAATGAAAATTTGGGGCTCTAAGGACACTGGATTTCACACTTTTCGTTGTCACTCCACCATAACAAACCTCACCCACCTTCCCCACAACTTTCTTATTCCAAAGTCCAATCACCTCCCCGACCTTCCACCACCTTCCTCTCCAAACCCAATCACACTCAATCTCCCATAACTTCCACGTCTCCCTAGTCTTCAACAATATCCACTCACTTTCCCATCACTCCCCCCACTTAGCCACCTCTCTCCCACCACCTCACCTCAACCTTTTTCTGAACCTCCCAACCCTCTATCAACCACCACTTTCCCCCACCCTCCCTTCCACTTACCTTAAGCCCCAGTTAAAATAAGTAATATTCTTTGATTAGTCACGAAGAGTTGGCATGAAAAAGGAGATCAGCTTTCCCAAAGCGTTTACTTGATAAGAGTTCAGAATATCCAATTAAAACTATTCTTAACGTCTTCAACCCTAAAAAATTGAACGATTCACCCAAACTTTTAAATAGAAAAATCACAGAACTCTTCAAGAAATATCCACCACCCTAAAAAACAATAGTGTACCTTGAAGAAAAAAAGTTCCACCAGAATTTTTAAATCTTCAACTTTTACGAAGTTCTAAAGAGGTTAAGAAAAAAGGTTTTTAATTAAAACGCTTAGTTTGAAATCTGAAATTTAAAATACCTGAAAACAGAGGGGGAAAAAATAAAAATTTAAAATAATTGTTGGCTCTTTTAGAGATTAAACTATACAATGCGGATTCCGTAAGATTTGAGATTGAAGCTAGAGCGATTATTCGAATATCGATCAACTCGATAGTGTCTGACATATACTCGGGATTCAGAAATGCATTGGAGGCTTCTCTGTTTGGTATTCAACCTGTCTATCTGCATTACGGAAATTATTGGCTTTAGTTTATAATGGACCTCGTGTTAATTGGATTTTTCAAATTGAATTTCAAAATGAAAGAAAAGGTGTAAATATTTATGAAGAGGGGAGGGTGAAGATGAGGAGTAAGGAGGCGGTTTCGGAAGGTGAAGTCGGGGGTTTCGGACGGATACACCGTTGGTGGAAGGGGGGAGGGGCAGTTGTGTAAATACTGGATGTTCTCGAGGGAATAGTGGGCGGATAAGAACCCGGTGTGCGCTCTCAAAGCTATATCGTAAATAGTGAGGCTTAGGCCTGATCAATACAAGGCGATCCCCTTTGACCCGACTGTTTCCGTAGATTATCAATTTTTTTCCGGAGAGAAAAGGCTTATGGGTCAGGAAGGGTAAGCTCAATCGTCCATGAATGGAAATTATACCCCCCCCCCACCTCCGGATATGAACATCATAAGGAAATACTTTTTTACCCACTTAAAAAAAAGATAGAAAAGCTCAATTGATTTTGAAATCCTCTTGAATATTTAATATTCGAAAAAAGACACGTGGGCAAACGTAAACCTCTTATGAGTTTTAAACTTTTTCCCTGGAAAACATCATCATGTTATTAGAGTTTCCTTCATTTTAGCGTGTGTAGCCGTGTCGCCTGAATAATGGAACACGCCCGAATTGGCTCCTCACCCCCTCCAACCGTGATTAAACCGATTCACCGTGAAAATTCCCTCCATTGGCTTTATTCGCGAACAAAAGAGAGAATTTTTTTTTACCTCCACCTACAAAAGAAATGAAAACTGAAGGGTTACCAACCTCTTTAATCACCTACTTCCTACATCAAGCAACAGGTACGACCTTAAAGCCAACGACTTACAGGCTTTTACCGGCCGTATTTCAAAAAATATTTTGATGTCAAAGAATTTGAGATAAAACGCTTTTGGCGTGATCACCCTCGTTTGGTAACACGCGATTTTCATAAAAAATAATAGCAATAAACAAGATCAGAGAACGCCACGTGAAGATAAAAAGCCCTGCAGGAGTACCTACCAAACTGACCGTGTTAAAATACTCCCATGTGTAGACTTTACCCCATAAAGTTGAGAGAAGGCCGATGCTTCAACACCTTTCTAACCCTGTGTATTAGTTACCAAAAATACAGAATGTGGCTGCTAAAGTGGACCTGCCAATTATCTGCCAGACTTTTGACATGACGAAAAAAAGTATCGAAGTAAACCCCCCTTAATTTTGATCAAGGAATCGATTGGCATCGATAACTTTTGGATCAGACATACAGGGTGCTCCAGAACGACCCTAACTTCCTTATTTTAAATAGGAAGCCACATTGGGATTGGTTCAATGGTTTGTATAATTGGTTTAGATTACGAATCTGAAGTAAAAAATATAGGTTCTTACTTGAAATAAGGAAGTTAGGGTCATTCTGGAGCACCTTGTATGTCGAATCCAAAAGTTATTGATCCCAATCGATTCCTCACTTAAAATAAACGGGGCTTTACTTCGATACTTTTTTTTGTCAGGTCAAAAGTTTGGCGGAAAAACGGCTGGTCCACTCGTACGTAACGAGTGGACCATAGTTTTACAAAAGGTTACGAAAAAGAAACATAAAGTGAAGGTTATCATTATGAGTTTCATGGACCACCATGGGAAGTCTTCCTGTATATAAAGAATAGTTAGCAAAAGTATATATATTATAGTTGTATTTGCACCTCTAGAGTCTAATTAGCCATTAAATAGCTTATTGTTAGATTAATTACCTTCTCTAGTAATATTTAATTCATAACTCCAAAACTGTAATTATTTCAATACCTCACGAATCCCTAAGTCCCCCTAAAACAATAGACCGCAAGACTTGTTTAATTTAATCACGAATTTCGAATTCTGTATTATGTTTTCGAGGAAGATAATTAACTTGTAGAAATTTATGCTATGCAAAATTTCATCAAAGAATGAATTCATTTCAAGAAGCAAGAATTATTTACGAGATTTAAAATGTATGGAGAAAAAAAAAACTCGAGTAAATAATTGTTCACAGGTTGAGATGTAGAGAAAATTACTTTTTGGATTGTACCTCATACATTTTTCATCCCCTTAATTTTTTCAATTTGTGAACTTTTGAAGGGATTCATTATATGGATTATGGTCGATTTTATGGCTCCGTTTTGGCTTTGGTAAATGTGATAAACGGCCCTCCGATGGATAATTAATTTGAAAATCGAACTCAGCCCTTCGAATTTCAGACGCTTTATAAACGAAAATTAATAAGACCGTTTTAATTACTGACCTATGAAATCCATTTTTTAGATTATGCATGATATATAGCATAGGAGGAAATGTTATTTGTTCGTTGTCAAAGAGAACAAGATGTCTTTTCAGTTGAATTTCCCAAAGGAGTTCCTGGACACAAGATATATTTTTAGAAAAAAATTATTTTTGTTTATTTGGATGAAGGTTAGCTGGTGAAAAGGTTTTTTACTTGTGAATCCGCCCCCTCGAACCAAAAGCAAAGTTATTGCCTTGACGTTGTGAGTGACACAGGAAGCCTGGATTTAAGTGTAAGGGGGGATATCTTGCCGACCTCGCGACCTAGTCTTAAACCGATACTATTGAGCTTTTTTTCTCCCTCTCTTTGTTCTTTCCCAGAACTGTCGACCGTGTCACGTTTCAAACGGATCACATCGTCAACCCTTTTCGTTTTTGATACTTTTTTGACAATCAGCCTTTAATTTGATACGTGGTGTTATCATGGGAGAACAATTTCAGGATCGAGCATGATGATTAATTTCAAATGATCAAAATGTGACATTCAAGTAAACAAAGTTTTCCTTTTTGTCGTGAAAAACGTAATTTTTTCGTTTATTACAAACATTTGTTTAACCACCCCTCACCGTCTAGTAAATCTGTACACAATGGGAAAACCCTCATTTTACGTCGCGGTCGGCTGGGCGTTTGTTCGCATCTTGGTTCAAACAGCGTTATTATCAAGGAACACCTTTAGAATTTATGGTTTCTCCACCCAGAATAAAAGGTGAAAAGGGAGTAAAGGAGGGCGCTTGAAAATGTTAAAGCCACAAAATACAATTACGCCCGCAGTTTATCTCCGTTAAAAAATAAAAGTTTTTTATGTAAAGCTTTAAAAAAAGAAAGTTTTTTAATAGCGTACTTGAAAACTGATCAAGAAAATAGCAAACAGTTTTCATAATTTTAGGGTCGTGTATGCTTAGTAAACTAATTGAAAGCTCTAATTTTCGCTTCTTGCTGGTTAAAACGCCTGGAATACTATCACCACTTGTTAAATTTTAGCCTTCTACCTACTTTAATTTACTAGTTTTTTATTTGAGGAAAAGCTTTTTAAGCGATTTTTCTCAACTTTTTTGTTCCATTTTCCTCATTGAGGGTGCCAATATGTTAAAGTTCCTTTTGGTGGAAATTCCACTCCTAATTAGTGATATTCAACTTTCCATGTTATGAACTTAAGACCCAACTTGAGGTATTTCCTCAGAACTTCAATAATTCATTATAAACTGATTTGTTTATAATTTATGGAAAAAGATAGTTATCGTGAAATTTTTGAGAAATGAGATGAAAAATGAGGTTTGGTGGTTATGGAAGAGGATGCTCTAAAACTGGAACTTTCTCAAAAAGTTGATTCTCCAATGGCGGGGTGAAAATTGGGTGCTCTCTGCCGAAATCTCCTTTGGCGGAGTGGAATGCTACCTATCCTCTTCCTAGAACTATTTGAGACCATTTTATGATCGAAAAAGATCAAAGTTTGATTTCCAAAATCATGGGTTTGAGGGTGATACCACTACTTTCTTTCTGAAAAATGAAAAAGGTTGTTTGTTTGTATTGACTAGAATGTAGCAAGTCCACTCGATCCCCGACCTGGAAGTAATTTTAGTGCGGGCAAGTTGTCCTGAATACATTCGGTGTATTCGCTACGCGGCTAGGGAGAGGACAAACATAAACAAACTTCTCATTCGTCCCTCGAGTCTGGTTTTGTTTGCGGAGAAGCATCGATCCGATAAGAATAAAATTATAAACATTTTTGTTTTTTCTCCCAAGGCAAAAAATGGCAATCAAGTAAAACTCATATCGGGACCGTAATACATCAAAGTTTTCAAGAAAGTGAATCAAGATCCAAAGTGAAATGGAAGGGGGATGTTTCATACAAGATTATATATGCAGGAACCACAGTAAAGAGAGCGGAGTAATATCTCAGAAGGGGTCCCAAGGAGGCCTAAAGCTTCTTCACCCGTTCATAATCAAGGCTGAAGCAGGACGCGTTGGAAACTTTGCCCCGAAGCGCACCAAGGGGGTGGGAGGTCCGATGCCAAACCAACCGTAAACTAACAAGACCAGACATCGTGAGAAAACTAAGGGAAAAGTTCATTTTCTAACCTTCAACAACGGTTATTACACTCCAACAAAAAATCAAAATTAAGACAAAAAAAGGATTCTCTTTGTTTATCCAAAATTAAAAGCCATTTTTCATTATAATGCTCTTTCATCATTAAATCGATGACAAGAGGTAGAATCTGGTTTAAATTAATTAAAGCACTCTGAATAATTAACAGTGATCAAATACCAAAGAGGGAAATAATAAGGGAAGAGACCTAGAAGGGGGGAAAAAAAGGGACTTTCCTCTAATTACAAACTCCCTCGATGAAAAATGTTTCTGAACGTTTAAAAAATACCATCAATCATATCTCGGGTCCAGTTCATTGGGACATCCGTTTACAATTAGATAGGCCCTCGTGTGTCAAACGTATGCAGGTACCATTTTCAACTGATTGATCGCTTTTGACATAAAGATTTAGTGCTATTTTATTAAAAAAAGAACTTTTTCCAAGTCAAATCTATGAAAAATTATCAATCCATGGAGAAAAAAAAAACACATAAATTGAGACAGATAAAAAATTTTAAATGTCAGGCGTAAAATAGCTGAGCACGATTTCTGACTATAAAATATATAAATTTCTCTTTTGTTAATCATTCTTCGTGATAAAGGGTCCAGTAGCAGGCTCTATAGGTCGAGAGGGCTGATTATATGATATAAGACATGTAATAATGATAAGAGGGGGTGGCCTATAATTCTTCCAAGTTCCTCTTACGCCCACTTATATAATAAATCGTTTTCGAGAGCGAGGAGCCTTGTAAAACTTTTGCCGGAGCTTTTCCCTTCCTACAAGGGCCCTGGTTAAACTCTTCGCCGGAGAAGTCGTTTTAGAATTTATCGGCGGAGACTCGGGTAATATGCAGTTTGGATGCAAAAGGATGCATCCTCGTTCTAAAGGGCGCCTTCACGCTTTTTTTAACATGCGCCTATAGAAGAAAATGAGAATTGTGATGTATGAGTTATGAACAATGCATAATAAGTTCCAGATTATAAAAAATCTTGTTAACTTTAAGGGTTAAAGTTTTTAAAAACTTAAATCTTCTTTTTCTTAACATCAAGTCCATTTTTGAGGACTAAGAGCTAAGAACGGTACAAGTATCAATGGAAGTTAAGGACTTGAAATTTAAAATAAACAAACATAAGTTTTCAAAGATTCGTAAATTAAACGCAGTAAGGAACTTTAATTGAGGGTGAGGGAACGGATGGAATCGCGCTTTTGGGGCTCAGAGAGGGTGAACAGGGTTAAATTGGTCTTAAATAAATCCTTTCCACCCTAAATAGAATCCCAATAAGACCTCCGTTCAACCAACCAATTAGCGAAATGTCTATTTGACTTATTATGTTTTGGTCAATTTTTGTTTAAATGGTGAATAAAACTGCTTTTTCAGTTGGGTGAGTTTAAAAGGGACACAATTTTAGAATCGGACGTCCTTTTTTATACTCACACCTTGAAAAGAGTGTGGCTAAACTTGAAGGTTGTTAAGTCCGAGGGACCTATTGGGGACTTAACTGTGCGGAACGATTGGTTCACATACCTTTAAAAACCCCTCTTCCCTACACTAGGAACCCTTTTGGCTTCTTCATTACCTCAGACTTCCCTTTACGAGAAGCTTTTTTTTTCTTTTTCTCTTTTTCTATCTTTCCCCCACCATTTAGACTGAAAGTATTGATGTTCATGTCCGTAAAAGCGTCTGGAAGTGCAACTCAATTTTGTGCAATTCCTTCGTTTCCTTTTCTCTAGTCCATCATTAGAGGAAATAAAATTTTCAGCTGCACAAACGATTTTAAATTTTTTATTCTTACTTTTTTTAAATAGTGCATGTGGGAACGTCATATCAAGACTATTTTTAAAAACTATTTTTGCAGAACGTTTACATCAAGAGAATTTTAAATCACCAAGGGTAATTAGTCGTCAAAACGTCTAGAAACTTTGCCAATTTTTTTCCTTCTCTTTGTAAAAATATTAAAACTCGCATTATTTTGAGTTTATTTATATAGAGATTTCGTTAGGCGATTATCCCTTTGAAAACATCCTTTGAACACTTCCATAAATCTTATTTGGGAATCAAAAGCACAAATAAAGAAAATCCATTATAACAATTTTCCTTCTATATTTTATTTAATAATAGTAATGATAACACTCCAACGTATATAAAGCACAAAATACATGATTGAACACTATTTTAAAATGTATAAGATGTAATGAGATGGGGAAATGGGATGATGGATGAGCCTTCTCTTATAGTAAATTATGATGGAAAATTCGTTCTGAGGAAAATTAGAAAACTTAGCGGAAAAGGTTGTCTGGTTGATAAGGGAATGTAACCCCAAAAAAGGGTACAATTTTTATCATTTTTATGTATCTATTGTTACCAATAAAGAACGGCACTTGTAATTAAAAAATCATAAAATTCGGCCTGAAAATTAGTAGTCGTCAAAATGACGAGGGTTTACCAATAAGCGCCTACTAGAAGGTTTAAGATGGTAATGTTGGACAAAGAAGATTTAAAAAAATTGTATGTAAGTTATTAAATATTTATTAAACGAATCTATGTTTACAAGAGAGGATGATGGACGTAGTGGATGGGTTGAGGATATTGTTCAGCTCCGGGCATATTCAACTTAAGTGTCGGCTCGTCTAGCCTAACTGAGTCTGACATGACGAGGTGTCCTTGCGAGTTGACTACATAATAAATCACTTTGACTCTCCCAGCACTGAGAAACGGTAGCACTAATTTGAACGCTTATTCATTCCAAAATATTAAACGTAGATCATTAGCTACATTATGAAATATTTGAGTTTTTCTAATATTGAAGGTACACTCGTAAAAAGTAATGGGCTTGAAATATTCGCGGCGAAAAAGGAAACGGAGGGAAAAGTATGTACAAGATGTTACGAGGGTGCTGCGGCCTTCTATATCGGACGGTCGTCGGGTTATATTTTGAACGCGTCCGTGTGAATGGGACGTTCCCCCTTCACATTGGAGTCGGCCCAAATCCTCGCTCATTCATCCGTACAGTCCCACAATGTGCTTCCCCGCTCCGCTTATTTCAATATCAAACCTTTTTTATTTTATGATTTTTCAGAACAAGGAAACGGTGAAAAAAATTATTTTGAGCGTTAAAAATTGTTTTTTTAGTGTAATTTAATAGCGACAAAATGAAAACGGAAGTTAGGTGAAGTAAAAAAAAGGAAACTATTGAATCTATCGAAAGCGCCGACGTCTGCCGACCGAGTTATAAGTACGTGATCTGGAATTGAAATTAAGGGGAAGGGGTTTGAAATAAAAAAAGGAAGAAAAAAGAGGAAGAAGGGAGAAAACTCAGGCAAAACGACGTGTCTCTAAAAGGGGAAAAGAAGGATTTATTATTTGATGTCACGTTCAAATCGTCAGCCAAGTTTTCTGAGGCTTTTAACTCGAAACACAAATCGGTTCTGAATCTCGATTTTATCCATGAATCCGGGAATGAAGGCCCTCTCGTCCAGTTCGAGCCTAAATAGATTTATACGACTTCAAAAGCTTCCGTGGACCCTACTTTCCAACTTAGAAGCGCCAGAGTTGAATAAAAGAGAATAAGGAATTGGAACGAGTAAAAAATCCATAAAGTATACATTGCAAACGTACCTACTTTTATTTTATAGCGAAATAGAAATCTTCCATCAGGCTTTTCAAAATCCTCGCTTTTATCATGATTCTATTCTACATCATTCAAAAGAGGGAATGCGTCTTAAAGGGTTTTAAAACGCAAGAGACTTATGATAGTCATTTTTAGCGGATTTCCGTAGGAGAGCAGGTTATTGAGGTCGGTCTCACAGAGGATTTCGGATTTGAGCTTATGACGTAGCTATTGAAAAAAGGCATTGGTGCAGGTACTTTGCTTTGGGCACAAAGGACACTTATGTCCTACACTTGTGTGTAAAATAGTGACGGGAGGTCTTATGAGCTGAGGACCATGCTAAGAACAGTTTATATCACAAAAGTGGTTCTTGGACCCTGCTAAGGGGCTTACGTGGAATTTCTTGATCTCTAAGCAGGAGAAGGTTGAAATTGAGCATAGGAGCGGCTCATATACTCAGTGTATAATTACATTTGAAAACAGGTCTGCAAAATCTTAGGTCATTTATGAAAAAATTATAAAATTTTCAACTTTTGGCGGGAAAAATATTATCACGTGGTTTGATCCGTTACTATGCTATGAACAATTTTAGAGTGCATAGGGAGGCTAATCAGAATATCAAAGATAGGATTTGGAGAGGCTTTTCCACTCATTTACTCGTTTTGAGCATATTTGATAGAAAACAAACGATTTTGCAATTGTGCTTTTGTTTAAAAGATATAAATCTTAAAAAATTTTAAGCCTTTATTAATCTGTAGAATCTGGGCCTCTGAAAACTCCTCTTCCTATAAAGTTTGCACCCAAAATGTGTTCTACTCTCGAAATTAGTTTTAAAACAAAATGCTTGCTTCTCGGTTTAACACTTAATTAATAACGGACAAGGATCTTGTGAAAAGAGGGGGAAGAGTCTAATTTTGGGAGCTCAATTAGTTCTGAAAAAAAAATATATTATGGGCATTTCAACCCCTAATTATAAATTTTCTCCCTTTTATGTCATCCCCTTTATTCACTTGCACGTGAAAACCTCCCCACCGTTATCTCGGGATGTGAAAAACAAGTAGGTGTAAAGTTACGATAAAACTCCAGTACAATTTCGGTGCGCGAAGTTTGGGATGTGGGGAAGACATTTTATAGCGAGAAGTTTACCGGGTTGTGTAGCACAATAAGAAAGGGGGTAGACTCTTTATTGTAGGTGAGCTACTCTTATGTACTGTATCTAAGATTTATGTGAAGAGAAAAGTTTCAACAACAAAAGGTAAACCTCACTATTTACCAAGTTTGACGTATTTATTGTGAAGTAATATTTAAATAATCTTGTTCCATTACTTATAGGGTTTAATAAAGCCCTGAGAGGTTTAACGCTGGAAGGGACAATGGGGTGCCCTCTCGAGGACTCTAAAGAGCTCGTTTTCACGTTCAGAAAAAGGCCACGAGTCTTATCAAACGCCAAAATAAAGAGAAGGCGTTTTCGCCCTACATTTAATGGATATTCAACGGTTTTATGAATAAAAAACCTCCCTAGCCACTCGGCACCCCCTTTCAAAAAGCCCTCATTTCTTTTTTTACCTCCATTTCTAATTAATGACCTTGTTAAAGAGAGTTTGCCCTTGAGAATTTTCAAGAAGGGACGATTACAGAGTAATTAGGGACGATTGAATTTATCTTTCCGGTTTTAAGCCGTGAAAGAAAAGGAGGAGGGACGACGATTATTTTTTATTAAAGCAATCAAAAAGAAAGACGAGTTCCCATTATTATTAATTACTATTCTTTAGTTTTGCCCTAGATTGTTCCCTGGCTTTTGTCTTAATTTCAACGCCCATATTTTCCAACACTTAAGAAAATTAAAAAGATTTTTTTTTCTCTCGCAAAATACAGCTACCACCTGCTTTCATGTTTTTCTATTCAATTTTGGATACAAAAAAGGAATAAAATTGTTTTAAAGGTATGGTAAGATCGACAAGTTGTTAGCGTGTTGTCAGGCGATGTTGCGAAGTGTCTGTCAACCTAACCCGCTTCTAAATTTAGCGTTTAAAAAAATGTTTGGGGGGGAAAAAGTTTGGCACATGTGAAGACTGCCCGGTGCCCCATCTTCTCAATGCCAATGAAACCAGACAGGCGTGTCTAGGTTTATTTTTACATTTTTTTAAATCGCCTTTCTAAAACATTTTTTTGATTCGGGATCTTTCCAATTTCACGCCATGTCGAATAGAACGCAAAAGTCGATAAGTTGCCAATTAGGTCGTGTGTAAACTCTCGAGGGAATGGCGTAGGTATGGAATAACATGAGCGTCGATGTGTGACCCTGTGGGGGTGAATGGAATGAGGGGAAGAAGGAAAACTCGTTTGATTAGGAAGGATCATATTTTTTTGCTCCTCTCACTAACGATAGTGTTACCCTTATCTCTCCGCATTATCGACTTCTCAGAGTATAATTTGATGGTTCCTAACATTTTTTTTCCCCTTGCACTTTTTCTTCAAAAGATAACAATTCCAGTCCTAGTCCTGAGTTTTTGAAAAGCTTTCAACATTTCTAACAATCAAATTTCGTTAAAATTTTAAACTCGTGCTAATGAAGGCAAATGGCTCGTTAAAAAAATGACGAAGTCATGAATTTTTTAAACATCTCTACGAACTTGTGTGACATTTTGTAACAAAGGGAATATGGCTTTTTTCCCCAAAAAAAATTGCTTTGAATGCATGGGCTACAAAATGACGTATTGGATTTAAGTAGAAAGATCAAAAATTTATTGATAACGTTTTTATTGATCATCATAGATACTAAAGGCTGTTCTAAACCCAACACTTTTTGTAAAATGCTAAAAAAAAGGCATTGTTGGATCAGATTAGCGGAGTTTTGTTGAATTTCAATGTTGAAGTAAATTTTAGTTGGAAAAATTACCGTCAGGTGGTAGCACCTGAAGACCGGTTTTTGAAATTTCGATTTCCTGTGTTTTCTCCGAAACTACTGAACCGATTTTTGATTTCTCAGTCTTATTCGATCTAGGAAAAATTAAGAATTTTTATGATGTCTCCAAAATTTGTGAGCATAGGATATAAAAGGCTCTTTCAGAAAATATTTTTCAAAACAGTAAAAAATCGCACATGAATACATCGGTTTATTTTTGTAATGATTTTTAAAAAAAAATTATTAAAAAATATTCATTAGATCCGGAGAAAAAGCTGGAAACGTGAATCCAAGCCCTTAAGTTGTCGACAGGTAGTGTCCTAGGAGGTGGTTCATCCAAATTCGCTTATTTTTTTCATAAATAGGGTGACCACATGGAACGCTTTGTGCGGGATTTTACGCATTTTCTAACATTTTGGCTTCTTTTTGACCAAATTTTGATCTTTTTTTTGACAATAAAAGAGAAATTTTGGAGAGATTTTGTTTATTTTTCGACAAGGAAGACCCTTCCCAGCCAGATTTTGGCCCTTTTTGACAATAAAAGACCCTTTTCTAGCCAGATTTTGCGAGTTCGTTACAAGAAAAACCCTTTTCAGCCTGATTTTGAACATTTTAAACAGTTAAAGACCCTTTCTAGCTAGATGTTGACAATTATTTTTGATAAGTAGAGACACTTTTCAGACAAATTTTGACCATTCTAGAAAACGAAAGACTTCTGTCTGAATTTGGCCCTTGTTCGACCAAAAAATACCCTCTTTGACAAAAAAAAATGCAATTTTGAGCCAAATTTTGACACTTTTTGACAAGAAAATAAACTTTTCATCTCGATTATGACCCTTTTTGACAAAGGAAGACACTTTCCAGCCAGATTTTGAACGTTTTTTTACAAGACCCTTTTCATCCTGATTTTGAACATTTTTAGACCAAAAAAGACCCTTCCCAGCCAGATGTCGACCATTGTGATAAAGAAAGAAATCAGACAAATTTTGACCATTCATGAAAAAACCCTTTTGGGCCTGATTTTGATCATTTTTGGCCAGTTAAAGACCCTTTCAAGCCAAGTTTTTGAACAATTCGGCCAAGAAAAGATCCTTTTTAGCACATGTGGTGTCCTAGTGGTGGCTCATCCAAATTCACTTATTTTAACGTAACTTGCACACTTTTTCCATTCGATTTGAATGAATTTACCCTTTAATCGTGATGTAGGGCTTTGAGGCTCAAATAACTTAATTTAGATTTGACCTTTCAATACATGAATCCCGACCATTTGTACAAGACTCGAAAAACACTGTTATTCTTAAAAAAGAAATTTATTTTCGTCCCACTTTGAAGAATGTTTAATTATTTCTGTTTAAGCAACAAAAGTTAATTAGAAGCGAATCGATCGAATTTAAAATGGGTCAGGAAAAAATTAATGTTTGCATAAAAAAAAATTCTCTAGAAAAAAATGTTGATTGGTTTTAAATTTAATCCATTTAAACCCGTTTCGTGTTTTGGGCACTGATTGGGTCAACGTTTATCCAGTGGTATAGTCACGTGGGGGATCTATTTTTAAAATATTCCCTTGTCCGAGATGGGGGAGTAGTCCGGTCGGATGTTTGACTGGCAAATAGGTTGCTGCAACTTGCATAACAATCAGAACTCCGGATCCAAGCCATCTCACTAATCCAACTACTACAATGCTTTCATCCCCCCACCGTAACACTCAAAACGAATCCTTTTCAGACGGAATGACTTTTATAATACACTTTTACAACCCTAATCTACCTTTGTTCCGTATTTTAACGTGATTCAAAATGTTTTCAATGGCATTTTTTAATCTCATCAAGACGAGACAAAAGTTAATGTCTTTTTTATTGAACTTCTTTGAATTATTTAGAAAACATCTTTCCCGCACCATTACCATCGCTCTAATGTAAACCAGAAATCTCTTTAGCAAGATTCTCAATAAACACGATTAGGGATCTAGGACGCGCAGAAATGGTAAAGGCAATAAAATGGAATTCATAAATAGATTGTGCGGGATTTTACGCATATTCTAACATTTTTAGGCATTGACCTTATCAGCCATTCTACGCATATCAGGGAAGACAAAAGTCAAAAATGACATTGAAGCAATATTTTGAACTATTTTTGACTGGAAAACATCCTTTTTAACGAGATTTTGATCCTTGTTTGGAGAAGATGAGCCATTTCGGAGAGATTTCGTTTATTATTCGACAAGAAAGACCCTTTGAGCCAGATTTTGACCCTTTTGGAGAAGAAAAGACCCTTTCCAGCCTGGTTTAGAACATTTTCACACAAGAAAAGACCCTCTCCAGCTAGATTTTGACCAATTTTGATAAGGAGAGACACTTTCTAGAAAAATTTTGACCATTCATGAAAAGAAAGACCCTTTTAAGTCTGATTTTGGCCCTTTTTCGACAAAAAAAAACCCTCATTGAAGGGGAAAAAAAGACATTTTTTAGACAGATTTTGGCCTTTTTTTTTCACAAGAAAAGACCCTTTTCTGCAAGACAATGACCCTTTTTGACAAGAAAAGACCCTTCCCAGCCAGATTTGGGCAGTTTTTGACAAGAAAAGACTCTTCCCAGCCAGATTTTGACCCTTTTTGACAAGAAACGACTCTTCCCACCTAGATTCAGGGCGATTTTGGAAAGGAAGGAGCATTTTCAGCCTGATTTTGAACATTTTTAGACAAAGACCCTATCCAAGTAGATTTTGACCATTTTGAATTTCGACAAAAATTTAGCTTTTTACTATTTCAAGGTTGAAAAAATTAATCTGAAGTCAGTTTTGTAATCTAAAACTTTTTTAGGCAGGAATTACTCTTTTTATTTTCCACAATGTTATTAAAGAATTACAACGTCGACCTCATTTTCTTTGAATATTTTTTCCGCTATATGGGGAGTAAAAGTAAAAATAATAAAAACAAATTTTTCATTTACGAGTGCATATTTTGCGGCATGGAAATAAGTCGGGCGTTAATAAAAACAGAGATACAAAAAAGTAAATCCGTATTGAGGGAAACAAAGATAAAGAGATGAAATAAAAAGTTTTATGTTCCAGGTCTGAACTTATTTTTTAAAAATTTATTATGTTAAAATCTTTTTTCCCCTTAATCCATTTTTGAGAGGGAAAGTTAACAAAAAAGGGGTGATATTTGACAGGCAGAAAGTGTTCCTTTCAAGATTCTTATAAAATTAGAAGTTTCATCTGAAACCTCTGATAGGGAAAGGGAGGGGATCACCGGAACAAGTCATCCCAAATCAATCACTCCTCCTTTTTTCTCTTTTTTTTTTCCTTCCAGGTCGTGTTCGCTTCTTTTCTACTCCGAAACACTTCAGTCCTCCTTTTATTCTCTTTTTCTTTACCCTACGTTTCCCAATAAAGGAAGCTGTGTAAAGTTAGAAACTTTCCTTTTATTTAGAGGTTTGTCTCAGGTGAAGAAAGGAATTACGCGTAAGGGAAGAGGGCCTCTTTACCCTTTGAAACCCAAGCAATATTCCGAAGAAACGAAGGTGTTGTTTTATAAGGTGCTCCTCCAAACTTTGTAAGACATTTTACAAGAACTTTTCCACCTACAAGATTCCGATGAACTTTTAGTCTTCTACCAATCATAACCCCTAGAATTTGAGAAAAACTATAAATTCTTAAGCATTTATAATGGCAATGAGGTAAACATTCCTTTTCATCAGATATGTTAATGTTCCCGAGCGTGCCATTAAAGTAATCCGTGGGAGCATTCCATGTTTCCATTTGCCCTCCTTTATTAATTTACTTCTCCGATTTCCTCCACCCACTTCCTCATTTGCTTCTCGACTAACAAGCATATTAATTACCATAGTAACCAATTAAACCGGTGGTAAATGACCAGGCGAGGGTTGAACCTATTTAAACACATGTAGATTTGTTTTATGATTAGTTAAAATGGCGGATTCAGAAGAAGAGCTGATGACGGATGCAGCATATAATGTATCAAGGCCAAAACTTCGGATGACTTATTCACACCTTATGGGAATCACAGACGAATCAAAAGTAATGCTTAAAATCCAAATAACTTTTTTAACAAAATTTCAGCAAATCGCTTCTGGTATTACGCCTATGCAGAACATAGGAAGAACCTTCTCTCCTTCTTCGACTATCTGCAGTCTGGGAGATTTGAAAACTTTTTGAATCGCGAAGCTACTGAGACGACCATTGTGGATTTGATAGACCAAAGTCAAGGGAGTGTCAGATCATACGCTGGGAACGAAAATAGTTCGGAACTTGGTGTTCGACTTCAACAAGAAATCGTTGCGATCGGTGAAGAATGGGATGAAAGATTGGCAGGTCTGCTACTGCTTAATTTCAAAGTGTAATGATTAGCGGCGCATTCCAGGGGGTTCTACCACCAGTAGAACCTGCGGTAATGCTTTTAGGTGTAGGAAAACTTCTCAAGGCTATCATAGGCCACAAACCTGACGGCCTATAGTCAGTCGTTTCTACTCCCACGTTGCCACCTCTTGAATTTGGAATAAACTTATCAACAAGTTTATCACATAGCTAAGTTTGTATTTCTCTTTAGAGGAAGGATACGGGCAAGATGTCGTCTCCGAAGAATCAGCTTCGACGTCAGAAGATGGCTCAAAAAGTCGGGTAACTGAAAGGGACAACTCAATACTTCCCGATGTTATGACGATGGCGTCTTCTTCAATGTTTCAAGAAATTGAAAAGCCTCTGTCATTTTCCGTCCTCGGTTCTGGCACCTCGGAATCGACTTCTTCTTCAAAACGCAAGTCGATGGATCAATTTCGTGAAACGACTACGACGGATATATCTGAATTATATGCGACTTCGACGTAAGCGTATGAAAATAAAATAAAATCGATAACTCTTTCAAAAGGGCAGATGAAAACCGTCGTACTTCTGATAGTTCCAATTCAGAGTTGGGCGAATCCGATATGGACTACATAATAAGAAGAACCACTCATGCCAATACCGAGCCACGATTATCGAATAACCTTTTGGAATTTCTGAAAACGTCTGCAGGGGAAAAATTTAGACGATCCCAAATGATAGACTGGAACGAAGCTTTAAATTCGAGAAGAGAATCCTTCACAATAGCCAGGGAGCTTGGCTTAGAAGAGCTTATGGAAGCAATGGTCTTGAGAGAAGTAACTTTAATGTGCTGCAGCATTAAAAACGACGACGGAACCAAAAATCTTGATATATCAGGGCCTATAATTTTAGAAAGAATAGGGTAAATAAGGGTTTCCATATTTAATGTTTTTATGGATTTATAGGAGAAGGCTGGACGACAACGATTTAAAAATTGTGTTCGATTTTGTGGAACGAAATACTGATATCGTCTACTTAGATTTATCGTACAATCGAATAACGTCTGATGGTTTCCACGAAATCATGAAATTCTTATCAACGAATTCGACCTTAACTGGTATAAATTTGATGTGTAATGATATCCTCGATATTGTTTCCAAGGACATCATGGATATTTCGAAAAACAGCACGTTGAAATCGTTTCGAATCAATGGAAACTCAATAGGAAGAAAGGCTGGAGAGTTTTTGTCGTTTATCATCATTTATAAGAAGCTTGAGCATCTCGATCTTTCTCAGACGGACCAGACGATACTCACAGTTCCGTGGCTGGTTCAAGCCGTTTTACAATCCGACCTCAAATGCCTGGACATCAGTCGGATTTTGGGCTTCCCCCTTCACGGCGAAGACACGAAACATTTGGCCTCTCTTTTTGGCGATTTGTTAAAAATGAGTTTTACTCTAGTTGAGCTCCATTTGCAAAAGAACAGCCTCGGCGATCACGATATGGAACAATTGATGAACGGCTTTTGGAAAAACAGGACGTTAGAACTTTTGGATTTATCGTGCAATAAGATAAGCGATTACGGCGCCGCTATAATAGCGGATAATTTAAACTACGGCGCACCTTTAAAAGCCCTGATGCTTTCCCATAATCGAATCCGTGACGCCGGAGCACGCTCCTTATCATTCAAACTCCCCTTTTCACAAATCAAACTTTTAGACTTGTCATTCAACAAAATAAGTACGAAAGGAGTTCTCGATATCGTTTACACAATCAAAAAACCGCCTCCGCTTTTGGCGCTTTTTATTTTCGGAAACGAAATCGACGAGAAAGTATGCAAAATCATTCTAAAGCAAATTGAGAACGGAAACCTTATGGAAGATTCGTTGGATATTAAAATCTCGAATTCTGAAAACATGTTGCAGTCCGGATATAACCCAAGCGCTGACAGGTATAGGAACAGATATTACAAAGTCGGAAGGTACGGTTTCCCGCAGATTTATTCTGTCAAAAGAGAAAAACAAATTGAATGCACCACTGACGAATGTCTCAATTACATGTATCACAATGTAGTCAATTTTCCTAATGAATTGAAGCCTGACCTTACTAAAAGAGATCTTCTAAAAGAGAGATCTCTAAAAGAGGTCGGTCAGTAAATATTGTTAAGATTAATTTATTAAATAATTAATTACTTGGTTTATTTTTGAATCTATCTAAAGGAAAAACACGTTTGTAAATTAGACCAACTTAATTAGTAATTACTGAGCATGTCATCTAATGGTTAATTCGACCAAAAAGTGAGATTCCCAAAATGGTTCGTTTAAATTGAGAAACAAACAAAATATGCACCCATATATAGTTTGGAATTGGAAAAAGTGATGTGCTATGATGTAGGTCATCGTACTTGAGAAGTCGATCGCAATATGTCCATTGGGCTGGGGTAGACTCTGAGCCATTACAGGTTTTGTCGGGGGTACCTCAGGGCTCTAATCTTGGACCACTTTTATTCTCAATCTATGTTAATGGTATATGCGACATTCTTCAGCACAGTAAAGGCCTACTATTCGCTGATGATCTTCAAATCTCCAGCCCCATCTATAATGCTTCAATCAGACATCAATAGGGTATATACTCTGGAGATTAATATTCCATGAACTGTGACCAAACAACCTCCAAAATCAACAATATTATAACCTGAGCTAATTATCAAAAACCCCAAAATCAGCTTTGGTAAAATCTAGGTACCTGCCTAAAAAATATTTTAAAAAAATAAAAATAATAAAAACCATTTTTTTGTCTAAAACACGACAAAATGAACATTTTAAAGTTAATTTTTTGTCCCGAACTTCAAAAGCAACCAATTTCTATCAAAAATTCGAAAAATCAACATTCAAAATAAAGTTCTCAGGACAATATTTGACAAACTGGGGGCCAGGAAATAATCGGACATCAGGACGACATTGAAAGGAGTTAAAATTGGATTAAGATTTTATGAACGAAATTTTTATTTATTAAAGTTTCTTGCTATACATTAAAAATTAAAGTAGTCAACGATTTAGATAAAAGTTTTTATAATTTTTTTTTCTGTTGATATAAAATTGTTTTTTAAAAAAAGTTAATTTTTATAAAATCCTAGAAAGCACGGAAAAGCACTTTCGCCGCCCGGTAACGGCTAAAGAGGCCCATTTGGAAAGGTCAATAAAAGTTATTTTAATAGGGGCCCCCGCACTCGGGGAGCCGGTAAGAGTGTAAGTGGTCGTAAGGATTTAATTGAAGTTTTTATTGTGACTGAAGAGGACGCGATTAGCTCCGATAGTAGATTCGTGGTCCCCCCCGCTCGGATTTTCTTACGACTAAATTGCCGGAAATGACGTATCTCGACTCGAATTCACTCCACGAAAGCACAACTTATCCATTTTTAAACCGGGTCAGCGAATATAAATGAGAATAATTAAAAAATTATATTTTAAAACATTTTATCAAAGCTTGGAAGTCATAAACGACGATGACAGGTCTAACCCCTGGCCACCCATTTCTTTTCATATTTATAAACCCCACTGCGTTTATTTCCGTGGTGTTAAAATATGGTGACTTAACCTCGTAAACACTTATCTCAACTTCTTATTTTGATAAGCCACCTAATAATAGAATCGATTTCTAAAAAAGTTTTTTAAAAAAACTTTTGAGTATTTTATTGCGTTAAGTACTTTTTGGAAGGGTTTCGATTGATTTTGATGTTGTTAGAGAATAAGGGTCTTCTATGAGGTTTATCTAAATAGGATTATGTAAAGGTAAAATCTCATTATAGAAACGCTTTGAATAATTTTGAATTATTGATTTAGGTTTAAAACAAAAAAAGTTTTTTTTTCTCTATTTTCAAAAAGGTGTTTTTAGTGCATAAAAATATGAGTGGAGAGGTCATCCGGGAGGGGCCTCGCTATCTCTCTTTTTTACCTCGGTTTTGTTCATAATTCAGGAGTAATTCCGAGGGTGAAAGCTGCGTCAGGTACAATCTCTGGGATAGGAGATAGGGGGCCGGGAAAAGAGATCCTATGTGGTCCCCATGTATGTTGTATACTGGGTTCTACATGTATACTAAAGTAAGTCCCGAAGGCTTTACCCAGAGCGGCGTAAAACATTTATAAAACGGATATTGTTGGCAAAACGACCGATTTCCTCATTTCCATTCAAATTTATAGCCTACCGAGCCGGGACCTTGTTTTCATCTATTAATGAAATTACACCAACTTTTTTCCTGCTCTCCTGCCCCTCTTTTTTGGCCGTAAATTAAAAATTTCTGAGAAATTTTCCTGTTTGAATTTCATATTGGCAATTGTGATGTACACAATTATTTTAATGGTTTGTCTTAATGGATTACAGTTGTTTCGAGTGGTTATAGAATTATCCGAATTCCCCTTCTACTTGAAAACGCTTTTTGGAGGGAAACTTAAGAATCACATAAGTAAGACCAATTAAAACTTTCTTATTGTTAAACCGTCCTTAGAGGAAGCCCGAGTCGGGTTCATTAAGTATTGAAATTTTGAGCTCATTTAACGCTAAGCAACTGGTTTGCTTCATAATTCCCCCCTTTCCATCTTCTCTTCAACAATTTTCCTCCTGTTTGAGGTGGTGGCGTGGGTCGTACATGTTAAACAAAACATTGTTTAACTTTTAAGCCAAAAAACTTCCCTTGACAAACTTAAAAATTAAACAAAATTGATGTAGAATTGCATTAAAAACTCGCTCATAACCGATTGATTATTTGGAACAAAGTTTTAGCTGGCAATAACAAAGGATGGTTGACGGCTTAGCGCGTAAAATGGAAATCAGTCGGGGAATAAGGGAAGAGAAATTCCAGAGAATTCCCAACAGTCCGATTCAACAGAGCAGCATTCATTCTCCCGTGCGAACGGATCCTAGAATCAACTACAAAAACCAATCAAGAAACTGTTGCATTTGACACCGAAAAAATTTTTGCAAACTTTTTGAATTAATAACGGCGGAAAATTAAATTGTAGTACGGTCGGGTAATCAACACGCGCCTCGGTGACTATTAATGCAAATTAGTTTGAGTTCTTATCTTTCCTTCTAATTTGGATTTGGGATTCGTTGGGTGGGGTTGCGGACTGAAGAAACATTTGGCAATGAGTTTGTAGCCACGCTATTTAAATTAAATTACCTCCGATAACCCTTATGTTGACTAGCAACCCGCTTCAAGCATGCCTCATGTCAGTTTAACAAGAAGAAAACAAAATTCCATCCTAAATTCGCTTTTATTTTTCGATGTCGCATAAAAAGTTTGAGAAAATCGTCAAAACTTTATTTTTATACGGTGAAATATGCTAAGACCGCCCGACATGGCCTTCTTGACCAAAAAGCGAAGTCGTCCCTCCAAATATGGGCATATTTGATCGGGGAAGCCTCTTTCGGACCCCTCTTGAAAATATTTATGTGTTATGAAAACTCGTATATTTTTTAGCCTTCCGATAAAGGATATAAAAAGGCGATATGAGGTCGAAAAATTGCCTTTTAAAAAAAATGCCTTGTCTACATCCTTTATAAAAAGAAAATAACAAAATATAAGCTAAAAACGATCGTTTTGTTTAAATTAAGTTGTTCTTTTTGCTAGATTCTCTTTTAACCTCAAAAGCTTAAAATATTTAGGCTTATTTATTACAAAATAAAGAACCTTTCAGTAAAGGGGGAAAAAAATTTACTTCCTAATTTTCCTTGAGCCCTTCGTTAAATGTTCTTGATTGTATAAAGATACGAAAAAGTCCCCCCACTCCATCCCATTCGGGTCTTTTCCCTCGCTCGCTTTCCTAAGAGGATTTCGGAGCAAACTTGCTAAAAAGCGAGACGTCCAAGGGATAAAAATCAAAAGAATACACTCGCCCCAAAATGAAAAGGAGGATAAATTTCTTCGTCCATAAGATACGGAAAAATATACACAAAATGAGGCTCGGTAATCCTTCCCTCGACTTTTCCGTTGCTACTTTTTTTTCCCACTCCTTATTTTTTTTTATTCTTTTCATATCGACTTACAACTTTATACTTTGCCATTATTATATATAACGATTTGTTAAAATCATAATAACTTCCTTTTTTGCACATTTCTTTCATCAAAAACGAGTTCACAAACATCATCTTGATGTATTTTAATAAATAGGAATGTAAACTAATAGGGGTTCCTCAAGGATCCATTCTTGGGCCTTTATTGTACACAATTGTTTTAAATGATTCATTTATTTTTATATTATACAATACTAAGGAATTAGCTGCTTTTATGGAAAGAGCATCAGTAGGTAATATTAAACTAAATTATTCTCCAGTGGTTAACAATATGTACTATGTACTTTACCTAATAAATTAAACTTCCAGATTCAATTGGATGGGTTATATGAAACAATTATAGATGAATTGCTAGGAAGCCTATTTTGGATGCTTTGTCCTTATTATTAATTTGGTTTCTGTTTTACGTGCATGAAAACTCTTTTTCCTTGATTTTTACGTTTTCTAGTCTTAGATTCATAAAATTTCTTAACAGGTTTTAATTGTTTTTAATAATAAAATTTTTTATTAATTGTTAATTGTTGAAACTGACCTTTTTGTTTGAAAAATTAGTGAAAGTCGGTGGATATCCTAAGAGCCTTTCAGGATGAGGAATTTTCTGAGATGACACGTGAAAAAAAATAAAGACGGGCCTGCCACACAGTTGCACTGGACGCGAACCGATACGACGAGAGAATGAACGGGTGAGACTCCCCTTCTCATCGTGGGTGGAGGCGGGCAAGGCTGCCGCGGCCCCCGGCGCTCCTTTACCGCGAGCAAGCGCATTCACTTCCCCTTTTCATTCAAAAGTCAGCCTTAAGACTTCACATTTTTTTACTTAGGCCCCTTTTCTTTTTTATGAATTATTTACATCGCACTTTATTAATATTCGGACATGTAACATATTTTTCATCTAATAGGCATTATAGTGAATTCCAAACTTAGCAAACAGGACTCCATTAGTAGAGCCAGGAGCTTTAATAACATATTAAATACATATTTTTCTATATTTAATTGTTTAAAAATCATTTTCTTTTCATATTTTGTTCTCGTTTGAAAAGAGCACAATGCTCTAAAAGGATGCACAGAAAAAAAATCTCTTGGGCATTGAAGAAATCCTTCTTTCACGCCTTTGACCTTTCATCCCTATTCGTTTCGACATGACGTTAAACCCGAAATGCTTCTGTCGACCAAGCTTTTATTTTCTTCGCCTTTCAAACTTGGATCGATACCTTTTATTTAAATCTAAATTAAATTGGATTTTTTTGCAATCTCGGAATTTTATTGGCTCGCGATTAAATGATGAACGGAGATTATAGATCGATTAGTGAACTATTTCTATGGCAAAACCCTATAAAATGAAGCTAACCAGATTTAGCGCAAATCCATTAATCCGCTTTGAATAATGCCGGTAATTCAGAATTATTCCAGTCAGTTGTTTCGGGTTTTAAACCCACATTATAAAACTCAAATTTATTATTATTAGTAATTTTTTTTTTTTTTTTTTTCAAAATTGAAGTCTTGATTGAAGATTTTCTTATTTTATAGTTTATTATGAGCGTGGAAAAGTTGCCTGACCTTTTGCTTAAAGTCCCCACGTGCCCTGGACCCTTCAACGGTCAGCTTTTATTAAAAAACGACGGAAGGGCAGATCAACAAACAGCAATGGCATTTTATTGCTTTTTTTTCTAACGCAGACCAGTTTTTTTTTTACATTCTGGATGTTTGAATACATCCAAAAACTTCAGTTTTTTCACAAAGAAAAGATTTGATTGCCTGTTTAAATTGCTAAACGATTGAAAGCTTTTATGTACAGAGAGAAATCCTGGAAAAAGTTTTAAAAATTTTCAAACGAGGTAGATTTTTTTTCTGCTTTTCTTCTTAAAAAGTATGAAGATAATCATCAAAGTGGAATTGGTGAGAAATGAGGGAGATGTAAAATTGGAATGAAAATAAAGACCTAAATGGTTCTTA
Organism: Orius laevigatus; assembly: GCA_018703685.1. Classification (NCBI taxonomy): domain Eukaryota; kingdom Metazoa; phylum Arthropoda; class Insecta; order Hemiptera; family Anthocoridae; genus Orius; species Orius laevigatus. The sequence goes on from JAGWEN010000067.1 coordinate 111,324, forward strand.
AAATAAAAAAAAATGTTAGTTTTCCAAATAACTGATTCTTTGCTGGGGTTTTTCCCCTGAGAATGTTAAAATTGTAAAATAATTAATGAGACGAAATGGTGGAATAGAATGAAAAAGGATGGCGATGTAATTCCTTTCCCTTGACCTTAGTGACTGAAACTAATTAGGGCTTTTTCTGTCGAAAGCAGTAATGTTTACTCAAGAAAGTTTTCAACTTTAATTAAAATTGATTTTAATTGTTATCTCTGGGTCGCTTTCCTCCCCTCTCCGCAATTAACCGACCCCCTCAAAATCCCTGATTGAACCTCCTAGGGTCCCAGAGCTGAGTTCAAGATTTATCTGTTTACGCCGCCATTCCAGACCGCATTAGGAGCAGTAATTGTTCGTAAAACTTAGCCGGACAGTCGGAAAAATCAAGGGGAGGGGTGAAAAAAGGCGGACTCCCTTTAGAGGGTGAGAGAAAGCGCGGTATCAGTTAAGAGTTATAGCCCGTGCCAAACCCGGTGCGGCAGAGATTGGGTCACGTGGTACCACCCATTACCAACCCCTGACCCCTTGTTCAATGGTTTATTGCGTCTCAAAAAGATCTCAATTTCCGAAGACAATAAATTCCATTTAGAAAGGCCCTTTTCCCCTCTCTTTTCCCACTGTCCACGTCCCATCATCCCCGAATAGCTCCTCTCCCTTAAAGCTTATCTTTTTAAAAGAACCTAATTTCGTTTTAAACAATACACGTTTTAACAACAATTTCAAAGGCTTCTGTTTTTAAAAATAAGGAAGATAAACAACTCGGCCTGACCAGCCTGTATGTTAGGCTATGGGGGTTAGTATAGTTTAAGGCACTCGGACCAAAAAAAAAATTTGACTGTAAATCAAATTATTTAACTTTTGAAAATCTCTTCAATAAATAATAAAATAGAATTGAAACTACAGGTACTGGCATGGAATACCATAGAAACTGAAGATCCTGGCATAGAAACTGAAGGACTCGCATAAAATAGCTTATAAGCTGAAAGCTCTGGGGTATAAACTACCATAGAAGCTGAAGGTCCTGGCTTGGACTGACATAGAAACTGAAGGTCCTGGCATAGACTGACATCGTAACTGAAGGAACTAGGGTAGATTAAGATCAACACCAATATCCCTGCTGGCATAGATGGTAGGTATAGACTAGGTTAGAAACTGAAGGCCCTGACATCCCTACAAACTGAAGGACTTGGCATTGATAATTGATATAGAACTCGCATAAAATAGCTTATAAGCTGGAGGCTCTGGGGTATAAACTATAGAAGCTGAAGGTCCTGGCTTAGACTGACATAGAAACTGAAGGCCCTGACATAGACTGACATCGTATCTGAAGTCACTAGGGTAGATTAGGATCAACACCAATATCCCTGCTGGTAAAGATGGTAGGTATAGACTAGAATAGGAACTAAAGGACCAGGCATCCCTACAAACTGAAGGACTTGGCATTGATAATTGATATAGAAATTAAAGGCTCTGGGACTGATAGAAACCGAAGGCCCTGGTATAAACTGGCATAGTAACTGAAGACCTTGGTGTGGACTGACATAGAAACTGAAGGCATGGACCGACATAGGAAGGCCCTTTCATATAATGGCATATGGACTGAAGAGCCTGGCATACAAAATGAAGAACCTGCGAGTTATTTGTCTGCTGTGCAGAGATGGCTTTAAGATGACTATAAGGAGGTATTTTTAAGAAAACTATAAGTAAAATTTTGCTCTGTCGTCCACTATTAATAGGTTAAGAACGTTTTGTGAAAAATTTATAACATTTATCAAATCTTAATAACTTTAGTTTGGGCAGAAAGCGTTGAAAATTCGATTTAAACTTCACCTAAACATATTCAGCCCTTCGGATTCGATCGCGCTTGACACGATTTTGATGCAAACCGGCTTATCTCCTGTCATTAGGTACCTACATGCCATCACGCCCTGTTATCCAACTCCATCGAACCTTACGATCAAAATCATCAATAATCAACGTCTCTAAACAATATAACGTATTAATAACAATCTTGAAGGAAAACAAATTCAATTTATGAACAATAGTTTAATTTTAAAAAACAATAAGATTTTTTTTTCCTGGTACAAACAAGTATGCAATAACTGACCACTTTTCTCGATACATGGAACGACGCTGTCCAGAATATATTGCACTCCAAGTTGATAAATCGACATGAAATTCTTGTCTTCTCTAGCACCAATAAAATACAGAATTTTCGCTTTAGTCTTTTTATAAAATAAACTATATTAAAGAAAGACAACAATTTTATTATTTCAACTAAAATGATTTTTTAAGGGTTCTAGAATTTCAAATTTTTCTGACTACTTTTGAGCTGAAGATATTAGGTCGAAAAATCACTTCAGAGTCACCATGTGTGTGGTCCAAATCAGTGATTGAGTTTATTACCTTTTTAATATTAAAGAAGCGACAAAAAAAGGAATAGAGGATAAAAAACAAGAAAGCTCACAACTCCATCATTCAATCGTCGGAAGGACACATTTCACCTTTTGAAAAGAAACCCAGGAAGACATCAGAGAAGAAAAGGGGAAGAAGTGGGAGGGGGAATCCGAAGTATATAAATCACAGGCAAAAGAGCTTATAAAAAACCAGAATACCTTCACAGAGCGATAACTCTTCCCTAAACCGTACGAGGCACATCTGCGCCTCCTCTTCATCTCTTTCGGTCTAATTAGAGTTCTAATTAGCCTTTTAAATCAACAATCAATTTACTCCGAGTTATTAGAAATGTTAAGCTTTAATCTTAAAAAGGATACAAATTAATTATCAAAACATCCAGTATTTAAATAAATAATTAAAAAACTCGTTTTTTACTATTTTTCTATCGTTAATTCAGAAAGCGTCAAAATTACCGATTTGGCTCTGGGAGATAAACATCCGTTTCTGATTGAAAATTTATGTGCGCTAAGTGTTTTTGTCAGATGTCCCACCCTCTTTGGAACAATTAAGAGTTATTTGTGTCCTCCGCTTTTTCCCTTCTTTTCCCTTAATCTCTTCCTTGATAATTCCCAACCCAAGGATCTTATTCTTAGAATTCACCCTTATTCCAGTTTAAATTAAATTTTCCCGGGGCCCCGAATTAAAGTTTTCCTCGAGGGAGTGGATTAACGGACGTGATAAATCTGTAAAAGGACAAAATAAAACACTTTCTTGACATTCTCAAAACAGTTTTGACAAAAAAAAAGTTTCGTTTTTATTCTAAACTGATACCGACTGTCATAACGAAGCCGAAGTAATTAGTGGCTGAATGTTTTGATGACAAACACACATACAAAAAAACGTGAATTTCCCTTTCAAATGAGGATTAGCTCTTGTGCTCACGTTTCTGGAAAAAATGTGAAATTAAAAGCCGCTGGATTTTCCAACCCTTCCCTATACTTTCGAGGGTTATCCCTTATTCCGAAAACTTTTCAAGTTAATTAGGTTGTTTTTACAGGATATCCAAATTTTTAATTCTAAAATACAATATTTCAATTTTTTTATGGGCGTTTAAGGGTTCAAGTTGTGATCGAAATGTTAAGCCAAAAAAAAGGTTTTAATAATGAACCTTTAATATTAAAGCTCATTTTTTCCTGAAGAAGTTGGAGAAAATATTACTTTTTTAAAAATTCGTTGAAGGTAAACAATGCAACAAAAGAATTGAATGTTTATCCCTTTGAAAAGTAAAGAAGAAACAAAGGGAAGTGAAGTGCTGAGGTAATAAATAATAAAAAGCGGAAGGATTTCTCATAAGAAAGAAAAATGTAAGGAAAAATGCAATATCGAGAATGGCCCGATGCATAAATCCGATTGGGCGTAAATCTATCGTGTTAAATATTAAATCCGAAAGCTCTGAGGCCTCCCGCGAGCCGGCCATCGATAGCGACACCTGGACTGCGTATATTGCCCACCGCCCCCCTTTCCCACGGGGGTCTATTCTGCCCGGATATTATCAACCATATATTTTATAAACGTTCCGGAAAACGAGGCGACGTGAAACGAGAGGACCAGTATATCCGTCATCGGGCCATTATTCAACAAAAAGAGGGGTAGGGGATCGCTTGCTCTCGGGTTAATTGCGGAACGAGATAAAAACCTGATGAATTTCTTTCCTTGTCCGTTTTTCAGTCGCAATAATACCCCGGAGGTTGTTTTTTAACCCTTCGAAATGATCGTTAAAAATTAAACTTTTATCCCCCAATAGGTATGTAAAAGAAACTTTACAATGCCTTCATTCTATGTCCAATATTTTTAACAAATTCCTAGAAGGAAAAAAAAGTTAAAACGGAGGAACCTTCAAAACTGGGACGGAAAAAGTGGGTTCTTTACAGACCTCTCCACAACACTAAGCCCTTCTCCACTCCCCCACCCTCCTCGACTTTCCCCATCCACCCTAAACTTCCTACACCACCCCATTCATCACCTCCTCGACTCTCCCCTATCTTCCCTTAAACTTCCCCCACCAAAACAAAACCTCACTGATCTCACCACTCTCCCCACCCTCCCAACGATCCACCACCTCCCACTACTCTTCTATCACCTCTGCTCCCTCATGGATCCACCATCTTTCCCTCATCTTCCCCAAGGTATTGGTCTTATTGACACCCTAAACTTCATACACCCTCTCATTCATCACCTCCTCGACTCTTCCTCACCTTCCCACCAAACTTCCACCACCACCACAAAACCTTCCTAATCTCAACCCCACCCTCCCAATGATCCACCACCTCCCACCACTCTTCTATCACCTCTGCTGGGTAGCAGGAGGGTTCCCTCATCCCCAGGTATTGGTCTCATTGACTCCCTAAGCTTCCTCCCCCCTCATTCATCACCTCCTCGACCCTCCCCTACCTTCCCCTAAACTTCCTCCTCCTCCTCCACCACCACCACCACCACCACCACCACCACAAAGCTACCTGAGATAGGAGGCCTAGGAAAACGTTTTTATTACCGAGATACACTTAGGCTCTCTTGAAAACGCAATAGGTTTACCAGTTTTGCACACTCAACTGATTCTACCTCCTGCCCTTAAGGGGGATTCTCCCATCAGAATTGTTTGTTTCTCATTCAAGAGATCGCAGCACTATCACCCCCAAAATTAGTTTCCTCGTTTTGGGCACTAAAAATGGTCGGAAATTTTTTTTGAAAAGAGCGTTCTCATTCTTTTGGAAAACTACGCACTGTTTAGAAAGCGGTTTTCCCGGAAAATTTTTCCTCGGAAAAATAGGAAATGCAATTTTCCACCAAAACTTTATTTTTAAAAAAACAGGTAGTCATCTTGTAGGTTTTGACGAGATGATTCCAAATATGCTAATATTAAGACGATCGGATGGATAGATTCGTCGGTACGAGATTTTTAAAGCGTAGATGCTGCGGGGTTCCGGGGAGTTCAATGAGGGGGGCGGGGAGAAAAGATAAATTTTCCTTTTGTCAAGGTCAGGATTCTTCAAACCGGTTTTTATTTCAAGAAACCATTTGCCTGCTTTATTTTCTACAATGTTATCATTCTGTAATTTTAAATTTTTATCCTTTGCAGACTGACTTTTCTAAAATCTGACTTTTTCATCGGTAAAAATCGAAAATCCAGCGTTTTTGTCGCCTCGTGGATCAGAAACGTTTGGTCCTACAAAAAATCTTAGTAGATCAAATTTGTAGCAAACTTAATAATCTTTAGTTTTGTTTTTATAAAATTTTCTGAAATCTACGAACGCGAATTTACAATTGTTGATTTTGAGTTTTTTGACGAAAATATGGCTCTTAAAACTTTGATTTTGAGGATTTTGGACAAAAATTGGGCATTACAAAAGTTGATATTGAGGTTTTTGTCGAAAATTGGGCTCTTAAAACCTTGATTTTGAGATTTTGTACGAAAAAAGGCTCTTTAAACTTTGATTTTGAGGTTTTTGGACGAAAATTGGGCTTTACAAATGTTGATTTTGAGGTTTTTGGACGATAATTTGGCTTTTAAAATGTCGATTTTAAGGTTTTAGGTGAAAAACAGCCTTAAAATATGTTCAGAAAGAAAAGAAAAACTAAATTTTTGGGGAATATTGAAAAAAAAAATCATGAGTCTTTTGTGGTTTTGACTAAATATTATGAAATGGAAAAAAAAATCTACCTAACAATCTCACAATAGAGAGAAAAAATTAAGCCGTTTGAAAAGTTCGATGACCTTGAAGGAGTGAGAGTGATGTGTCATCTTTACATCCCCAAAATAAAACTCCCCTTCCCCGCACCATCTAATCCTTAAAAATCTCGTACCGACGAATCTATTCATCCGATCTTCTTAATATTAGCATATTTGAAATCAGCTCGTCAAAACCTACAAGATGACTACCTGTTTTTTCAAAATTTCTGTTTTGGTGGAAAATTGGATTTTCTATTTTCCAGAGGAAAATTTTTCCGGAAAAACTGCCCCCTAAACAGTACGTAGTTTTCCAAAAGAATGAGAACGCGCTTTTCAAAAAAAAAATTCCGACATTTTTAGTGCCCAAAACGAGGAAACTACTTTTGGGCATCTTCCCTCTCTCTCGCACACTTGGTAGAATTTTGATGTCGGATCCCCCTTAATACGGCATTTTATTTACCACCTCCCTTTGAGATACATATAGATAAATAACTTTTTTATTTCACTAAGCACATTTTCGTTGGAATCATTGAACTTATTGGGTATTCAGTTTTGTAAAACCTTTTTAATTGGTTGTACTCGTATTAGGGATCAAACAATGGGAACCCTTTGTGTTTTGCAGTTTGTTAAATGACATGAAACGACTTTCTTTTTAAAAATATCGGCGATGGATGTCCAATTAAAACGCTGGTATGATTGGAACGAGAAAATGCGGTGAGGGAAACGAGGGGTGCGAGTGATGAAAACGGTCGAGTGACCAGAAAAGGGACACTGCGAAAGTCATGTTTGTTATCGAGCAATACATTACGAAATAGAACATCATCCAGTCTGCTCCGCGACGTGTAAAAGCTATCGATAGGTGAATATCGATTATACCACCCCCCGTCGTCCCCACGTAGAGACTGATTGAAGAGAGGCGGAGCGTGAGAAATGCATTCCACCGCCCACCGTCATCCTCTCCGTTTCACTGCACTTCCCCTGCATAGACTGCAACAATTAGCGAACCCCCCTTCACTTTGTCTCCTTTTTTCTCTATTTAATCCATGGAGAGCTCAAACACAGGCTCTTTTCCGAGTGTTTTATGTAGCTTCATTAGTGGAGGATTTGTCAAAGCGATATTTCTTGTTTCTTTTTTACAACCTTTTCTTTTTAGTCAACAATGAGCACAACAGTTGCCAGAAACTTAATAAAGGAAGCTTCTTGTCGTGAAAATATGTTCCTTTTCTAGTATTATTAAAAATTTTTGTTTTGTTTTCAAAAAGAATAAAATTAATAACCCAGACAGGATAATTTGGTTCTGACCTGTTCGAAATTCCCTAATTGAAGGTGACAGAAAACAATTGGGACCACCTATGCAATTAGTTTCCAAAATAACTTTAGAAACGTTTATTAAGCACGGATGTCCAATCAATAGCTTGATTGGGACTAGAGCCAAGCATTATGAAAGAGTTTAAATTAAATCCTTCAAAAGACCTTTTTTTTTGTGCTTTTTTTAGAGGAAAAACAATCATCAAAATACAATGGACTTTCACCGACGCAACAAATAAAAAATAATTTAAAAAAAATCAACCTTGGTAGAGAATCTAAAGTTGGGCAGTTTTCAGTCTAAACTTTATAACTCGCTGGCCCCCGCATCCTCTCAATCAAATCACTTGAGAGCCGAAGTGTCCTCTCCCCAGACATCTTTTCATGACTGTCTCTAATGCTTGAATTCAAGACTATCCACGACGCTCCCTATTTTTGATCTTTAAATTCCAAAGCCCCTCGAACTCAACATCCTCTTGGATTTCCATTTTTCATCACTTCCCCTGGGCGCTTAGGGTAGCTTAGGGGTAATGAGTAATGACGATTCAGCAAAATCAGGTAACAAAACTATAGGAAAAATGTAAATTGGGCGCAAAACTGTTTAGGTGGTTTGACTGGTTTGGGCAGTTTGGGTAGATTCGACATTTTGGGAGGTTTGAGAGGTAAGGGAAGTTTGGACAGTTTAGGCAGTTTGGACGGTTTGGATAGTTTGGACGATAAGGACATTGGTATGATTTGGGTGGTTTTTACAGTTTGGGAAGTTTAGGCAGTTTTGAAGGTCTTGGCGGTTGGGGAGATTAGGGTAATTTTTAAATTTTGGGTGGTTCTTACAGTTTTTGCAGTTTTGGAGGTCTGTGCCCTTCCACTAACACACATTCAAATCTTCCTCTTCTTCAGTGGATTTTTCCAAATTGTTGGCCCTGCTAAGAGCCTAACCAAGCTGGCCCTGAAAAGGGACGCTGCATCTTCGGGAACCCAACCGACCGAGATGTGGCCGTGCAAGGACCAAAGGTAAGCCAGGATAATGGAGTCGTGATGGCAGGAGACTGTAGACTGCAGAGGAACATGGCCTCAGTCTTTCTCGATGTGAGGTTGTCTCTTGTAGCAATATAGGTAGTGAACTCCATAAAGTTATGAGAAAAACTTGTTTGATGAGCTAATTTTCTATTTAAAGCTATAAGAAATTACTAGCAAAAAGAGATTTGAATCGAATGGATTATGAGTTTAGGCCCTGGAGGATATCTGACTAGATGTAATGGTAATGCACCCTTAGTCTATGAATAGTTTAATTTCGTAATTATCTAATTGAGGTAAAAAGGCTTTGAGCTCTCAGAGATGTTGGTAAACGAGTGAAGATTCGAAAAGTTAGTAATTTTCGAGTTATGTTCTCCTTGTTTGTGAAATGAGCACCTTGAAGGAAGGTTTACAGCTCTCGTATTGAGGTTCGTTCCCTTAATGACGGCTCAAGAGATCTCCTTAATAGGAGTGCAAGTTGGACTTTCAATTAAACTTAGATGTGGGTTAATAATCCTTTAGATGAAGCTTTTGGATTAGCCTAAGTTCAGCTTACCTTGTTTGTTTAATGAGGCAAAAGAGGCATGACCCGAGGGGGTGGGCGGTTTGAATCAAGAGTTTTGATTGTGTTTTATCGTAAATAGAGTATAAATCAGGAAGAATATTAAACGATTTTGGTGTTTGGATAAGACGGGGGGGAAAAAAGAGGTTTTTATTCGAGGTCCCTTTTGTAAACAATACGAGGCGTGAATCGGAGCGAGAATGAAAAATGTGTAAAGTGGAGACAAATCGTTCGCTGGAGTAGTGGAGAGGCGAAGGACAATAGGGAGTAATCTGCTTCGGGTTTTTGTCCTCCGGAAACCCCAGAAGAGTGAGAAGAAGGGTGGAACTCGAAGAATACCCTGACAAAGCATATTGGCAGATAATAAAGGCCTGCGTCCCTATCTCTGACGGATTAGCCGTCAGTAATGGCATTAATCCATAAAAAACTCGAATTTTTTTTCCCCTTTTTACGTTCATCATTTTAAATATTTTCCATTTTAACGTTCCGTTCTAAATTTAGAGGATTTCCTTTTGGCGTTAAAACAACTTAAAGGGCCCTTTTGTGCGGTTAAAACGCTTCTCAAAATAGTCGAGCGAGCCCATCATCGTCAAAGGCCGTCGATACGTAATTAAAGCCCACTTTGATCCTTGAAAATGTTATCTTAAACGACAAAAGCAATCGATGTCCGGATATCTACATCCCGAATTGAAACACCATTCGTATTTCCGCTTTATCGAAATTTTATTATTAAATTCAAGGATTATTGAATTGACAAGTTCGCCTGTGTGCTCCGGGTGTAACAGAATAATTTAATTTTCCTCATCGTTATGCATTACATGTGACATAGGAGGTAAGCCTACTAAGACGAGAAGTCCCTATGGGGGATAAGCCGTCACAGATTCATTAGATAATCAATAAATTAATTAACATTCTAAACATACTAGTAGAATAGGTACCTAAGAGTACAGTCTACCATGTACATGTCAAAGAGACGACAGTTAAGCGCTTGTGTGCAAAAGCATGACGTCATAAAATTAACCATCGTGAGTTTTGAGGGGGAGAAATGAGGAGAGATTTTTGAGGAAGTTCTGGTTGGGTCCAGCACCAGACAAGTCCGTTTTTTATAAGGGGGCCAGGAGTGTTATTTCATATTTGGATACCTTTCAGCAAAAACGTGATTTTAATAGATAACAACCGTGTAACCTCCAGTCCAGTTATCTGTTATCCACGCAGGATCACTACCATGGCGGCCATCAGTTGCCGGTATCAGTAGGTAGATTAGGTAGGACTTTTTGATCAGTGGTTATTCACAGGCTTCACCTTCTTCAACCTTGGCTCCAGCCAAATAGACACAGTCTGTAGTCTTTATTGGTATGTCTCCTACTTACATTTTTGTAAGGGTACTACTAAAGAGAAAAAACATATTTCTTTAAAGTTCTTATATTTCACAACAATTGCAACACCTTAAATTTGGATCTTCGAAAATATAAAGAAATAAAAAAGATGATACAAACATCTAAAGCGATTACCACTCTAGGCTGTTTTCATTTTTTAGGCCACATAATTATTTCATTTTAGTCACATCTTGAGCACTTGTATTTTTTAAAGCAAAAATCAAAACTTTTATGGCACTATCTTAAATTTTTTCCAAATAAAACAGACAAAAACTGAGGTGCGATAATCTTAAAAATAGACTTTTTTACACGAAATAAATACATATATTTACAAAATAAATAAAATAAATGCACAACACAACAATAAAATAGAACTAATGCTGTTCTCGATGAACTATTGATTTAAATAAAAAGTAAAGGAATGTCTAAAATCCATCTCTTTTTAGTAAAAATTTCACTTGAAGGCAACACTGCAAAAGCAAAGGCATCTCTAATACAAATATCACTTTTTATACATTTAGGCAAAATAAATAGGCGTGTTTTTTATATTCTAATTGACATCTTTTTCTATAAGGCAAGATTTACAGCTTTTGAATTTCATTTCACTGCAAAATTTGGCCAAATATCAACCGTAAAAATGAGGGTCTTGAGTAAAAATTTGCAATATAAAGAGCAAAAAAAGCCAATTTTAGGCTAAAACTTTAAGTAGTCAACTTATCCTCCATATAAAGAGATATTTTGTTTAGTCAAAATGAGCTTAGGAAGTCCAGACAGTAAAAGAAATCACAGATCGACATGAATATAAGCTTTTTCATTCTAAAAAGCGAATAAATCAAAATCGTCACAATAGGGAATAGCCACACAGCCTAAAATACAAGGAACGATTTTGTTCTGACGTCAATTTATAAAAGTGTTCCCTTGGAAGTTTGTTATTTTTATTAAGGAGTCTTTCTAACTCCACACAAAATATTCAAGGCTCTTGGAGCTCCTTAATAAAAATTTTGAGCATTTGCGATGTGGGCGATGAGGGCTTTGGGTTTAAGTTTGTTCTGATTTTTCGGATCCGTTATATGGAAGGTCATCGCCTTCTTTGCGACCGGAGACGAGATAGACGTCCATGTTGTCTTTTCCTTTGACAAAAACTGTACCTCGATGTTCGAATTCGTAATACTGGGAAAGAGCCGGGATGCAGCTTACTGGGACTTGGATTTTATTGGCGACCCCAGTTGAATCCATCCGACTAGCTATGTTAACCGTATCACCCCAAATGTCATAGTAAAGTTTCGTAGTTCCTATCACTCCAGCGGTGACATCTCCAAAATTATAACCGACGCTAAAATTAAGTTAATAAAAAAATTTTAAAATAATTTTTATTTACCGAAGAGTGAGAGAAACTCCAAGTAAATGGTTGTTAAAATTATTAACCATCGATTGAAGAGCAAACCCGAAATCCATTAATTGATGAAGGTGCTCGTTGCTGTTCGCTTGCCTTTGTGAAGCATTCAGGCCAGAAGCTGCCATATAAGTACAACCGATCGTTTTTATTTTTTCAACCATGTGAAAACGCGGCTGACTCAGCAAATCATCGAAATCGCTCACCTTGAAATTTGCATAAATATTTTTGAAAAGAGAAAAAAATTTTACCAATTCGTTAAGTATCCTTAGATATTCTTTTCCAGCTAAATATGATTCATCGTACAAATCGCCAAAGTTTATTATACTGGCAAACATAACGCCGACGTTTTTGACATCCTCAGAGTAACTAGAACAACAAAAATCAAATTAAAGTATGAAAGCCATCATTAAACACAATATCCTCTTTATTTAGTCCAGAGAGAGGTTTACCATGCAAAAGGATGCTTTGTTATCATCTCCCTGGGCAGAACTTTTTTCAGTTTTTGGCCTCAAAATTGGTCCTACATCAACTTTGACTAACGATATCTCCTGAACGGCTGGACCGATTTCAACTTTTCAAAGGTCATTAGACACAGAATTTAATAACCTTTCAATTTGAATTTAGTGGAAAAGTTGCTAGAACCAATAGTTTTCAAGCTAGAGGTCAAAAACTGAAAAAAGTGCCAATTTGGGAAAGTTTTTTTATAATGGCGGACAAAGCACATGAGGGAGAGAGACAAAAACTTGGATTTAGAACTAACTAATGGTCTTAAAATGAGATAAAATCATAAAATTTTGCATCTTTTTCAAGGTAGACCCCTTTTTTGACCTCTGGAACTGTTTTGGTCTGTATTTTTAAATACTTAAAATTACCAGGCAGTTGTTTTAAGATGATCAACAACATGCTTTGGAATGATATTTTCGACGAGAAGATCCGCTTGATGTTTCATGGACTCGACTTTCTGTTTGTCCTTGGCGGCGACTTCATTTCCATGGAAGCTCAATCTGTAGCTGATTTCGAACTCGCGGTTTAAAAACCAAACAAGCAAAGCCATAAAAAAGACATCCAAGTAGATTTCGATCAGAAAAGATCCACTTTTTGATATATCCGAAGTTTGGGTGACGTTCATTGTTGGAAGTTGCGTGGTTAAAAAAACAGGGTTGATGTCATCAGGGTAGTCTATCGGATCAATCAGAATGTCTCGTTTGTGTATATTGATGAATAAAGGTAAAGAAACGTTTGTAGTGTTGTTTAAAATTGCAGGATTCTGTACGACAGTTGTTGTGACCAAAGATAAATAAACAAATGCGCCAAAAGAAGCCAGAATGCTTTTCATCCAGCAATTTAACTGCGTGAAATTACAATAGTGGACCATACTGACAAAAACGAGGTAGCTATAGTTGTACAAATGTTCTTTGGAGACTGTCGATTGGTCGAAATTGATCAAAACCACAATTATAGGAAGTGAGACCATCATTCCTCCTATTGTATGCCACGAGTACCACCTCAAAAGAGGCCTCAACTGCTTTATCACAATCGGCTTGATTATCGAATGTACGCAGAGTGAAACTACGATCAATTGGATGCTAAATAAAATCAAAAATACAGTCATCCATGGAATGTTGAATGGGAATATTAAAAAATTCGAGAGCGAAATCGAAGTAAAGACCTGGAAACAAGCAAAAGAATAAATAATTAAATAAATATAATTAACTTACAATAAGTGAGACAATGATGTCAAAATAAGTGTTGAAACGAGCTGTGGCAAGAGTTCGGCTTTTATTCGGTCCAGCAGGGGACGATCTGTGGGCTTTTTCACGATATTCCTTCTCCATTTCAGGCTCCTTGAAAAAAAGACTCCACCTCCTCAATGGTGGGCTCACAAAATAGCTTCTCTCCGATTTGGTATTGTCCTAAAAAATGATTCCTTTTTTATCATCCAGCAAAAGATTGACAAAAATACAAGATATTTTGAAGCTTTTTTTTAGTGAAGAAAGTTAGTGTGCTTACAGAGAGAAATACTATACAACATAAAATCTTACATAAAGCATTTAACACATTCAATTCGATTTCATGAATGAAACTTTACATAAACGTAACTTCCACTATTTTCATAAGATTTTATCAATTTTTATACAGTTGGAAAGCTCTTTGAAGTACCTTTCCACCAGTATAAATATTGATAAAATTGGTCAGAAATGGTGGAAGTTTGAGGCGTTTAACACGTTCTGGCCTGCTTATATTTAAGACTTGTCTTATATATAAGACGTGCCTTATATATAAGACGTGCCTTATATATAAGACGTGCCTTTTATATAAGACGTGTCTTATATATAAGACGTGCCTTATATATAAGACCTGCCTTATATATAAGACCTGTTTTATATATAAGATGTGCCTTATATACAAGACCTGTCTTATATACAAGACGTGCCTTATATATAAGACATGTCTTATATATAAGTCTGGCCTTATATATAAGACCTGTCTTATATATAAGACGTGCCTTATTTATAAGAAGTGCCTTATTTATAAGAAGTGCCTTATATATAAGACGTGACTTATATATAAGACGTGCCTTATATATAAGACGTGAATTATATGTAAGACGTGCCTTATATATAAGACGTGCCTTACATATAAGACGTGCCTTATGTATAAGACCTGTCTTATATATAAGAACTGTCTTATATATAGGACCTGTCTTATGTATAGGACCTGTCTTATATATAAGAACTGTCTTATATATAGGACCTGTCTTATATATAAGAACTGTCTTATATATAGGACCTGTCTTATATATAAGACTTGCCTTTTATATGAAGATCTTCGTCCGGAAAGTGTTAAACATTCAGTCATCATTCATGAAACTGTGCTGCATAGAAACTTTAAACGTCCATAACTTCCACAATTTTTGACCGATTTTATCAATATTTATACCATTAGAAAGCTCTTTAAAATACCTTTCCATAAATATTGATAAAATAAAATAAAAATCGTGGAAGTAATTGGCACTTAAACGTGAAAGTGTTAAGCATTTTTTTCAATAATTAGAATATAAAGTGCAATAAAGCATAGGCGAATTAGACCTAAAAGATAACTTCGCCTGCACTAAAGAAGTAAAAAGATTAAGAAAGAAGGCCCCATGCGCGTTTAGAAGAATGTCTACAGAGAAAAAATAGTTCATGCAATACCCAAGGTGCATAATTTGGCAAATATTTGAGACGCACCTGGACGCAACGGATAAGTTGAAGATCCGATTGTTTTCTGATTTTTTGAAAACAAGCACCGAACGAATCGGTTAAAGGGCCGGGTAACTTGAGACCTTTCACGTCTGTAAAATTCCAATTTTGCGTTCAAATTAGGGCCAAAAATTAGGGGGGCAACTACCTTGATCGGAGTTGTCGAGGGAAGACTGACTTGACGTATAATATCCGCTAACCCTATGATTTAATAGATCACCTTGCGTCATCCCGTTCATAACATACAACTGCAAGTTTTGTATTTTTTGGTTCAAAACATTTTTTTTTTCTTTTTCTTTTACCTGATGTTGAATACTGCTTCTTCGGCTGTTACTTCTGATGCCGGAATCTTTTCGGCTGTTTATCGACTGACAAAAACTCAAATCATCTTTAGGAACTTCTAATTGTATGCTTATAGTCTGAAAAGTAATGATGTATTAAATTATGAAGAAAAAATCATTTATACCTTATCAATTGGAGAAGGATCGGACTCCATACTGTTGTATGTCTGAACTTGTCCGTTTTCTACATCTGAAATAAGGTTTGCAGTTAAAACGGACAAACTTTTTGAGAAAGTTAAATTACCTGAAGTGTTAAGCTTGAGACGTGAGTAACGCCATTGAGGAACATTGTTTTTCATCACTAAAGGCCCACTGCCCATCAAAGAGCATCTAGATCTGGGTGCGAATTGCATTTCCGAGGCAAAAACTTCTGGTAACGAGGTCGCTTTGACGTCCGAAAGCTTTTCCGAAAGGCAAAGAAGCTTCGGTATACTCGGCGGAGAAGAATTGGGGCCTTTCACCAAAAACGGACGAGACTCTTCAAAAGGAGAGATCACGCAGTTGACATTTGATGATTTTAAATTTGATTTGGCTGTGATGAGCGATTCCGATTGAGAGGCAAGCGCTGTTTCGTACGAAGGGTCACTCTGCATTATTTCAACCTGATTTTCACTCTGATCGATTCTATCTTTCCGGTCGACAATAAAATAAGTCTCCATACCTAAAATTAATAATTAGCAAAGCCCTAAGAGTACATCGCCGTACCTTCATATGGATCTCCGGTTTCTAAAACGTAGAGATCGTTGAGGAACTTGGAAGTCGCCTCACTTATATGGACACGGCCGGGTTTTCCTGTGGATTCCATTTTATTGGCGAGTGAAACATCGTTTGACCAGACATCAAACTTAAACCGCCGCCTTCCAACGATTCCGTAGAGAACTGTCCCAGTATGGACGCCCACTCTCATATTCACGTCTTCTTTCTTTTCTCGGTCAAATTCAGAAATAGCTTTGATCATACCTATAAAAAATATTTTTTAAATCAATATTGATTGTCAACAAGGGAGCCAGGGGTTCACATCACTAATTGGGCTACCATTTTTTGACCTAATCTGGCAACCCTGCAATCCCACAAAGTTGGGCCTTTGACAGTGTTGCCAGTTTGGGCGATTTACCACTGTAGCGAACCGTCGGCTGAAATAATTAAAAGAATCAGTCGAAATAAAATTCAATTCAAATCGGCAATAAAAATTTATTAGAGACAACAAAATCTCTAGAACTGGTGATCCCGACGTGTTTCAGAAAACACACATTAAAATAAATAAATTATTGTAGCAAACGGCTACAAAAACCACCAATCGGGCTCCCCTTTTGGGGAATCATCTGGCAACCCTACAATCCCACTAGGTTGGACCTTTGACAGTGTTGCCAGTTTGGGCAATTTACCACTAATTGGGCTAATCTTTAGGGGCCCAATCTGGCAACCGTGCAATTCCACAAGGTTGGTCCTTTGACAGTGTTGCCAGTTTTGGCAATTTACCACAAATTGAGTTACTCTTTGGGGGCCCAATCTGGCAATCCTGCAATCCTACAAGGTTGGGCCTTTGACAGTGTTGCCAGTTTGGACAATTTATCACTAATTGGGCTACCATTTTTTGACCTAATCTGGCAACCCTGCAATCCTACAAGGTTGGGCCTTGGACAGTGTTGCCAGTTTGGGCGATTTACCAAAAATTGGGATACCCTTTTGCGGCCTCATCTAGCAACCCTACAATCCCACCGGGTTGGGCCTTTGACAGTATTGCCATTTTGGGCAATTTACCACAAATTGGGCTTCTCTTCTGGGGCCCAATCTGGCAACCCTACAATCCCACAAGGTTGGTCCTTTGACAGTGTTGCCAGTTTGGGCAATTTACCACAAATTGGGCTACACTTTGGGGGGGCCCAATCTGGCAATTCTGCAATCCTACAAGGTTGGGCCTTGCACAGTGTTGCCAGTTTGGGCAATTTACCACAAATTGGGCTACACTATTGGGCCTAATCTGGCAACCCTGAACACCACTGGTAGAAACAGTTCAAATATGAACCTGGTCAGTTTTCTCTTAGGCAATCTTTTAACTTTTTGTAAAGGTCAAGAATTCCACCCGAACATCCTTGACATTAAAGATGGGTCTCGAACCAAACAAAAGATTATGTGAAAATATTGTAATTGCCTCATGTGAACGGAAACAGGTTATTGCAAATCAGGAATAAAATTAGCAAACCCGCAGGCTCATTTCGCTCATAAAAAAGCATACCTAGTCCCATTTCGATGCAGCAAACTGCATGGTCAGGCCTGGCTGTAGGGCAGCCAGAAACACAGTAATAGCAGTCACCAAGAGTCGCTATTTTTTCACAACCGTTCAAAGCACAGAGGTCATCAAAGCGGCCGAATAGGGTGTTCAAAATGTTCACCAATTCCGAAGCAGTTTTTTTCGATGACATGCGAGTAAAGCCGACTATATCAGCAAATAGTATACTAACGTCCTAAAAAATTTATATAAATGATGAAGTTTAGTTTATTGTGTTACCTTCATTGAGTTCATATTGAAAGGTCTGAATCCACTCATGATGTCGATTCCGGAAGGGTTGAAATTTCCTTCGCCTTCTTCCATAAGCCATTCAGCGACTTTAGGAGGCATGACGGACAAAATCATCTTTTCTTTGAGCTGCTTTTCCATTTCTAACTGACGTCGGACCAAAAGTGACTGGCCAACTTTCATGAAAGTCCCTCGCATGCGGACGTTGGTCATGATGAGAATGTGAAGGGCGATGAGGTGTACGCAGACGTGCGCTAAGACCCTAACAGGAAGAAAAACTCCGACTCCGAATACTTCAAAAACCGCAGAATACGACACACAAATTATCACGCATAAATATAAAGGCAACGGTATCACAGTATAGATTATCATTAATATCTCGATGCAAATGGCAAAGTCGCTCGACGGACTTAAAACCGGCGACTGGCTCACCGAAGCGAGCGAAAGAAGACACATCGCCGTCGATACAAATATCGAAACCGGCAAAACATACTGACGGTACAACAACGACCTTGTGAATATTAATATCGTTATACAGATTATTGAACAAAAGAAAAATATCACACCGAGAGGAAAAGCTTGCTCTTGAGTTTTGTCAAGAATACCGAGTGTTATTAAATATCCACACCACGCTAGCGTCAAAAGGAGTATGTAGATCATTGAGTATCTGCAACAAACAATTTAAATCATTTATTACTTCTCACCTTCATTCTTTGGGGACAATTCAAAAGTTAATGAATTTTTGAACGTCCATAACTTCCACAGTTTTCAGATTGAGTCTATTGTTAAAAATCTCATTAAAATAGCGTTCCAACGGTATAAATATCGATAAAATTTGTCAAAAAATGTGAACGTTAAAAGAAGTGGTACAGCTCTTAACTTATTAAGGAGCCCTGAAAATTTCAAGTCGATAGGTCCACAGGGAGTTGAGAAAACAAAGCGATCACTGGAGTAAGTGATTGATTTAGCTCAAAACTAACATTTATTCATCAAAAAAGCATTAAAACAAGAAAAAGCCACTATGACACAGCAATTTTATTAGTAAAAAATAAAATGTCACTTAATGACTTAAAAACAAGACTAAAATGTGATTTTCCATAAGAAACATGCTAATTGAAGAAAAAAGCATAATATCAAAACTTATAATTTTCTCAGCTTCCTGAGGACCGATAAACTTGAAATTTGGTACAGATTTTGTTCACTTTTAGATTGAAAAGTCCTAAAAATTTCAAGTCGATAGGTCCACAGGGAGTTGAGAAAACAAAGCGATTAATGGAGTAAGTGATTGATTTAGCTCAAAACTAACATTTATTCATCAAAAAAGCATTAAAACAAGCAAAAAAAGCCACTATGACACAGCAATTTTATTATTAAAAAATAAAATGCCGTTAAATGACTTAAAATCAAGACTAAAATGTGATTTTCCTTAAAGAAACAGAAGCTAATTGAAGAAAAAAGCATAATATCAAAACATAATTTACTCAGCTTCCTGAGGACCGATGAACTTGAAATTTGGTACAGATTTTGTTCACTTTGAGATATAAAAGTCCTGAAAATTTCAAGTCAATAGGTTCACAGGAAGATGAGAAAACGTAATTTTAAGGTCGAATCGACAACTTGCCTGAATCTGAGGCGAATCTGTGCGAAGGAGCTACGTCGGTATTGTCCTTCAAGAATTTCCGAGTCGAACCTCGGGTCCCACCAAGATCGCTTGCTCGCTCGCTCGAAAGGGACCGGGAAGCAAAGACCGCAGCATCCAAACTCCTCGCCGCTATGAGCGAGATACGTCTGAATGTACGGTGCGAGCGAAATCTGAAAATCGTCTTCGCTCCCATCTCGCACACTGATCTCGTCCTTCTCGCAACTGAAACTCACCAACGTCCCTCGCCTATCGCGATTAAAACCTTTCTCCGACATCTCAAACTTTTCAACATCACTTTTCTATTTTAGCCTAAAAATTAAAAAAATACTTTGTTACTTTATAATTAAGGAAAAAAAGGAAATCAGATAATTATTATCAATTTACAAACATACGTTATCAAAATTATGTAATAAACTATTTCATTACTTTCTAATAAATTATTTCGTACCTCTTTTTTTGATTCGTTTGGCCCTTGAGGTCTTGTCATTCTGAAGGGACGTGCTCGGGTGTAAATTGAAATCAAACATAACAATTTCATTCAGAGTCAAGGCTGCGGATCGGCGCTTTTTTAATTTTCATCGCTGATTTCGTGTTTTGACAGTTCGCCTCTCGGGTTAACTTCCCGGACTGGTTGGGTCCCCAGCGGGCGAATTTTTTCTTCTTTCTTGCATGTCTCGATAGGTTACTCTCGATTTTTTTTCCCGTCAAAAACCGGAATACAAGACCTTTCGGCGGCGGAATTTTTAAATAGTTCTGACCCCGAATATTGAAAGGTCACTCGGTCTTGTAATCGTGCCCACGTGGACGCTTTTTATTGCATTCGAAGGAAAATTGCATTTAATTTTAGATGATGAATGAACGGAAGTGAAGTTTCTGTTGAAATTTCCATAAGCGATTGACTGCAGAATTTTCTGCAGAGGTGCAGCCGCACGTGGTATGGCTGCTACCATCTGCTAACCAGGTTCTTCTGTATTTGGCTCTCTAAGATATTGTTTTTCTCATCTCCCTGTGGAGCGATTGTCTTGAAATTTTCCATAAATCTTATGTAATATGATATGAAAAAGCCCTGAAAATTTCAAGTTTATTGGTCTTAGGGGAGCTAAGAAAATACAATATCTATTTCGAGTTGAGTATGCACTGCATGATTGAGCTTATTTATGCGCAGATTGGGCTACTTTTTGGGCCTAATCTGGTGAGCCTACACAAAGTTGGGCTTTTGACAGTGTTGCCAATTCAGTTGATTTATGAAAAATTGGGATACTTTTTTGGGCATAATCTGGCACTTTCTGCCATCATAATTGGCCTGATGAAATTTTTTCTAAAGGACCAATCTGGGCAGTTTATGGCAATTTGGGCTACTTTTTGGGCCTAATCTGGCAACCTAGTCATAACACAAAGTTGGGCTTTAAAACTGTAGCCAATTTGGTGAATTTGAAGCAGTTTGGGCTACTTTTTGGGCCTAATCTGGTGAGCCTACACAAAGTTGGGCTTTTGACAGTGTTGCCAATTCAGTTGATTTATGAAAAATTGGGATACTTTTTTGGGCATAATCTGGCACTTTCTGCCATCATAATTGGCCTGATGAAATTTTTTCCAAAGGACCTATCTGGGCAGTTTATGGCAATTTGGGCTACTTTTTGGGCCTAATCTGGCAACCTAGTCATAACACAAAGTTGGGCTTTAAAACTGTAGCCAATTTGGTGAATTTGAAGCAGTTTGGGCTACTTTTTGGGCTTAATCTGGCAACCCTGTCATAACACAAAGTTGGGCTTTTGACAGTGCTGCCAAGATTTATGAAAAATTGGGATACTTTTTTTGGGCATAATCTGGCACTTTCTGCCATCATAATTGGCCTGATGAAATTTTTTCCAAAAGACCAATCTGGGCAGTTTATGGCAATTTGGGCTACTTTTTGGGCCTAATCTGGCAACCTAGTCATAAGACAAAGTTGGGCTTTAAAACTGTAGCCAATTTGGTGAATTTGAAGCAGTTTGGGCTACTTTTTGGGCTTAATCTGGCAACCCTGTCATAACAGAAAGTTGGGCTTTTGACAGTGCTGCCAATTTAAAGCAGCTTGGGCTATTTTTCGGGCCCATCTGGCAACCTTTTCATTCCAAAAATAGGGTGGGCTATTTTTATGAGCCTAATCTGGTAACCCTGTCATAACACAAAGTTGGGCTTTTAACAATGTTGCCAATTTGAAGCAGCTTGGTCTATTTGTTGGGCCTATCTGGCAACCTTGTCATCCCAAAAATTGCCAATTTGAGCGATTTATAGCAGCAAATCAGGCTACTTTTATAGAAATTGGGCCACCCTTGCCTATACTTGTCGAAAAAAAAAGTTTAAAATATTGTCAAAAATGGTCTTTCTCTTCAAAAGAAGTTTGAAATATTCCTTAAAGACTCGTTTCTTGTCTCAAAAGTTTTAAAAACTACCTAAAAAGGATTCTTCTTATCAAAAAAAGGTCGAAACCCAAATTTTTTCTTGAAACAATTTTTGAAAAAATACTTCTTTGGCGGGCACAAGTTGGCCAACCTAAAACTTGTTGGAAAATCGTAAAAAAGCGGGAAAAGTAAAGAATCGATGAGTTCCACGTTATCGATGGTAGAAGGTAATCGTCAAATATGAGACGTAACTTCTTTTTATTTTTTCACTTTTTGTTTCAGTCATTCTCTGTTTAGCTCCGACCGGAGTTCCGTTATTTAGTTATTAGAATCAAATTTGTAATCCCTTCACTAAATTAGAACCGTACGTTTATTTAAAAATAGAATTAATAAGTGGTGAAATTAAGTCAAATATTATGTAGTGTTCGTGTTTGAAATTGAAGTGAAACGGTTTTTTGATGGTGGAATAAAAATTCGAAATGTTCTTCTATCGCGATAAAATCCTTTCGCCGGGGCAGCTCAAGAGGCTCTCCGACCACAAATACAATTGCGAATCTTTGAGCTTTTTGGACCAATTTTTGCAGCCCTGGTGGAACTGGCTTGTATCCCGCATTCCCCTTTGGATTGCACCGAATTTGATCACCGTCGTCGGTCTCATTGTCAATATCATCACAACTTTGATTTTGGTCGCCTATAGCCCCGATGCAAAAACAGAGGTAATTTATTTTAAAATTCTTACGAAATGCCGCGTGTTGCAATTTCACGCAAAAAAACCGCTTTGATTTTTTTTCTTCGTTACGTTTATTTTTGTCCTGTATTCTGTCGGGCACTGGGTCTAGGTCGGGTCAAGAGTTGGAATTGCTTGAATGTTTTTCGTTCCTTTGTCAGGATCAAACGTCTAATGTTCTTCCTTTTATAGTTCCTTAAATGGACTATCTATTTCCTTTTCTGAACATTCACGTGCTAATTCTTTGCCAACTACCGAAGACCTTAGTCATAGTAGAAAAGAAGACGATAGGTAGATTGTATGAGAAAATGTTCCTATAGCCAAAAGTTTTTGCTAGGTATTAACCCTAGATTCGGCTTCATTTACTTATTCCTACTATTCGAATTAGAAAATTCTAGCAAATATGTACGTACTTAAGAGCTCCATGTATCTACAGTAGCCTACCACATCAACCGCTATCTACTAATCGAACTGTTTTGTATAGCTAGTTTGTTCACCCAAATTAGGAGTATTTCACTATTCCAAATTTATTGTGCCACAGGAAGTTGAGAATATTAAACTTGGTTATCTTGTTTTTTGGCTGAACAAGTACCACACACCACAAGATGCAAGGCATCTTTTGTCTTCTCCCAGAAAAGACTTCCATCCTTGAGTTTAACCCCTGAAGGAACCTAGTGCCACAGGTTCCAGGTTTCAGAGTAGGCCAGCTAGAAAGTGTCCCAGCCAATTCTCTGCCATACTTCTGATCTAATTAGGTTCGTTCTGGAGTACACTATGTTTGATCTTAAAGATTTTTTTTTCCTTGCCTCTAGGCAACCTAGCCAATTCTACATTACTGTTCTCCAGGGCAGGAACCTAAAGTTATTGATCCTAATTGATTCCTCACTAAAATCGAAGGAGGGTTTACTATGATCCTTTTTTTTTTGTCAAGTCAAAAGTCTGCCCGATAATTGGCTGCTCCTTTCTAGCTTGCATACCCTATACAGTGTATGGGGTAGAATGGTTGAGGTTTACCTTTTCTTCACAATTTGCTACCGGTATTGATGCTCTTGTGCAGCTTTTCTTTTTAACAAAATTCCAAAGGAGGTGTAATAATTCTAAGATGTAAAGAGAAAACTCTTTTCAAAGAATCTTATTAATTATGAATATAATTTGCATCTAGAAATGCACTTGATTTCTGAGCTACTTGTTGATGACTTTTCACTCTCTTGACCGCTTCATTCACCTTCTGGGGCGTTTTGGTTCATAAAGTGCAATTTTATGAAGTCTAGTGTTTTTGTACTCTTTTGAAATGTCACAAAATAAATATAAAATATCAACTTGTTCAATATTATCGTTCTTATCTCGAATTTTAATTCCATTAAAGACATCGCACGAGTTAAAATGAGTCACTTCAAATATCAATGCCATTGATTAATTTGAAACTCAAATTATTTTTGTTTATTTAAAATGTCGATATAATAGACTTTAAACTTTCTATGGTTTCTGATCTTTTATAAAGGAGTGGAAACATTTTTATTTTATTTTGAAAATAGATTTTCATCTTGAATGAGATCATCTCACTTTCACTTGATTTTTTTTAAGAATCATGCTTTCCCTCTTTTCTCTTTTAGAAAATCTCTGGATACTTATTTGTAAATTATTTTAGGCGCCAAGATGGACATTTCTTGTTTGCGGCCTTGGCCTTTTTGCGTACCAAAGTTTGGACGCAATCGACGGTAAGCAGGCGAGGAGGACGGGATCTTCGAGTCCTTTAGGCGAACTTTTCGATCACGGATGTGATTCTGTCTCTACAGGTAATGGAAAAATCTCAACCATAAAATTTTCAACTTTTTTTTTCAGTATTTGTTGCAATTTCGGCCTGCATAGCAGTCCAGCTAGGAGCTTACCCATCATGGATGTTCTTCCAATGTTTTTGTGCGATTACGCTTTTTTATTGTGCCCATTGGCAAGCATACGTTTCAGGTATGAAAAGGGAAATATCAAAATTTGATTTATTTCGCGTTTTTTAGGCACTCTTCGGTTTGGCCGAGTGGACGTCACAGAAGCCCAATTTACGATAATGGGTATTCATTTAATTTCAGCTTTGTTTGGGCCTTCGATTTGGTCCGTACAGGTAGTAATTTATTTAAAAATTTATTTTTTATTTTTTTTAAATTTTTTATTTTTTAATATGACTATGATTTACAGATACCGTCATTACATATACTTGAAATACGTCATTCACTTCTAGTAATGACGATAGTTTGTGGTTCGGTAGCTCTTTATGATCTTTTCATTGTTATATGTAATGGAGGTGTGGGCAAGAATGGTTCAACGGTTGCTGTAAGTTGCAGAGAGAGTATGGCCAATCGAAAAATTGAAAAAATTTTGGTGTTTTTTTTTCGTTGAAAAGAGTTTTTAAATTAATATGGGTTTTTACTAACGGTTGGTGTTCGTTCTCTGCAACGAGATTTTTTTTCCCCTCGTCCATTATTTCATTATTTTCTCCTATAGATGCCATATATCAACTTGCCCCTCAATCACGGGATGGCCACTGTGTTTATGACGGCATTCTTTCGCGTTTTCCTCGACTTCTGCCCGGTCTTTTGGACCGGCGGAGCGGGAAAGAACGGCTCAACCGTCGCTGTAAGTCGGGTCGAGAATCATTCAAAAGCCGCAAAAAACGCACATTTCATTTTTCGAGCATGATGTACACAAAAACGTAGTTTGTCAGCATGGACACTTGTTTTAATATTTGTTGAACAAAAAAACAAATAAAAGTCCATAGCATGGATTTTTTTTTTCGTGTGTGTTTAAGCTTTCAAAAAGCATGTTCGGTCTCAATCATCGCAATTTTGGATAAATTGATTAAAGGCTGCAGCCTGGTCATCTCCTGGAATTGGCTTACTTTGAGATTTTCTCCAATTTTAACTAAGATAGAACTAAAATGTTTTTGGTGGTAAAACTGGCTCAAAAACTCAAAAAACCTTAATTTTTCGCTCATTTTGAGGGTGTTTTTCTCATATTTTTTGATCTGAAAACTAACTTAGATTATTCGTGTTCCTTGCCTCAAAAAACGTAGTTTTGTTTAAAATTACCATTCCCAAGTCGTTTTCATGGAAATACTGCTGTATAGTTTTCAGGACCCATGGCCTCTATAAACGGGTTATTATTAAAATTTGGGGATTTTTAATTATTGGGAAAACACCCATAGAGGCCTAAATGAAGAATATTTTCCATTTTATCCTGCATTCCTATCTATCTTAGTTTTCAAGAAAAAAATTATATTCTTAAATCACAAAATTCTGATCTTTTCGAAAATGGGTGGAATCCTACTCTGAAACTTGGCACAAGTTACAAATTGAATAATTTTTATGGGGAAAATCAGAAGATGAGGCTGATTCCAGGTGCTTACCCGGCTATGGCCTTTTTAACTAAAATTGGGCTGTTTTCTTTTAGTTTTTATCCGCGTCTCTTAAATTCCATCCAAAATATTGACCAAAAATTGAAAAAAATGGACCTTTTAAAGTAATTACTGTTGAACCTGAAACCCATTTTTAAAAAAATAATTTTTAAATTTTTTTTTTATTTTTTCAATATTTTATTTTGTTTTTCTTCTGTTTTGTCTATGTGTCCGTCATGGGGTCATTAACCTTTTTAAAATTGAAATAAAAGATTCCATGGATTAACTTTGAACTGAAGCATGTCCAAGTGCTGATTGGAAGTTTGGTCGGAATTTATTTATTCCATAGGACGGCGTCGGTCGTTCTCAAAGGAGGAATCGGAAAGAACGGATCCTCCGTCGCTGTGAGTTTTCATAAAACAAAACAAAGAAATGACTAAAATAAGCATGCGCCTCCGAAATCGACTAAAAGTACACAATTACTAATCCAAGCATGACATTACATATTCACCATCGGAGAAATTTTCAACCTATCAACAGCTTATCTCGTTTATCGGTGGCCTTCCTCTTTTCGTCATAAACAACTCCTAACAATGATTGTGTACTTTTACAGGGATTAACAGTTTCCTTGTCTTGGCCTTGGTTTAGAAGTTCCGAAACCTATAATTTCATCTATTCATCTTGTTATGTCGCATGCATATTTTAACTTTTTTTTGTAGTTTATTAAAATAGTTTGGCCGTGCTTTTCTTTTTTTATATTTAATTTATTTAATATTTTAAGTTGATGCTAGTTCAAGTGACAAATTCTTCAAAATTTAAGATTTTTTTTCTTTTTTAGCTGGAATGAAGTCTTGCTGTATATTTAACTGCTCTTTTAATTTTGCTGTATATATTTTGCATGCTTTTATTTTATGGAATTTTTTTTCTGTAATTTAACGATTTTTCTTCTATTTGAATTTAGGGTACGAGTGTCCTCTCGCCGATTATTCCACTTAGCCTGGTCATCATACCGGCTTTTATAATTTGCCAAAAAAGCGTAAATCACGTCTACGAGAATAATCCTGTCCTTTATATATTTTCGTTTGGACTTGTCGCAGCAAAAGTGACCAACAGGCTTGTTGTAAGTAAAAATAAATAAATCAAGCAGGGTTGCCAGTGGTGCTGGTTTTGAACCTATTTTCAATTAGGAAAATCCACTTTGTAGGCGATTTTCTAACCTTTTTTTGACGAGAATGATCCTTCTTAGGCAGTTTTTGAACTTTTTTTTGCAAGAAAGTCCACTTTTTAGGCTGATTTATGGCCTAAAGGCACATTTCTAACTAGAATTGGCCTTTTTAGGCATCGTTGAACCTATTTCGATGGGAAAATCCACTTTGAAGAATTAACCTGTTTCAATAAAAATGACCCTTCTTAGACAGTTTTAGAACTTTTTCGATGAGGAAATCCACTTTTTAGGCAAATTTTTAACAGGTTTTGACAAGAATGGCTCCTTTTAGGCAGTTTCGCAACTTATTTAAGCTAGAAAATCCACTTTTTAGGCAAGTTTCTAGCCAGTTTTGACAGGAATTGCCCTTCTTAGACAGTTTAGGAACTTTTTTCGATTGGGAAACCCACTTTTTACCCAAATTTAAACAGGTTTTGACAATAATGACGCCTTTTTAGGCCATTATTGCCATTTTTAGGCAGTTTTCGAACCTAGTTCAACTGAAAAATCAACTTTGTAGGCAAATTTTTAACTAGTTTTGACTGGAATTGCCCTTTTTAGACAGTTTTTGAACCTTTTTCGCTGAAGGGGGGAAAAAAAAATTGAGGAAATTTCTAACTTGGTTCAATAAAAATGATTCTTTTAAGGCCGTTTTTGAACTTTTTCAATGAGAAAATCCACTTTTTAAGCAAATGTGTAACCTTTTATAATAAGAATGACCCTTTTTAGGCAATTTTTGATCCTCTTTGTTGGAAAAAAAAATCCTTTTTTAGGCCATAACTGGTTATTACCAGGTAATAGCTCTTTTCAGGCAGTTTTTGAACCATTTTCGATGAGAAAACCACTTTTTAGTCAGATAAAAAACGTTGGCAAATCTACATTTTTCCACTCTGGCAAAAGCCTATAAAGTGGCAACCCTGTTTCAATTTTTTTTTATTGTCAAAATACAAAATCATTTTCTTTAGGTTGCACATATGACCAAAAATGAAATGGACTATTTGGATTCATCACTCGTCGGTCCTGCGATGCTATTCCTGAACCAGTATTTTAATTTTTTCATTAACGAATACATCGTTTTATGGATATGTTTAGTAAGTTCAATTTTTTAAAAAATTATTTCCATAATAAATGTAATTTTTTTCCCCTAGATTTGGGTCTGTTTCGATCTTCTCCGATACTCGAAACAAGTCTGCTCAGAAATATGCGACCACATGCATATTCAACTTTTTAGAATAGTCCCGAACTTAAATCCAGGCCAGCCGACGGCCAACAAAAATGGTACGAGCCAAAATACAAATTTCAGACAGACAAGATCAAGAAAACACTATCACTAATTTCTTCGAAGGAAGTAGCACAAATAAATAAACGTTTCAAAAACTGTGCTACTTTTTTATTTTTTATTTTTTCGATACAAAAGCATGAATTTTCCCTTGCTTTATTATTTATTTTCTTCTTTTTTCTCAATTTAAAAGTAGGTGATCGGTTTCTTGCCATTTTTTTAGCTTCTAACACGTTCCAAAATTAACCCTCGATTCGCATCTCCCTGTTATTTTTCTTCCCTTTTCCCATTGTACAAATTTAATCCAGTAAAATCCCTTTTTATATTAAAATATATTTTTTAAACAATCAGAAAAGTGTATTTTTTAAACTATTTATAAACAGTGCTGTAATATTTTATGCTTTTAGTTTCGCTGTAATTTTTTTTAGAGAAAAAAAAATCTGTTCCTTTTAATTGTTTCATATTTTAGCCCCGAGACCGAATAAAAAATGACCGTTTAGGTACTTTTTACTCGACTAAACATCACATTTTTCGCCATGTAAATATAAAAAAAAAAAGTGTTATCTAATGTTATTTTTTGTTTAAACTTTTTGTTTAAGGGATTTAAGTTACCGTTGGAATGTTAAAAGTAGTGCCAAAAAGGGAAAAACCTATATTTTTATAATTGGCATTTATCCCTTTTTTTGAGTCCCTTTTTATTTTAACAGTGGTGATTGAATAAAAACTGTGTTATTAGAAACTAAGGCGGTTGTTTAAGTGTTCATAATTTCCCCAGTTTAGGTTATGAGACGAAAATGACATTATCAATGCCTTAATGTACCAAAATGTATGTTTAGAGAAATAAACATGAATGTAGAAAGGTTCGGAAAATTTTTTGTCCTAATAATTCGTTTGATGATCGTTTAAATGATTGCTGAGGAGATTCTAAGGTGAATTTTACTACTTTTTCTTTTTTTTTCGTTCTAAGCATGAATTTAATAATTTTTTTTTGTTCATTCCCTTTTTTTATTAACAATTTTCGTTTGGAAACTCATGGCAGCAAAAAATTGATGTCCTAAAAGTTATTCTATTTTATATGCTAGGGGGTAGTAAATGTGGTTGTTTTCCTAATTTTATGTCCGTCCTAAGCATGAAAGTTCGGCATGTATGGTTTTTATGCAAATTATGCCTTTTAATAAGTTTGCGTCCTCAAAATTACACGCAAGTTTAGATTAACGTTCAAACTTTTAATGAAAATGACGTCTTGCTTTTCATAAAATTCATGTAAAACGCTTAAAAATTAATTTTCGCAATGCATGATAATTTTTTTTTATGACAGGGATGTGCAGAAGGCAGAAATCGGTGTAAAAAGATTTAGGTATGATTTTTTTATTAGCTTAGGTAGGATTAAACTTGTACAATTGAGCCCTTTCCCTGTATTTCCTTGTTTTTATTCCCCTTTTTTGCTCTATTTTGGTGAACTGTGGGAATAGCCTTGAATGTGTTTTGCAGTTAACCCGGATTTAAAAGACGAAGCGATTGACATGACCGAAGATGGACCTTTACTACAGATGGACTCTGATGACGATTCCATTGTTTTTGATGCATCTATCCCATAATGGTTTTGTCTGATGGTTTCTAAATGCATTTAAAATAATACTCCTTGCATTTCTGTGATAAAAATTGTATTTTTTATATTTATGTACAGTAGTATCGGTGAAAAATAAATTATTATAAACTTTTTCCTCACATAAATAGATATTTGTTGGTTTCCTTGAACGTTTTGTTTTTAGGAGGAAAATCGGTCGCTAGCTGGGATAAACGTCTGGCTGGTTTGAGGCTCTCGCCGTTAACGACCAGCCGGAGCGCTGAAAGCCTCATAAGCCTCAATACGCAATATTAACGCTTACCAGAAAAGAAATTGTTAAATAAATTATTTAGTTTTGTTTTTGTTTAAATTTTGACTAATTACCTAAAAACGCTTTTTGTTTGGCCAGGAAAAAAAAATTAAAAAAATGTCTCTAATATTTTATTAACAAAGGCACGCTTAATTTAAAAATTACATCAATCGATACATCATAACCAGAATCATATTTACATCACAGACATTACAAACGGCGAAAATACTTAATTGAATTTAATTCTAATTAAAATGAAATTTTCATTATTTACATGGATATGTTGGACTAGTAAATTTTTTTGGAAGTGGTTTGAGTCAAAAGCTGGAAAATTTTCTATGAAATTTTTATTTTGTGACCACTTTTTCTATAAAAAAAAATTTACATGGGATGCTTATTGTCGCATATTATTTGAGGACGTTAAGATAATGAAGGTTGAAGAGCAAAAGAATTCTTCACTAATTCAAGCTTCCATTAAAATTAAAGTAACTGTGGCTTCATAATGGTGGCTGGAGAATCGAAACTGAAAGATAAAAGAATTTTGTGCTCGAGACCTGAAGGGTTTCAGATAAGAAATGAAATTTTTTGGGAGATAAAATGGTTTCTGTGAATGGGCCTCAGGAAGCCCAGGAAAAATTAGGAAAGCCAAAATATGGAACTGACAGATGAGATATCAATTCTTCTGGGAAATTGCACAAGAAATACAATGTAATCAATGAAAAAATCGTAAGTTTAATAACTATTGAGTTATTGCCACAAAAAAGCTCTGAAAACTAAAGAAACTACCCCAGGAAAAAATTTTTTGACGAAAACATCATAATCGTGCTCATTGAAAAAATTAACCTAAAAGCATTGTAAAGGCTTTAAAAAAATTCGAGATTGTTAACTTTTTTCAATTTTGTTAGTGATCTTTGATTCGAATTTTGAGGGTGAAGGAGTCATCTGGGGGTTTTTATTACTAAAACAATTTCGATAGCCCTTTGGAAAAGCTTTCGAACGGTGTATTTACCGTGAAAATCCATTAAAAATTAAGGAAGTTATGGAAATTTTAAGATGAAAGGACCCTATTTTGGTCATCTTTGGCGCTCGAACCAATCTTGATAAAAATTGACACCCTTTGTCCTTGGGGTGCTTAGTACGAATGTTATGGCGTTTTTGTGTAGAAATCATTGTTCCTGGGGTGGTTTCCGTGCTTTATTGTGACTATAGGTAACTCGAAAAATCGGTCAGTTTATGAAAAATCATATTTTAGCTTTCCGAATTTTCCCTGGGCTTCCCTCATTTGAGGTGGGTCAAGGACCGCCAAAAAAAGTTTGGTCTAGAGGTTACATAACCTTGACCTCTCCAGACAAAAACTGACTCCGATTGGCCAAATTTCTGAGTTGGATGATTGGATCCAATATCCACAGGATTATTGGGTCTATTAAGGTCTACCATAGTTTAGATAATTAGACGAGCTTAAGTGGAACGATAATAAATTATCTCATTACCAAACTCAATGGCATAGATGAAGGGATTCAATGAATCGATTCACCTAATTCGGGATGGGAATCAAGTTTTTTATTCTTGTCTAATTTATCCTTTTTGTTAGTATACAAATTCGTCAAGTTTTTGCAGTTTTCACTGTGGCACAGGTCCCATGAATTGATAATCAAGGTCTGAATACGAAGCAATATTTGAGAAGAAGCTTAAACTTACAGGGAAAAAAAAAATTCATGTGGAATATTCAGCTCTTTGTGAATTCAAAATTACTTTACAAGGGAGGAATATTGATTCAGCACTGGATTTTTTGCTCGTTTGCTAAAAAAGAACAGCTAGAGAAAGAAAATTCATTAAGTTTGTAAAAATAGGTGCTTAACACAGCCTTTTTATTTTTTTGTATGCGTCCTTATTAAACGTTTTAGGGTTCCCTTTTCTAGTTCAAGTCGTATACGAACTAGGAAAACAAATTCCATGAAAATCAGTCTTGTACTGATAAAAAAATCAGTTATTTTTAACCCTCTGATGACCTTTTTATATTTTCACGCTTTTAGATTCATTTTATTCATGAGTGAACTCATTGGACGTGATCCGGTGACTATTGATTCGTAAAGAACGAACTCAAATATGAGTCAATTGCGAATTTTGTTTTGCCACTTTTACTTTCTGGAAAAAGAGATTTAAAATTTATTTTTAAAGTTGGTTTATTTTTACGTTTCTTTCGGAAAGATTCGATTTCATGGATTGTCAACTGAGGGATTTTTCGTCTCTGAGGCAGCCGAATAATTTAAGAAAAGCTTTACGGAAGCTTGAGTTCATAAAGCAATAAGTGATTGGATTGCAGCAACTTGATGAGTAGGCGAGAAGTTGAAGGAAGGAAATCCCTTTGTAGCCCAACCTTTCATAAACAGCAGCCGGAGCGAATAAAGTTATCTGAAAATTAATTTATTACGTCAAGAGCCTTAAAAATTACCGAGAATTCGACGCCCGAAAATTCGTCGCCAAAAGAAAGAAAAAAAAAACTTGAACTTTCTTAAAATTTGTGTCTACATAAGCTCCCCACCATCAACCCCCCCCCCAAGTTTCACCACCTCCCCCCACAACTCTCCCATCACCTTTAAATCCGCTTAAAAAATACCTAGCGACGAATTCTCGTACATCTATTGAAAATAATAAAATTACAGTATTGATGACGTAAAGTGGAGTCCAGCAGATGAAAAACTCCAAGACGACAGCAAACAACATTTTTATGACTCTCTTTTTCTTTTTAAGTGCCTTTTCGGTATTAGATCTTCTCAACAAGTTCGGACTCGTTTTGTCGCTTTGTTTCCAAGAGACTCGCCTTTCGCTTGACCTGTCTAAAAAGAAGAAAAAATATCATGTTCGTAAGAAAACTTAATTTTTATACCATTCGGATGAGTTTCGTAAACTTGCCAAAGAGTTTTCGCCACAAGAATATAAGTCGTGACCATCACGATCAAAGGTAAAACGAGCAATAAAAAATCCAATAATACCGTATACGCCTTTTCGATTTCGTCGTTCGGCCATATTTCTCGGCATTTTTGATGACCTGAAAAAAATAATTTGGGATTTTAATCCCAAGTTCAATTATCGGAAATGTAATAGGATTCTACGCGTTATTAAATTTTTTTTTATTCGGTTTATTGATTTATTTTACCGTTGCTGGTAGGAATGAGATGGCTTAAAGCCGGTATTGGTGACATGACGACAAAGCTTGTTACCCAGACGACCGCGATGAGGTGATAGGCGTGCTTGAGCGTCTGCCACGCTCTTGACCTCAAAGGATGGCATATCGCATAATATCGCTCCACTGAGAGGCAAACGAGTGTCCAACCGCTTACAGCCACACTTGATGCTGCAAAACAAATACTCACTTAACACTTTCAATGCAGCACGATTTCCCCAATGCCCATCATTTACTCAAATTTTACAGTTTGAAAGCTGTTTTAAAGAAGAAATTTTAGAATAATAGCTTTCTCATGGTATAAATACAGACACAAACGGTCTAAAATTGTGGAAGTTACGACCATTTAAAGGTTCAGTAATGGGATCGTGCAGCATCGCATGTGTTGATATGTTAATTGGGCTTTAAAAAAAGGGGGTGAGGGGATTTCGTACAAAATGTGATATCTACTGATTGGTGTTGGAAAGTTTGAGTTTTTATAGAAGGTTTTTTAACTTTTTTTTAAACTTTTTTGTAAATTAATTTTGATCATGTTTACCTAAAGCCTTGAAAGTGTGGCGTTGAATTTGAAGCAGTAATTAAAATTTTAAAAGTTATGAAAAAGATGGATTATGGGGGAAAAAAAGAGGGTTTTTCTTCATTTTACATAAAGGCTGCAGGTTGTAGGGGTGTTCCCATTTCCGCGCCTAGTCTGAATTTTTGATTTTTTGTCCCATTTCCGCGCCACAAGTATAAAGTTGTCCCACATCCGCGCCTGAGAAAATACTTACATTAAAGTAAGCAGAATATAAGCGAAATTATCCAAAACAGACCCATCTCAATATGTACCTTGTAAATAAATCGCTAAAAATGATGGTAATAATCATTCTGACAATGGAGCTTGTTGAATCTTCAAAAGGAAAACCCTCAATCATCTACAAGGGGTATAACTCCAGGAAAAAAAACCACTTAATAGTGGTTTGATATTGGGAGTGCATGAATGGCTATACACAGGACCAAGGGTGCCAAGGATGGACATTCAGGATCTTCCTCTTTTTCAAACCTTTCCAGTGTCGATGATGATCCCATTAACAGTGCTCAAGTTTGATCAAGTTTCCTTGATTTGTTGATAGATCTAGGTTCCTGAAAATTACCCCTCCCGCCACGTTTGAGAGGGAATCGAGCGTGGCCATATAACATTGCCAACATGGCCTTTATGCCTAAACCATCCCTTAGGCGCGGAAACGAGACGCTCGGCGCGAATATGGGAAGAACATGGGTCAAAGCAGATAAGAATTAGTTGAGGCGCGGAAATGGGAGGCGCGGAAGTGGGCATAATCCCAGGTTGTACCCCCAAAAATGAATTTTCTCAAAAAGTGGGTTCTCTAAATGATAGTTTTTCAATAAGCAAATAGCAATGGATGTATTGACACTATACTCCTCCCTTCCCAAAATCGGTTATGAGTAAAAATTTCATAACTTGACGACAAAGTGATCAATGAGTAGAATGCTGCAATTTGATGGGTTTTACTTTTTTATGGCCTAGTTTTACAATGAAGAAATAATGGATGGATACAGATGGACTTGAAATTTTTAGGGATTTTTCTCATTAAAAAAATGTGCCACAAGAAAACCTACCTATTTCGCACATTCTTTTCGTTTATTTACCAAACGGATTTAGCAAATGGCATTGAAAATTATGTTTGAAACATCTTACTTGAAAAAACATTTAAACAAGAGGGATGATTTGCTTATAGCTTTAAACAAGGATTAAAGTGTTAAGTGCTGTCCAAGTTTGTAGAGCGCGTAGAAATGTAGGGCGGAGAAGTAAAATGATTCTCAAGTTGCTTCTGACGCCTTAAAGTTAGAGACTACATGTAGCAACTTTTTCATACTCTCTTTTACTTTTAATTACAATAACGCAGATTTAATTTAAACTTTAGACGAGGGGGGATGTTTGATTAAATCAAAAAGGCGTGATTAAGGTCGAAATTAAGGACATAACTTAATATTGACGTTATTGCTTCTCTCGAGAGTAATAAAAGAGCAAAAGGTTCAGACAGAAATTATTGGGTAAGGGTTGATTCCACTCACGTCCCTAGGACACAGTCAGAAAATGCTCTCAACCTTTATTTCCTTCAGTAAAATTTTTTCAACATTTTTAGAATTCGCAATCTTGAATGGTCCATAAAACGGATTTTCATCGCTTTTTGATGAAGCTAACTTTCTAAAGCACTGGTTTGATTTCGATAATTTGTAACTTTCTGGTCCGATCTATATAAGAAACACAAATTTTTAACATAATATTATACTGTAATAATATTAACATAGTATATTATACTGGATCTTAGACGGTTCGGGTATCTAAAAACGCAGTACCAACCGAGAACCAAAGGCTATAGGGGGATAAGGTATGGCAAAATGCCCTTGAACCATTTGGCCCGAGAAAAATACCCAAAGATACCTCTTGGTGTACCTAATAACTTCCCTTAATTTTGGATCAAAAACCCCAACGGTTTTGGAGAAAATCGCGTTTTTCTTGGTTCAGAAAAACCTAAATATCCCGAGAACTAATGATGCCGCAGAGTCCGGCTTTTTTCAAAATGTAGAGCTTTTTTGGGCCCATCTTCTAGTAATTTTTTCAAATTTTTCAAACCATCAGAAAG
The DNA here is from genome assembly GCA_018703685.1 of Orius laevigatus. Taxonomy (NCBI): domain Eukaryota; kingdom Metazoa; phylum Arthropoda; class Insecta; order Hemiptera; family Anthocoridae; genus Orius; species Orius laevigatus. The sequence continues at coordinate 147,559 of JAGWEN010000067.1, forward strand.
CAGCCAATTTTGACAAAACAGATTTTTCGAGCGCGAAAAAAAATGTTACCGATGAGGTGGCACAAAGATATTAATACCATTTGTTCATCTACTAGTTACAAACTTACCAGAATTTTTTCAGAATTTTCTAAGTGGTGGAACATGGTTTCGCAAAGGATTTTCTATATTTTCATGTATTTTTATGAATTTTCCATGATTTTTGGCTTACGATGGTTGCTAAAGAGGGTAACAAGCAATGGTTAGTGGTACTACTTGAATAAAATATCCCTATCTTCCATAAAAATGCTCCCCAGGGGAGATGTTGCCCCCAAAATCCAAAAAAAAACGAATTTTTGGAAATCGTCGTAAGTTCTATGTATTCGCATGGTAAATTGCACGAGGAATCCAATGGTTTCAATAAAAAAATTCTAAAAAAATTATATCACCTGTTAAAGCCAAAAATCGGCATCGGCGGGTCCTAAACCTCAAGGATTTGAACCAAACTTAGCAGACATAAAGTAGAAACCATACAAAACAACATTTGAGCTACCAAACGTCAACTAGAGAGGGGTGGAACCTCTTTGAAGACAAAAAAATTAATTTTTCTAAAATCGACATGACGATTATTGAATCCCAAGTAAAATTGCTGTAGGAATTCATTGGATTCAATAAAAAAATTCTAGGATTAATATTTGTCTAGTGTTGGTGGGTTTCAGAAAAAAATAACCACTTTTGGATGATAGAAGCTCTTTTTTTTTTTTTTTTTTTTTGTCAAAACGGGATAAGTATTGATCCTAGAATTTTCTGATTAAAACCATCGAATTCCTAGAGCAATTTTACTTGGGATTCAATTATCATCATGACGATTTTAGAAAATTTAATTTTTGTGTTCAAAGAGGTTTCTAGCCCCTCTAGTAGACCTTTGCTGGTTCAAATATTGTTTTGAATGGTTGCTACTTCATGTTTGCTAAGCTTTGTTCGAATCCATGAGGTTTAGGTCCCACCGATGCGGATTTTTGGCTTTAAAAGGTGATATAATTTTTTTTTAATGAAACCATTAGATTATTCGTGCAATTTACCATGCGAATACATAGAACTTATGACGATTTAAAAAAATTCGTTTTTTTTTACTTTTTGGGGGCAACTCCTCGGGAGAAAATTTTTATGGTATATGGGAATATTTTATTGATGTAGTATCACTAATAATAGCTGGATGCCCTTTTAAGCACCCATCGTAAGCCAAAAATACAAGAAAAATTGAGAAAAACCTTTGCAAAACCATGTTCCACCACTTCGAAAATTCTGAAAAAATTCTGGTAAGTTTGTAACTAGTAGATGAACAAATGGTATTAATATCTTTGTGCCACCTCATCGGGAACATTTTTTTTCGCGCTCTGAAAATCTTTTTTGTCAAAATTCGCGGCTTTCTGATGGTTTGAAAAATTTGAAAAAAATACTAGAAGATGGGCCCAAAAAAGCTCTACATTTTGAAAAAAAGCCGGACTCTGTGGCATCATTAGTTCTCGAGATATTTAGGTTTTTCTGAACCGAGAAAAACGCGATTTTCTCCAAAACCGTTGGGGTTTTCGATCCAAAATTAAGGGAAGTTATTAGGTACACCAAGAGGTATCTTTGGGTATTTTTCTCGGGCCAAATGGTTCAAGGGCATTTTACCATACCTTATCCCCCTATAGCCTTTTTGAGAAAGTTCTATTTTTGGGGGTTCCTTCCTATAAATCCTATCAGATCTTTTTAAATAATGAAAGTCTACGAGTTGCCAGAGGTGAATTTCCTCCTTTTAAATCATAATCATGAAGGCGTAACTAAATTAAAGTTGGGTTCATTCAGGATCCCAATATAATTTGCTTCCAGACCGGCAAAAGCATGAAAAAGGATCAGGTAAAATAATTTGTTGGTAAGTTTGAAGCTGAAGTGCTTTTCCATACTTAACGAAAGCTTCTCTGAAGCGTAGTTTGTGTTTGTTAACTTAATAATGTTTGTACCCGGAAATTTAAACCATTAATTTCCTGATTTTTTTTTTGTGTTGTTTAATTTCGCTTTGTTATATAATAATTTAATTAAAGTTCATTATTAAGAAGAAAAAAATGCTTAACGAACAACATCAAAGAAGATCTAAAAGTTAGGCTATACTTGGAAAATGAAAACTTTTTCTTATATTTTAAACTTCATCGCACTCATTTGCAATGTTATTCTCTCTTTTTCAAAAGTTTATTTAATGGAGTAAATTATTATTAATTATTTTTTGGTTTCTTAAAATTAAATCCAAAGCAATTTTTTTTTGCCCTAGAACATTTGAGGCCAAACTGGGAGTAATTTTGCTTGATTTGGAGTGGGGACTCCACCGAATTGTGTTTTAAAAGAAATTGAATTCTCGACAACAAAATTCCGTTTTTTGTCTCCTCGTAGCTCCGATACGGTTTGTCCCACAAAAAATCTGACTAAATTAAATCTGTAGACAATTTAATGATCTTTAATTTTGTACTTATACATTTTTCACCTACGACGTACCGTTTTCGAGATATTGATGAAAAACGTGAAAATTCGCCTTTGAACTTGATTCCAAACGACACTTTTTTCCTCCCCAAGGCGATGACTGACTGGGCTCTGACGTCAAGATAACTCACAAAAAATCCATAAAATTTCATCAAGTCCAAAATGATTTGTGATTCAAATAATTTGTATCTATTTTACAAAGAGGTTAGCTTTTAACGGGATAATTGAGCCTTATCGGAATCAAGTTCCGTTGAAAATTCCTCCGAGGAGTGTGACGTCATTAGTTCCTTTAGTCCGGGGCGTTTGGGTAATGGGTCGGAAACGAGCTTCACTCACCGAATGTAATCCCCCTTCCATGCTATCGGGGGAGTTTAAGTCCCCCCGACACACCCCTTTATCCTCTATCTCTTATTTTCTTTTCTAGAAGGGACAGGTGGCTAATTAGAAACCTTAAGCTCTTCCCTAGCCCATTGATTTACCTTTTTAAGATAAAAGAGAGAAAATGTGTGGAAATGTTTATGAATCCCTGAGAACTAAAAAACCTTCTCCTCTTTTTATCTCTTCTTTCATATCTAAACATTTCATCCACCACTGAAATATTCAAAGCTAAATATTTTATTTAAATGATCAATTTGGCTAGAAAACAGGGATAAAAATGAACCCCCATCTTTAAAGATCACTTATACCAACCTCCCTCTTCAAAACTTTTTGATAACTTTTCCAAGTGCAAGAACTCATACTTCCCCTTAACTTTTATTTTCTAATACAAATTTTTCAAAAAAGAGTTTTAAACTAAATTGTAAGTTTATTTGTTTTACCCGATACGTCAACATTGACTAAAATAAACAAAAGCGTGAGTATATTAGTTCAAATTCCCTGTAATGTATTAAATTGATTACAGGGACTATTTCTATTATTTATTTAGAAGCTGGGAATTGAAAACCATTTATTGTTTTGTACAATGAAGGTATTTCGGATAGCCAATCGACCTATGAATATAAATAAAAAACGAATGCCCGGTCCCAACTCCGGGGGTAAAGACTTTTTTTTAGTCCTTCCTGATATTTCCTTATGTATAATGAGTTTACTCTAACAATTTTAGGACCTACGGTGTCTCTATTGCATTTATGTTGGTTTTTAAGAGAATTTGACATTTTTTGAAATCAGGGCAGGACACCTCGTTTCAATATACGCCTCTCAAAAGAACACAACGTGATTGAAATTTGTAAGTCGATCCTTTTTTCAGCGTTAAGGGTTTTCAATTCGGATGGCATGCGAGATAAGGGAGGACAGCGAACAGAAAAGTAATTTGTCCCCCTCGCATGTGAATATATGGGCACTCGTTATTTCCTGTCGGATCATCCCTCCTGAATAATATTCTTCCGCATACCATTTCGACCTTCCCAGAACTTGACTCCTTTACATGAAATGATCGCTAACTAAATAATTGCTCTCTGAAAGGCTTTTAGATTCGAATCCAAGCAAGTAATTTCGCTTGATCACCTCTTGACAACAAATACGCCAAGTTTCCATTCAACCTTTCTCCCACCGGCCCTCTCTATTGTTTCCCCAGACTTCGGATACCTACATATTATTCCCGACAAAAGAGCGACGGATGATTAATTTCTAACAATTCAATCACCCATGAGAAAAGTTTGTTTCACCAATTCCTGGACATTCTCATTTAGCTTTTATTCAGCATCCTTTTGTCGATTCTATCAACAAAATATTTAAATTTTATATCATTCTAACAAGTCAAATATGAATAAGTCGACCTTTTAAGAAGGAATTTTTTTATGCACGAAAAATTGCTCCATTTTAAATATTTATCAATAATGTGAGAAGTATTTTTCAGCCTGCACGCTCACAATAACGAGACCAATTCGATACCGATTTTTGAGATGAGAATTGAAGATTTTTCCCCCCTTCAATATTTTGAAATATTCACAAATTAACGAGACCGTCTGGTTGAATTCTGAAAAAACGAACCCAATTATTAAAAAAAGAGACCACGAAATGAAAGAATGTGGACCAAGGCCCTCGTTATACTTCCCTCTCCTTTCAATTTAAAAAAACAGCTTTCTATTTATTTATATAGTCACCATAATTCTTATGACTAGGTAATTCCAGAAAGTTGCTCAAGTTGCTAAAAACGATCGAGTTGTTGATTATTTGATTGCGAGTTTGAAAATGAGGTAGTTAGTGTTTCATTCAGTTTTCGTTTTTCTCTCTTTTCAATCGGAAACGAGGAAAATTGCTTTTTAAACGAGATAGGCTTCACTTCACTTTTTAAAAGCCTCGCCAGCCCATTTCCCAATCAAATTTATAAATTGAACATGAAATTCGGTAATTTCAAATTAAAATTGTCATTTTTTAGGTAGTACATAATACAGTTCGTCAAGACCGTCACGTATTGAGGGTTAGCCTAGTCTAGAGTCTTATCTTCCATAGGATTTTGGCAATTTTCTCCAACCTCATGAAATAGGTAATAAAATTGAAAAAAAGTATTGGTCCTGGAGCTTGCCCAGAGACACGAACTTTCTCAAAGGTCTACAGATTTCGGGGGAAATGAATCCTTTTTTTTCTAACATAACTTGAATTTGGTTATAATTTTATGAAAATGGGACTAATTTCACTCAAACACATTATAATTACCTAATTAGTTAATTAAGTAATTAATTTTTGAAAAAAAATTTTTTTTCAATCATAACATGAATTTGGTGATAATTTTCTAAAAATGGGACTGATTTCACTCAAACACATTATAATTACCTAATTAGTTAATCAAATAATTAATTAATTAATTTTTGAGATTTTTTTTTTCAATCATAACTTGAATTTGGTGATAATTTTATGAAAATGGGTCTAATTTCACTCAAACTCAATATAATTACCTAATTAGTTAATTAATTACCTAATTAATTAATTAATTTTTAAAAATATTTTTTTTGCGATCATAACTTGAATTTGGTGATAATTTTATGAAAATGGGAAAATTAAGTTAATTAGTCATAATTACCTAATTACATAATTAATTACCTAATTAGTTAATGAAATTTAATCGGGATCACGTGAAGATTATTTGGTTAAAATTTGGTGAAGATCGGACCGGTAGAAAGGCCGTAGCACATTTTTGCAAACTTTAGACAGACATATCTCCGCCATTTTGTCGAATTTCAAAAATCGCTCTCGTCACTTTTAAGATAACCACGAAAGGAAGATTGTGTGAAAATTTCGTGAAAATCGGATGACAATTGTGGCCTTGAAGTGTTCCGGAAAAAAAGGCGACGGACGGACGGACGGCCGGCACCACAGACAAAGTCATGTCCGATAAAGACCAAAACTCAGTTTGACCCTAGGGGGTCTGGAAGACCCTTCCCCGAAAACCCGAATCCGACGGTATTACAATAACTTCTCTTTGAGAAAGTTAAAAAAAAAAAACCTCACACATAAGGCAATTCAATGGGGGGTCATCTTATTAAAGAAGATGAAATTGGCTTTAGTATATTTCTGATGTTTACAAGAGGTTTACAAAAGAAGCCGCTTGGAACGCTAGTTAACATCACATATCAGACTACCAAAAAGAGGATCACGATCTTTTCGAGTTTAACATGTTAAATTTTTAGAATTAACAAGCCACAAAAAGTGAATACCCCTACAATATTCTATTTCTATATTGATTCTAAAACACTTGACACTTTTTAAGTCAATAGAATGGTCAATTAAAAACAAGTCTGGGTTTTGATTTGTCTTCCGTCCTATTAGGTTAAAGCCAAACATCGTTGTATCGCTTGGTTGGATTATTTACATAGCTCGTATCTCCTAGCTCTGCACATAAATTTACATAAGTTGACATTCAAGTTGGAATTGATTAATCCCGCTGTATTCTTCTCTTAAAAACGTTTTAAACGAAAATTGTTCTTACGTATGAATGTCATGAGATTTTTTTATTGTCGCAAAGTTTGAAAAAAATTTAATATCCATGAGTATTTTCATTTGAAAACCGTTTCTGGAAGGGAATTTCCTTTTTTTTTCTTCTGAAGAGAGCGTGATTTTAACGAGATTAGATGTTTAAACGAAATGATTGGGATTGTCAGTTAGCTTTGAGCCCTCAATTAAGAGTGATAATTTGGAATTCCTTTTTCAAACTTCTTAATTTTTATTTAATTCCTAACCATGTTTATCAATTTTATTGTTCATAATGGAATATAAAAAAGTGTTTTGGATCATTAGGGGGAAGAATGAGTTAATAAAAGAGATGTGTATAAAAAAGCTAAAAGAAGAAAAAAAGCTGTGTTATTTGGATCAGACGAGGGTATTAAAATATTCTGGGGTTCCACAATTTCGGAGTAAAAGAGAACGTTTCGTCCTCTGTAAGCCACGTGGCGCCCCAGTTTCTTTCCCCTCCCTTTTTAGACATTCTCGCGTAAATTAAAGCCCTCAGAAGGCTCGAAGGGCTCTTCTATCAAACTATCTCGTCCTAAATCCGAAAGACTCGAGAATAAACAAAGTGAAAACACGGTTATTATACGGAATAAATCTTCTGTTTTTAATTACGAAACGCGTAATAAGGGCTGTTCGGACTTGGTAATTGTCAATTAGGAAGGCCGTAAACGTTTAAACTCTTTTACAGCCCTAATCTCCATTAGTTAAAAGGACAGATTTTAAGTAAAAAGGAGAATCCTTACGAAATAAAAGTTGAATACTACGGACGTTTAATAAATCATTATTGTTACATAAGGAAAGATTGGTTTTTTCCCAATATTTGTCTCTTACCTTCTATATTACATTTTTTAGGTGCAAGAGTGGGTATCACAAAACCAGTTTGTGGGTTTTTTTTTCAAAAGCTGTTAGCTCAGGGGTCAGATATTGGCTTTACTGTCACAGTTTAATAATAAACTTGGTGGAAGAGAGAAATGAGTTTATTATTTAACTTGACCAGCTGGGTGCAATGAAGTTGAGCATTTAAATTTCAAAAAATTTTCTTGTCTATTGACCCCACGACCAGACCAGACCTTGCTAATGCATTCTTAGTACATGAAAATCAAAATTGACATTTAGCTCTTTTCTTAGTGCCCAAGTTCTCTTTATAAGACGTAGGCTCTTAACTTTCATAGATTGGAATGGAGCCAAAAGGCCTAAACGACCCAATCCAAGAAAACGATCCATTGAAACTTAAGAATCACAATCAAAATACGATCAGTTCCTTCTGAGCTTTATAAAATTCCGAGCCTCTATCGAATATTTGCGAGTAATAAAAGAGATTGAATGGAAGAAGAAGAAAAAAAAAGTTCTGGGGATAAAAAGAACAGAATTACTCTTGGGAAATGACAACCCCAATCCGCCCAACTAATATATTTTATTTTGCTCTCTTTTTTCCACGTTTTCCCCTATTTTAATTGTTTTACATTATTTTTTAAAAATCGAGAGTAATTATTCGTAAAGTCTATAAGTAGGTTAATTGTGTTTGTTCATTTTGTATTCAGAGAACAATGAAGCTGAGAGGAAGGAGGAGGAAGTGGAGGGCTTGAGGTTTCCTTTGCTCAAGATATTCGAATTCCGTTAAACGTTGAAAACTTCCAATTATTCAACCTTTAGGCATTGCCTTCCGGCTGCTTCCGATTGGTTTCATATATTTGGGCTAATGATAAGCATCATTAAAACGATGAAGAGCAATGGAAAAGTCGACCTTTGTTGGGTTCGAGGGTTTTTTGTTTTGTTCCACTTTTTTGATCTTCAGGACTAATTGAAGTCAAGCAGTACCTATAAATAACAACCTCACAAAAAAACGACAAATCAATATTTAAATTCAATAGTAAAGTATCACTTCTTAGCGATTTTCTTTTTAAGAGTTATGGGAGTTACAACGTCTAGAAATAACGCAATTTCCCCTTATGTACGTGAATTGATAAACAAAACATGCATGAGCGCTTTCCTTGTAAACGTCTTGAATAAATAAGTGCACTCATCCCAGTTTTCAGTAAAACCAAGTTTGAAAAATCTTGAGAATTTCAGTTTTATTAAATATTAATAATGTTACGTTTTTTACAGAAAGAATTTTTAATACATTTTATTATATTTTTTGAAGTTTTGATGCTTCTATGGGAACACATAAGTAAATTATAAATAGAGAGCGAAATTAATGAATTGTGTGAGAATATTTTGTTTGACTTTATCAGCTGACGTTTATTAAATTAAAACATTGACGGCATTTGTCCTCTACCAGCACCCCACGGTCCATGGAGTAAAGGAAGAGAAAAGCACATGCTGAAATATGAACAAGAACGAACACATAATATGAAAACGATGAAAATAAGAGCGATGAACGAGAAAGGAATGCTAGGAAATTTTGAGAATGGACGGAGAAAAATAAAAGATCATGAAGGCGAAGAAACGCGGAATGTATAGTTGAAAGAAAGTGTCCATAGATGAAAGGTGAGTCAAAATGGTGTGATAGTACTTTTAAGGTGTATCGGCCCTCTTCTAGGGTTAGATCGCTTCCCAATGATTCGTAACCCGAAGTGGTGGTGCTCACATCCTTATAAGCACTGATTTCTGATGACTCGTCGAGGCGACTCTATTCCAGACTGCTGAAGAAGCCTATACCTGCCGTTGATCATTCTGTCTATAGACCGTCAATGGTTTATAGACGGGTCCCTTCTGAAGCAAAAGTTCTTGTGGAACGCAATATTATTGAGGATGGCCTCACTGCCACTTTCTGATATCCCACCTCAGATGGTGTATACTCGTCTGGAATCTGTACTGCAGTGACTGCTGCATTTTGTTCTGCACAAAGGCAGTGAAGGCTCAACATCCGTTGTTTCGAAAGCCCCACTAGTCGATGAAATGCTACTGTCTTGTTCCTCGTTTTCTACTGAATTCATGTTTTCCATCGTGAATCGGGAAATGACTTGAACAGAAAAGAGAAGTATATGAATATGAAGAGAAAAGTGTGAAACCGGTCTATTAGAGTGTTCGAATTGAAAATTGTTTATAAATTAGCTAGATTTTTAGAGATCAAAATGAATAAAATTGTGTCACGTGTGAGATCAGCTGACTTTTATTGAATTAAAACATTCACAGTGTGTTTTCTAATAAATCTTAATATTTTGAATTTTCAAAACATTAATTAAGGCAAGAGGATGAAAAATGGGGTGTATACTGAGATTTTTATCCATCCTAGTAGGTAAACAGACCAGCTCAAGTATCCTATAGAACAGCGTGACAAAGGCTCACTAGAACAACGGGTTTGGAAATGGCTCTTCTGAAGCGTTTTGACTTCGGCGTATATTTGTTGTTAAACTTTTTGAGCGATTTTTATCCTGGCTTCATCGAGGACTGAGGCCGATTAGGGGCTTAAGAAGCGAACGTAATCAATTTTCATATAATTGGACTCAAACTTTTATCTGGGCTCATCTTGAAGGGAAAGAATTACGAAACTCAATTAAAAGGGCTGGAAGGAAAATCGGAAATTCTGAAGAGTCATGCGTTTAAAACGAAATTAAACTCGTGTTAACACGAAAGCGTGGCTGGATTCACCCTTTAACATACTCAGGGGAGACATTCGAACACAATTCCGGAATACACAAATAGATGGCGTTTTAATATAAGATTAAAATTCGTTTCTGCCTAAAATTTTATCTTTTCCTCATGGATAGATTCGAACCTAATATAGATTACCAGGCTGATTCTCTACCTACTGAGCTAAAGAGACTAGTTGGTTGAACATCTTAAAGGTCATATTGAGTATACAAGGTTCCTTCACCCTTTCCCGAAATGTGGACCCGGGTAAAGGTCTGTGCCCAACAAAGACTCTCTCAAGGCTAAGAGGCGGGTAGATCTACCCGTAGGTCCACTCGGTTTACGAGAGAGGGTCCGGGTAGATTTTCCCGCCATTTCTTGGTGTTGTTTTTTTTTCCGTCATTTTAAACTAAGTTAACTGTTATAATGAAGTCAGGTTAGGATTTTTATTTGTTCTAGTGTGAAACTTGTTAACTACTCGTTAACAAAAACGTTAACAACGCTTTCGAGAATCTATTAGGGTTCTTTTAGCTGATTTTTTTTTACTTAAAATTAATTTAAAAAGTACAAAAATTTTTTTTATAAATGGAAAAATAAAATTAGGACAGGGTTTAGACTCCCATCGCACTCTACGTTCGAATCAGCACAGCGTGAAATAAAGCTCTGGGACAAATTAAAACAAGCACTTCTTCTTGAAGGGCTCAACTTGACGAGAAGGACTTCAAGTTTAAATAAACAAGAAAGTTTTTCTCAGTGCTATTTATATTTTATCGAACGAATAATCTGGACGATAAGATAAAAGATATTCAAAACATCTTCCTGCAATCTATCACCCGAAGGTAAAAAACATTTCAAAATCGTAAAGTTGATTTATCGGCCTTAACACGCCCGTTTTTAACAACTTTTTCCTGAAAGTTTAAGAGAAAAATTCTTTCAATCAATATTTTGCCTACAAAAAAGCAAAAAAAGGAAATCCACAACAATTTTCAAGTTGAAAATATTCATTGTGATAGATGAAGAGTTAATGGTAGTTTAATAAAAAGAAATGAAAAGTTGGACGTAGCGGGTTGTTTCTGAAACAAGGGTGGCTATAAATTATAACTAAAGGGGGGGGGGTAGTTGCCTTTTGCATCCGACAGGGGCCCACTCAGGCGCAGAAATTGTAACTCACGAGCGAAGCTTTTATAGATGTTAAGCAGAGTTTTCACTTTTTTCCTCCCCTTGTTTTAATTACCTCTATCGTTAATTTTCGGCAGGAACTTCGATTTTAACAACCGTCCTGTCGAGTGCCACCGCCCTTAAATTTGACCCAAGCTCGGAAAGAGGTCAGCGGTTCTCCTTAAATGTTGGACAGTTTGCGGTTTCAAAGTGAAACATCGCTTGAGGCGTGAAATTTCGGTTTCCGGACTTCAGAAACGCAAGCTGTCATTAAAACTAAAAATCAAATTATTTCTTATTCTGAAAATCGATTTTTCTTTATCATGTCGAAATCTGAACCACGTAATTTTCGCTGTCAGACGTTTTTTACTCTTACTTCCATTAAAAAACAAACAGGAAAACCACGACGGACTTTGATTGATGGGGTTGGAATGGAAAAACAAGTCATTCTTTACTCATGTGTTTCTTGAAGCGCATTTAAGATGGAGAGGATGTGTTTTACGACACAAAATACCTTAGAAATCATAAAATGGTGCCCTCGTTTTTTCCGTGAATTTATTTTTAATATTCACCTCACAAGTTGATGCTTTCTGAAACGCCTCAGGGGCACAAAACAAGCTTATTTCTCTGATATAAAATATTTTCTGTTTTGTTTGAAATTTTATATATTTTGGATGAAAGGAGGATGTGTATTTCGATATACGAAAAATTCTCATAAGAAATATCATTTCTTTGAAGTCAGTTTAAACCATTTTTTAAAATAAAAATGAGGACACTTTTTGTAAAAAGAAAGGGGAAAAAAATTAATTTAAAGTTTTTATTCAGAACACAGACTCCCTTGTTTGTGAAGAGATCTTGGAAAAAGAAAATATTCAAATGAAAACGTGTACAGGGGAATAGAAAAACTCTTAACGAAGCCACGAATAATTAAATTATTATTTGGTTTTCGACTCCTTTTTTCAAACCATATTTTGAAGGATTTTCCAAATCGTGATAATAAACGGGTTGACGCATGTCAAAAGCAGAAAAGCGATTTATTATAATTGGTAGTTCTTCAAAAAAGACAAGTTGTCATCTTTAAAATATGAGATAAAACTCCATAATTTTGTTTAAACAGAATTAGAAATAATTAAGCGACTTTTGAAAACGTGGTAAGGATTTAATCAACTACACTTGGAAAACTCTTCATTGTTTGCCTTCATTTGTCTTCTATAAATAACATTAACGAACTCTTTTCATTTTGTAAATAAGATAATTAAGACGATTTTCTTTAGGAAATGTACGGAGCCTATTTTAGGATACATTGTGAACGAAATAATGGATATTGAATCCCAAACCTTTTAAGAGATTGAGAGCAGAAAAATAACGCCTTTCTTAGAGCGGTAAATAAATCACGGACAGAAAAATACAAACATATCTTTAAAAAAAAACTCTAACCGCATTACTAGAAATTTCTCAAATATTCGGGGCTCTATAGACCTCTACACAACCACCAAATAGGTCCTGATACCATCTCCCCCTCCATCAACTCCACAACCAACCACCCCGCACCCAAAAATTTCTCACTAACACGCCACATTCACTATGTACTTGTTCATATTTCCCCCTCTTTCCCTACTTCATGCTTCCTCCTACCCCGGGGCCCCCTATTTCCCTCTACTTCACCCCTATTTTCACAACCCTCTACTTCCCTCTACTTACCCCAACTTCCACCTATTACCCCAAACTTCTACTTCCCTCAACTTTTTTAAATAGCTTCCGCTATTTCCCTCTACTTCCCCTATTACCCTCTACTCACCCATATTACAATACTCTCCTACTTCCACCTATTTCCCACTCCCCCTCCCCACAACCACCTATTTCTTTAAACTTACCCCCTATTCCCCTATTTCCCTCTAATCCCCCTACTTCCACCCATTTCCATCTACTTCCCACTATTTATCAACTTCCCATTTTACCCCCCTCCCCCCCTATTTCATCCTATTTCTCCTCTACTTCCCCCTTTCATCATCTATCCCCCCTACTTACGTACATTTTCCTCTACTTTCCACTATTTCCCCTATTCCCCACCACCACCTATTTCCCCAAATTTACCCCTAAATCCCCCTACTCCCTTTATTCCTCCACTTTACCTTCTTTCCCACTACTCCCCCAACTTTCAACCATTTCCCTCTACTTCCCCTACTTCCACCCATTTCCCTCTACTTCCCACTATTTCCCCACTTCCCATTACCTCCCCCTATTTCCCCTCTACTTCCCCCTTTTATCATCTATTCCCCCTACTTACGTACATTTTCCTCTACTTTCCCCTATTTCCCCTACTCCCTACCGCCGCCGCCGCCACCACCACCTATTTCCCCATACTTGCCCCTAATTCGCCCAACTCCCTTTATTCTCCCACTTTCCCCTCTTTCCCACTACTCCCCCTACTTCCAACTATTTCCCTTTACTTCCCCTGTTTCCCTTTAATTCGCTCTTCTTCCCTATATTCCCTCCATCATCCTACACCTCCCCTGCTTCCACCCTATTCCCTCTACTTCCCTCTATTTCCCCCACGTCTCCTGTTACCTCTACACCACCCCCACCCCACCTATTTCCGAAACTTGCCCCTACTTCCACCTATTTCCCTCTACTTCAGTGACTGATAATCAGCTTATGTTCAGAGTTAACATTACCTTGCATGAACGGGATGAGCCGGCACATAAAATGTCCAAAAACGAAGTCCTGAAGGATGGATCCGAGAAGCGTGAATGGCATGCAGAGGACGCCTAAGAGTAAATCGGAGACGGCGAGATTGAGCAAAAAAACGTTCGTCACCGTCCTCATCCCTCGATTCCTCACGAGGACCAAAATAACGAGGATGTTTCCTATCGTCCCCAAGAGGAAAATGACAGAATACAACGGAATCTGGAACTTCCAAGCCTCCCACCACGTTCCAGGCAACATCTGAAACCAAAGAAAAGTAAAAGGTTTTCAATTATCTCCCAACACTTGGCGTTAAAAGAAACAGCCCGCACTTTTTACGTTTGAAGAACTCCAGGCGAGTTTTCATCTCGAGAAATCTGAAAGCTTTCCTTTTGCTCGACTAACTTTCTTCTTAACTTCCTTTTTCGAGAAAGGTAATTAACTCGAATATGCAATTTTGTACCGATAAACGAATTTTTAGCAATAAAAAAAGTTGAACTGAAATCAGTTTTTTATGGAAATTTATGGATTAGCCCACAAATAAAGAAAGAATTTTATTGTTCGAAGTTATTACCTCGATATTTTCCAATTGAAGCATTAAAAATCCAATTTCCAAGGTATCCAATTATGAAAATGACGTTTCCATAATTTACTCTTATTTAATAGTAACATTCCCAATTTTGTGTATGTATTTAAAGGACAAAACGCCTCAGGCTCTTTTTATTAGAAAACAAGTGGAGGATGAGCCCAGAGGCGTACAGATGGACCATCAAGCAACTTTTCATTCTGCAATAAAAAGTTGATATAAACTTTCTTTCATGAATAATTTTCAAGGTGACATTTTAAGGTCGAACTTAAAGAAAACGGATCGTCAAAGTTTTTAAGTGAGATTTTCAATGGCCTAAGGGAGGAAAGAAATGTCAAAATTAATCTTTTTTGTATAAATCGAATTTTCTTGAACTTTTATGATGACTTTTCTTGGGGTGATTATGAAGTGAAATGGCACGTTTTACATTCATTGAAATTCATACGTGGGAATCTAGGAATTTTCAAAATGTAGATCACGTACCAAGAGTGGATATCGCACCCATGGTAGCATTAGCCGATTTTTCCCTATAATGTACGATAAGAAAAAAGGGGTCAAAAAAACATTATTCGGCTTAAAATGTTTGTTAAATGCTCTTTTGAGAAAGCTCTTCTTTTCCCCCTGGGGCGTCAAGCCATTCATTCGACAAAGCCACCCTCCTATATTTTCAACCATTATGGTGCCCCGAATCGCCAACTTGGTCCGGAATAGCCCTTTCGAGATTCGGCCTTGTAGAAAGAAAAATTGTATCACAAAATTAAACGCTTTTATCACAAATTCAACATTTTTCACGCTTTCAGAGAGATTAATTGCATAAATTAATTAAAAATTTTAGGAAATTTGTATTTTAATCAACGATGTTAATATTTATTTAATTTTTTTACCCCAAGTGTTTGTTTTTCGATGAAAATTCGAAGCAAAAGGACTGCTTAGTGTGTTGGCCTTAAAAATTGCTAAAATCTGTACAGTTTGACAAGCAAAAAAACGATTTTACAAAGGGAACAAAATAAGGTCATAGGATCATAATTTTTTGTGATTTTTTATCCCTCAAATTTCAAAATAAAAGTTTATTTCCATGGATACTTAAAACTTTTCTGAAAGTTGAAACCGATTGGGACTAAGCCTCTCTGAGTGATCTCAATTCAATAAACACGAAATCTCATGCTTGATAAGCAATTAAGTTTGTGTTTACAACGACTGTTTAATTTATTTTGAAAATCGATATAACTCAAAAGAGATTCAAATTAATCGTCACTTGCCTAAATATACATTTCCAAGAGGTTTCATCAAAATGCTAATCGAATTCGTCAGAAAGAATTTTTTTCCCCTTTGTTTAAAATGAAAGGCAGACCTTTTAATTAAAAAGTAAAAACGTCTCGAACTTTTGAAGTCAGAATGATAAAAGATGAGGAATTTTTGAGGAAAACTCTAAGGTAAAACGAAAAAATCACATTGCGAAATCAGTTTTCTGAAAAACTGCACAAATTACTCTCTAATGGTCCCCTGGAAGGGCCATCAAAGTCAAATAGAATTTAAATGAAGAAAAAAATGTTGAAGGTATTCATATAAAAAGGTAAATAGACAAACAAATTTAAAATCCTTCAAATACATTTATTTTTGATATTTGCCTAGTCAGGATTTTTTGAATATTTGATATCATCTTCATCCAATGACAACCTGGAATTCAAACTCCTTTGAAGGGAAATCCTTTGATTCGAGGAATTAAATTATAGAGGGATTTTGTTCGACCGATTAGTTTGACCTGGTTTATCAGAAATATAAATCATACCGCAGAGGCTTTAAAATTTAACAACCTTGATAATCGAAAATAGCGACAAAACCCCAACTGCAGAACAACGCGAAGCCAGGAGTTCAAATTCCCATTTAATTAAAGCCTCCGACGTGAACAAAAAGAGAAATCTCCGATTCAAACAATTGCGCCAATAATCCGAGTAAGTCTTCTCAATTCAATGGCACCCACGCAATGGCCTAAGCCGGATCATGAGGGATTTAAGCAACAATGATTACCAAAAAACTATCTTTTGATTAATATATGTGAAAAATTATAAAAAGATTTCTTTTGAAAATGCGGCATGGAGGAGGAACCCTATAATATAACTTTCTACAAAGAGGATGCAGAGCCATCCAAAGAATACTCCTATTCGTCCACAACGTCCCCTCAACCTCCCCTAACCTTCCCCAACCCATCTTCACCCTAGAATAGTATACCCTCGACTTATTACGACTACGTGACGTTTTATTCAAAAAGGGCTAAGGGCGAGTTTTTCCAGCTCCTATCACCCCTTCTGTTCCTTGTCGAGGTGACTGGCGATGAGTATCAAACTGGCCTTTGTTGGTTCCCACGGGCTGTTTTCTTTTTTGGAAATTTTTTTTCTATGAAACTAACTTTTTCCCTATACTAGTCCCAATATGTAGAGATACGTGGTTATCTTGATTACGTAGTTACAAAATCATAAAATGCGGGTTAGAAAAAAAAAAAAGTAGTCAAAATGACGAAGGTTTAGCACGCCTTCTAAACAGGATTAGCATTCCAACTTTCATACTCTCTTCCAATCATCCCCAACCTTATCTAACCTCCTCCAATCGTCGAAACTCTTTCCCAACCTCCCACGCCCTTCCCGAACCTCCCCCACACTTCCCCAACCTCCACGAAATCCCCAACCTTGTCTAACCTCATTTGCAAATAAAATTTAATAAAAAATCTTCAATAAGAGCCATAACGATGCTCGAAAATACAATGGCAAAACGAACCCGACAAATGAGAAAACAAACCCGAAAGGGGAGAATGGAACATCTTGAAGGGATGGAATATTGACTCTGGGGAAGGAGGATGATGATTGAAATCCTCCCGGTCAGGGTTATGACTCGTTGTAGGAGCACCGAAGGCTTTACGAGGGATATCTACCAAAGCCAGTCCTTTGTCTATAAAAGGGCCAACTCCCACTTTACCCCCATCATCTCACACAAGTTGGAGGACGCTACAGCCATTTAGATCGTTCAAAAAGTATTTTGGCTTTCATAAGATTAGGACTTTATTGAAAGAAACAGCAAAGATTGTTTTCCAACCAAAGAATTTTTACATAATCTTTATCATGGCTTGTTGATATCTCAAATTGAATCTTTTTCTGCCTCAGAAGTAAAATTAATATTTATTCCACGATAGAAGGCTTAATGAAATTCCGGAGTTAAAATCTCATTCTATCTAGAAATAGATTTAGAAGGGGATGAATCGCAAAAGCTTTTACGATTTTAAATCAAGAAAGACAGCACGTGCCAGGAGTACAAAATAAAAGATTTTTTTTTTCTATATACATAAATGGGTAAAAAAATTTTTTGAAATAATTTTATCTTTGTGATTTGAAGTTGAAAACGAAAAACAATTAAGCTCGGAAATTTCGAGATCGTTGAAAAATTAGGATTACGCCTAAAAAGGTCATCTCGAGATAAATACACCTTCAGCATCAGTCTATTAGGTTTGCGACATTATTCAGACCCTGGGAAAACAGAGAGAGAAATTTTCCGAGCTTATTGATGGAGTGGCTCAAGTCAGGTCAGGTTGTTTGTTCACCTGATAAATTAGACCTTTGGGTGACTCGAAATTTCAGCTATTTCATTTCATGACGAGCAACAACATCAAAGGGACCAAAACGAGACAACTATTTTTCAAGTTTGTATAAAATTTTCTTCCAAAAATGACATATTTTCCTTAATGTATTAAAGCCCCTGTGAATGATCTTCTTCGGAATTCTGAGCATTCAAGACGGTATTAGAGATAATGGGATCCCAGAAGCTTACATGTTTTCAAAATTATGAATATAAACATTTAATAACAGAAAAATCCTTTTGGAAGGCCTTTTTTTAAGAAAGAGGCTTATAGAAAAAATGTGCTGGGAATGAAAATAAACTAAAGAAGATAAAAAAAATCTGAATAAGGGATCATCCTTCTAGTTACCCGTCCTCTTTCCACATCAAACGTTTTCTCACTTGAAAAACGAAATGAAAGGTAAAACAAGCAAAAAAGCTAAATAGAAAATTCACAATTTGACATTTTAAATCCTTTTCAAAGGTGTAAAGGGATTCTCAGAACATTTTTCCCAAAGCTAATTTGATTAGATGTATATCATGTCAAGCTGTCATTGGAAGGTCTATAGGGAGTATTGGAACCTAATTAGGATGTTTCCATGATATGAGAAACTTGATACTTTACAAAATTAATAAAGATTCAGAAAGCGCGCACATAAAACTTTAAGATTGATATGACTCAGCTTAAAAAATGGGTTTTAAACGAGATTACGTGAAATTAAAAAAAAAAAGGAATTCGCAGAATTTCATAATGGATTCCATAAAGGATTCCTTTTTCCAGGGAGAAAAATATTAACTGGAAACATTTTTGTGTTTTTCCCTCTCATATCGGCTCATATTAGACGCCCGGACGGAAATAGAATCGATAAAATGGCTGCATCGCCCAATTTACGCTTTTGGTTTCGATTTTGAAAAGGAGGGCAGCCCAAATGGGTTTTCTTGTTAACGAAGGTGTCCTGCCTCTCTCGATAACTCGATTGACAACCCTTCTAGTGATTACCCCTTCAGGCGATTCATTTTATTAAAGCATTTTTCATTATTTATTGTTGAAATTCACAAAAAGGTAAGCTATATCCCATTTTTTATAAGGGAGAAAAGAATTCGAAGGGAAAGGGGAGCATCTGCTTCCTGGATCGCATGTTGCATTCCAATTGAGTTTCATAAATCTACAATCTCATGTCAGCTTTAATTGGTTTATTCAAATCGAAACAATAGAAACTTGTTAGCTTCTAATTGTTGACATTTCATGTCAAACTGACCCCTCTAGATGAATTAATCAAAACTTTAACAATAAGGAAAAGTTTCAACAAAATTTTCACCTTGACCTTTCTTTTACAGTGTGGGGGAAAAAAATGAAATTATCTCGTTGTATAGAATCTGTATGTAAGGCTTCATAAAATGGACGGGTTTATTCAATAAAGGCTGTGCCAATCAGATATATGTACTTATTTTTAAAAATAGTTCTGTTAAAATACGTTGATTATGTCTCGAAAATCGAAATGTTTTAGAAATTATGCGAAAACACGATTTTGTGAAAACACCTTGAAAGGCGTTTGGTTGCCCAGTAATTAATCAAAATGGGGTTTCGCCTTAACTTATATTTTGGAGGAAAAACAATGTTGAAAATTAATAATTTAATTATAAGTGTAAAAAAAAAAATTAATTATTTGTTATTATTATTTTTTAATTACAAAACGAGTGAATTTTTCGTGGAATCCTAATAAGTTTCAAAGGACAAAAATACCAGAGAAATCGTCGAGAGACAACGATTTTCACATAACAGGCCAAAAATTCTCTCTCCTGTCACCTCCAAAAATTTCTGAGCTATTTTAGCTTCTGAACAACGTAAAACAGCTTTTTTTCATTTTTAAACATTTATTTTAATAGTTTCTATTAATTGTCAATCAGGCTGATATATAAAATTTTTGTTTTCCTTATTTGTTGTGATTTATAAATAACCTTAAAAAAAAATCATTTAAAAATTTTATTTTTAGATTGTTTTAAAAGGTGTTTTTAGGCTTTTTTATGCTTTTGTGTTAGGTTGCTTAGGTAAAATCTAAACAGAAGTTAAGAGCCTTTGAGAGTGAGGAAGTTGCTTCAAAGGTCCATTATCAAGGTTCTCTTGATGCCTGCCACTTGATTAACGACCTCTTAATAATTTTTCTTTTATTATTCTAATTCTAGAAGAAATCCTTCTCTTTCGATCTCTCGTCATAAAGATTTTCACGAGGAGGATTTTTACGGTCTATAAAAAGGGTAGGGTTGTAAGGGTTTTCGAGGAAGTAGGTGAAATCTTTTCCCAGTGAAATTGTATTTTTTTAAGACGACAGAATCAATATGAGCGAAGCGCTTTTTGACTAAAAGCGATCGTTTTTCTGGTTGGACTTGGAATGGAAAAAAGGAAGTCAACATGACCAGGTTTGCATAGGAATGCTATCGTTTTGGAAAAAAGGCCGACCGGTAAATGTTGACGCTTTTCTGACTTTCAAGTTTATGCAAAATATTTTAAATGTTTAAACAGCGAAAATGAATAAACATTTTTTTCTTCACTAATGAGCTCGTGTGAAAACGTTTTGTCTATAAAACGTTGACCTGTTTCCAAGTTCAGATTTAAAGTTCTCAATCCTTTATAACTTTTTACTTCAAAATACTAAGAGAAGTAATAAAAAAAGGTTTTAAACTTTAAGTTTGAAAAGTGTCCTTGAAAAAATACGACTCGACAACTTTTAGGCTCCACCCCAAAAACTTTTCGATAAAAAGCTTCTGATATATGAAACGAGTTTAATATGTTTTCATGAATAACATGGAAAAACTAGGACACAATGGAAACTTGTCAAACAGACCTCAATATTGAAACTGTTTAAAGATTTTATTAAAGCCAGTACATAAAAGACTTTTTTTCGAGCCCATAAGGAAAGAAGGCTTTTAAAATCAAAGTTTTGCTTCTCCCAAATCAAATGCTGAAAAACCTTTTGTTTTATAAAAAAAATTCTATGTACATCCTAATTAAATTAATGGGGATCCCAGATCCAATTTCACATTGTCCCTGTTATTCAGAATTTTAAAAAAAGTCTTAAAAATGTTTTAAGAGAGAGAAAACACAAATGGGATTTTAAAAATTAAGCCCTGAAGTCAAAGATTTATAAAATAAAGTAGCTCTGTCTGTTTTAACCACAATTTATTTGGTGCTCTATTATAATTATTATTAATGATAATTGACGCTTAATCATTTAATTAGTCTGCATGGCGTTTTATGTTGTATGGCATCATTTAATCACTAAGGTAGAATATAGACCTTCAACGTATTAATTATGATAAAATATCAAATTTACCTCATATAATCAGGATTTCTTTTACCTTTGTGCTAACTCGATGGTACGCTAAACCCGCATGACGAATAGGCGTTTCAGGTTTACGGAGTTGAAAATATTTAAGAAATAAAAGGACGAAATGATTTCGATGAAAAATACAGTCCACTGTCAAATTGTGGATTAAACGGGATTATTTTTTTGATTGGTAAAGTTACATTCAGAAGGATCAAATACTCACAGAAAGTGTCATAATCTTTATATTAAAGCCTATCGATGCTTCTTTTTTTTTTAATTTTAATAATCGATAATATCACTTTAAAAAAAAATAAGTTGTTAGTTAATTAACAAAGTGTTGACTAGCCAAATCAATCACCACGATTCCAAAAGTTTCAGTTTTCCATACTAGACTGAATACCTTAAAAATGAACCAAAGATTTATAATTTTTTTAATTTTTTTAACTTATTCTTTCATGAACTATCGTCAAATCGCTTGTCATTTTTACTAATTACTGATTTTTTATATACCTATATATTTTTTTAAAGTGATGATTTTTAAAATCACCATTTTTTTCCCTGTGAGTTACTGAAGTGCTTGAAGGAAGAAGGAATTTGATAAAATGATAAAAATGATTTAAATAAATTATTGATGTTGTGGGATAAGATTCCCAATCAATACTTACATTGGACGATTTTTTAAAAATAAAAAAAAATATTAAAAACTTGTTGATTTCAAATACGTGAATAAGACTAAAGAAGTCGCCCTAGGGAGTCTGTTACGTGGAGCGGTTTCGGGATGTGGGTAAGGACTGGGGGGCCGAGTAGGGCGTCGAAAGGGGGCAGGCGTACCAACGAGCTACCCGATATTTTCCTCGACTCTAAAGGATTCCCAATAGGACCTTCGCTTTTACATTCCTAGAAAGGGTTCAATCAAAATGAAATATGCGATTTACCAATATGTCAATCCAAATATATAATAGCAATAAAATTAATCAATATTTTGCATTTTTAGAATTTAACAATAACACTAAAGATCAAGAATATTGTAAAACAAAGCAATTTTGAAACAATTTTTGTGAAAGAAAGTTATGTATTGGTTTCATCGATTTGGAGGTACTCTTTACAAAACCCTTCTGGTAAACGAACCCTAAACTTAATGTTATTAGAGCTTAGTGAAAATGTGTCAAATGAAGCCGAAAATTTCAAAGTGTAGGTAATACATATTTAAATAATATACTTGACAATTACCAAGTTTAAATTATTTTTACCTCATAAAAAATTCAAAACCTCAGAGAATTTTCTGGTGTAAAAAATTTGACTTTTAAGTGTGGATCTCAAAGAAATTAATGAACGTCTTGCAATTAAAAAGGCAAATTTCTTTCCGGAGGAAATGTCTTTTTGAAAAACTGGTCTCAAACTGCCGGATTCATGATTCCTAAAGAAGAGAGACGAGTAAAAGTTAACATTTCCTACTCTTCCTTTCTAGCAGACATCCTACTTGTATTACTTCATTAACTTCACCTAGTAACTTATTTTAAAATATTTTTCATCATAACAGGTTTCACTCTATTTTTTCCCTTACTTTTTATTACTTTCTTAATTCCATAAACCCTTCTCTCGATTAAGGCTATCTTAATTTCACAATAAATTGAGGTTGGAGTTATTAGAAAATGAAAGGATTGCCATTAAAATATAAATCTTTTGAGATCTATCAGACAAAAGGTGATAAAAAGGTAAAAGATTGCAATGAGTTTGGGATTTCCTGTATGGTGATTTGTCGTTCAGGGACTCTGTCAACCCGGCCTACAAATGGTCCATAAAGTATTGGTGGGGGTCGACCATATACATTTTTTTCACCTCCATTTATTTTCAGATAAACTCGTTCAAAAGGGCTTTTTTTTATCCAAGGTAAAGATCGCTGTTCTAAAGCCAAGCTATCGACCAAGCACCTCAAGATAACACAAAAATCTGTTTTTAGGGAAAAAAAAAAATTCGTTTTCAATTCGGTTTTTTTTTTTTTTAAAGCTATTATTCCACATAAGTACTATAAGATATTTGGTTGTAAGTAAATAGCGTGATACACGTGACAAATTAGAAGCATTCCGTTTTCAGACTTTAGATAAATAGTTTTTTTGTGCAGGTGCTTGTTATCGAAGTCCAATGGCTAAGTGTTTAACATTCCTGTCATTTTTAATAGCTCAAAAAGGTCTTATCCTTGAATATAAATAAATTTGTAAATCAGGTTTCAATCAGGTTAGCAAGAAAAACGTTCTATGAGGCAAAAATGGATTTTATTTTCACTTTAGAGATAAAATTGGTTTTTCCGGCCACATATTTCCGTCCATTGTGACACCTACGTTGATATACTGTCACCCTTTTATCTGATGAAATGTGTTGATAGAATTTTCTTCCTGATTTTTTTTAGATTAATTTAAGGAAAACTAAAAAAGTTGATTACATGTATAAATTATAAAGTTAGTGTCCATTTTAGTAGAAATTCTGATAACCTTGAGTACCTTTTAAGGCATTAATCATGGTCTAAGGGATTCCCTTAGGTCCCCCGAACTTAATTTTCGGCTATTTCACAAGATATCAGCTTTCAATCGAAAATTATATGAAATCATGGTCGATTTGAACGGAAATTGAAGTTCGACGTGGTTTCGAAAATATTCATAATTGCGGTCTGGGCTTTGGGGTCAAGACATTGACCGATATTTACCACCTTAAATTCGGACCTACCCTCTAAAAAATTACGATGTCTAGGAATTATATAAAAGAGAACGCCCACGCTTGTGAGGGAAACGACCTCAATCAGGTTTTCTCCCTTTTTCAAGGATATAAACGTTTCATAATCGAAATTCGCAAGTGGCTAGAAAACGCATTTTAGAAAGAAATACGGAATTTCTTAATAAATTAGACCTCAATAAAAGGATTTTCTTAATGCTCTAATTAAGTAGGATTTTTTTTACATTATATAATTGAAAGATGTCATGTCCTCTATCATTTAGGATCGTTAAAAAAATATTGCTCAATTTGATTTTTAAAATTATAGATGATTAAAATTAAATATTGACATACTTAATGGTGTATAGGTTGAGAATGGGAAGATTAAAGTTTAAAATGTACCTACGTAGTGAAAATTAAATTCTCAGAAACTTTCGAGAGAAAGGTAAATCCAATTTGCTACTTGGGAAATACTTGTAAATTGAACCAGTGCCAAAAAAAAAAGAGGTAAAGCAATAGTTTTGAACTTTGCACATAAAAATATATAAATAAACATGAAAGAAACGTCTTTATTTTCGTGATCCCCAGAGCGTCATGATCACGAATATATAGGCCTCTGCCTGGGAGCCACCTCAATAGCTTCTTTCTGCTAAAAATCTGCTAAAAACTGAGAAGTGTTTGTTTTGAAATCGAATGGAACTGAAGCCTAAAGGACATTTCGGACAACGGGTTCCAAGAAGACTCCCTTTCAGAAAAAAAAACACTTACCCAGTCAAAATGGTTTTCTCCCCAGCCGTGAATCCGAATTCCCTTCTATTTGTCCCTTCTTTTATTTTGTAAATAACAAAGACATGGAGATAATAAAATTCGAAGGAAACCGTTTGGATCATTGGATTCCCTTCCTTACCACCCAAAAATTTTATTTTTCTTCATAGCCTTTCTTTATTTTCTTCATTGAATATCTATTATATAAACACATTTTACTACCGGTTTACTAAAAGTTCTTAAATCGTCCGACAAGGTCGGACAAACATTTTTCTTGAAGGGCGCCTTGTAATAAAAGAGAATTTGTAGCAGCGACTACGTAATATTCGCTTTCGACGTTAATAGGTCGGCTAACATTAGAAGGTGTCAGCTAAATGGCTAATAAAACTGTCACATTAAGCAAACTGTTATTTGGTAGACAGCCCTTGATAATAGGAACAAAATTTAATCATCCAAGATTTAGAGGGTGCGAAATCTGAAGCGATGTCAGGGTACAAAATCAAAAGTTTAGCATTTCCATCCTGGTGCAGAAACACCAGAAATGTCAAAAAGGTTCCTTTGAAAGATTACAAGGAATATGATAGATAAATTTTATTTTAACCTCGAAACTTCCTGTTGATTACCTAGAGGTTTTTTTTTATTTGATAAGCAATTTAAAGTTTAACCTTCTGGCTACTGAAAATTGCGCAATGACCATAGACCGTTAATAGATGAAAAAGAGCGGCACCTGTTGCGGCCGTGGAAGAAAATTACAACTGCTTTTTAAATCAATCGAAATGAGACTAGACTGAGGATACTTTCACTCCTGTAACACGTACTCTGTGATGCAACGTCAAGTATTTCTGTCAACGCCGTTTCAATATTTAGATGAATAATTATTCTCTCCGTTAATTAATATTTAATGAAACTTTGGTTTTGACTAATTAGATCTTTTTTTTTCATCTTACGTAAGGATAAAGAAAACGTTTTTCCAATATGAATAAAAATTGGAATTTCCTTTCCCTCGATAAGGTTTCAGACGAAAAAAAAAGTTGCCTACGCAGACGGTTCGCAAATGATTGCCCTCTAAATCCCGGATTTATTTTGGCTTCGAAATTTTTGATCCGGGAGATTGAAGGGATTGCCATTTTCTAGGAATTTGAGCAACTTATTGATATGACTTAGGATTAGCAAAATAAAAATTTGAAAAAGCAAAAACAAAAGCTTTTGAAGTGGTTGAGTATTTTAATTTTAACTACGAATATGTCGTTCACATGTTTTTGCATATTAAGGTTAAGCGAATTCTAGTTTTTTAAACAGGTTTAGAAGTAGAAAATTTAGGATCTGTTTATAAAAATGCATGGCCTGCTGGCAATCTTTGCGAAGGAGAACTGCTTTTGATCCGTTTGCTAAATGTTAATCAAAGCCTATTCTTCATTTTAGAAATTTCAAGGTGGTAACTCATGTTACATAAAAATCAATAAAAGAAAGAAAATTTGTCGCTATTAGGTGTGATTATTTTAAGTGCAAAAAATTCAACAATTAGGGCAGTGCAACTAATGAACGAATGACGGTTACGATAGAAGATAAACTGTTACTTTCCTTTTATTTCAAGGGGCAATCAAATTTTGTAACACTCGCAATTAGGCCTTTTTATTGCCCTCAATAATGAGATCATAAGTATCGGCGGGGCTTTTTCAGTTCACTGAACGTGCTCGTCAAGTTTGATTGAGTAGGTCAGTATCAAGAGACCCCCCACCGGTCCTCTCAAAAAAATTTCCTCGTCAATTTATAACCGCCCTTCTAAATGAGGGATGAGTAAAGGGGATTAATTCATCAATTTTATTTAAAAAAAAGAGGGCAATTATAACGAATAAGCTTTAGTTTAATTTTTACATTGAAAACTTGTTCAGGTATAAGAGTAATTATATTTAATAACATGATAAATGACAAATTACGTTAATTGAACCAATTTTTTTACTTCAAGCTGTCAGTTAGTCTGTCTCAATTAAAATGTTTAACTTTTGAACTCTAAACAAGGAGATCAAGTATCGAGTCAAAATGTGAAATGAATAACTCACAACAAATAGCGAAAAGATAAAAGATTCAATATAAGGAAACCGAAACCAATCATTTTATTGCTCGTTCAATATTCTGAAGAAATTTTCGATGTTCTGGAATTTTCAGCTTCCTGAGAGCCAATCGGCTTTATTGGTAAATAAAAACCTAGAGAGAAACGACAAGAGTATTAAGTCGATTGGTCTACTTCTTATATATTAAACAACTTTAATGTTATTTTCTATATTTTCGTTGAGATGTAACAGAATCGATAGACTTAATAAGGTACAACTTGGTGAACTTCACTTCACTCTTCCATTAATCCTTAACTTGGGTATAATATTAATAGAAAATAATTAATTAAAAATTAATAAAAATTGTAAACAAATCTATTAATGTATTATATCATTTATTATTTAATTATTTACTAATTAATCCATTAATTAATTTTAAAAAATGTGCTGATTTAGGTACATTCGCCCCCCCAAGCATTTGATTCATTGAAGGTTGTTGCAGTTTGGCTTTGTTGGTTAGATTGGGTATTAAAATGGACAAGATTTCTGTTTCAGAGTTGGAAAAAGAAAGGGGAAGTGGGAGTCTTTGAAGGTTTGGCTGCTCGCGCCGATTTTGCCACGTGTTCCAATTACGACCTAAGTACCCTACTTGAGAAACATTATTCTTCTAATTGGTGGATATAATAAGGCAGGCATAGTCCTTATTAACAATAATTAACAGATTTTTTTTTACAAGTTTGTTTAATTTGCAATGAACTATTAAAGAAGACAAATCTCATAACCTTATTAAAGTTTTTCAAGGTCAAGAATACACGCGAGTCTCCTAGAAACAAAGTTGGAAGGTTTTAGTTGATTATGGTTAACCAAAATTAAGGATATAATTTATTATCACGCTTTCTAGGCGACACTTAATCCTTGTTTTTCTGAATTTATTTGAAATAAAATACATATGTACATATTATGTTTGTAATACGAATTCTGTGTTACTCGAAGCTGAAACTCTTTGATGTGAGCATTCCTTTATCTTGGCGTTAAATTATTGTATGTACATACGTGTCTGGGGATTTACATACATCCTAACGATAACAGTTCCCAAAAAAACAACCCACCAAGAATGACCCATCCAATCGTATTCAAGTTTCAAACGTGGTGCTGTATATCCCATCTCAAAGCTTAGGGAATGAGGTAAGCAGTAACTTTAGTGCTTTTCTAACTTTGTGCCCAAAATGATTGCCCTTAGTTCAATAAAAGAAAATTTTGCTTTTTATGTAGTGACTTTTATGGAGTGAAGTCCACATTTGAGTTCACAAGATGTGATCATTGCTAAGTTAAAGCCTTATTTTATTAGCAAATTTCAGTCACTCTTTTTTTTTTTTTTTTCGAAGAATTCTTTTTGAAGCTCAAAAACTTTCTTAAAACATTAATGCGCTCGAAAAGTCACTTAAAAATTCCGTCTGGGAAAACAGGTTCTGCGAAACCTCGCTTATATGGCTCAAAGGATATTCGTTTTTGTATTTGTAATGAGCACACACCGGTTTCATTACGATAAATTTTAGCAGGGGTCCTATAATTTTGGAAAGTCAAATTGTCCCTTTTTTCCCCTGGACGTATTTTTTCCTCAACTCATTAGTACATCAACGTTTTGAGGACCATGAGGTCTTAAAT
This sequence comes from Orius laevigatus, assembly GCA_018703685.1. Taxonomy (NCBI): domain Eukaryota; kingdom Metazoa; phylum Arthropoda; class Insecta; order Hemiptera; family Anthocoridae; genus Orius; species Orius laevigatus. The sequence continues at coordinate 176,118 of JAGWEN010000067.1, forward strand.
GAAAAAAACCGAGTCGAAACCCTTTTAAGTCCACCCCATGAAAAATTAAGCAAAGGAAGTTTTTTTGAAAAGAAATAAAAGGTCTACAAGTCCCGACTTCCTGTCCTTTCTATATAAATGAATAGGCTTTCAGAAAATACGACTCTCGTTAAGGGACTAAAGAAAAAAGGTACCTCAAGCAAGAAAATGTCCATGTATTTAAAACGTTCTATTTGTCCTCTGAAAATTGCTTTAATTTCCAAAATTTTGGTGTCGACTTTTATCAAGCTTGAAACAACATAACCCATGCATTTTCATCAATATAACTACAATTTTTTTTCTCAGAATTCACACTATGGAATATTTAGGAAGTCTATAAAATAATATAATAATTAATATTAATTAGTCCATTACATTTTATGCTTCCTCACTTACCAAAGGTAGTGGAAGCTATGTAATCGTGCAAGAAGTTCACAAATTTTTTTGACCTCAGAAATGAAAATTTTCACTTGTATTTTGCATTGTAGAAAATTTTTAACTTTTGAGCAAATTTTAACTCTTGTCCACTTTCAAGTCTATCGATTTTTAACTAGTATTTGCATTAGGATAATTAAAAACGTAGTGATTATGCCGTTATGTCGGACATCCCGATCTTAGAAAGTTTCTTGATCTCGGAAACTTATCGAACGTTACCCCTCCCATATGGGCACGCGAGGTTATATATATGACAAAATAGATAGAACTTTCTTGACAGTCAATCATGAAACTCACAGCTGTGTGTATCCTAGGTAAGATATCGTGAGTGATTATATTACCGTGAGTGAGTTATAGGAATATTTTAATGGTCGATTTTCCAATTCCTGCCAATGATGGCTAGTCACAACCATGCTTGACCCTGTTATTTACACCCTCTTTTTTATACCTCCCATTGTTGTAGGAAAAACTGACTTTTCCATCAATAACAGGACGATTTTCACTCACTTATAAAAAATCATCTTTTAGCAATTTGAGTGCTTATTAATTAATATTTTTAATGAAACGTTGGAGTAGGTATAAAAGTTTGTAAGGTAGGGCTTCTACTTTTAAATTGTATTAAGGACTCCAATATTTTACGGCTCTTTCTTTCTTAATAAAAGTTTTTTCAAAAAACTTTTTATAATTTGTATTAAAAAAAAAAAAGGAACAAATAAACGAACTTTTTTCGTAGTCCTCAGCAAATAGTTTAATGAAATAAATCCGCTCTCAAAAACGCAATTAAGAAGTTCAGTTATTTATTAGAATTGGGGGGAGAAGCCTCTGGAAACTCTGTACAGAGTATATTGTTTCACTTTTTTTTAAAAATCTTATCCATTTTTAGGGCTGTTCGGCTTCTGCTCCGCAGTCGCACCGTTGACCTTAAAATTCGCATGGAAAGCGATGGACTACGCGTTTCCGAACGAGAATTTAAGAGCGATGGCGATCAAAGATGGATTTTTCATCCCCGAAAACAATTTACCCGTCGGAATCGAAATCTGGAGGAATAAAATGTTCATTTCGGTCCCTAGGTGGGATAAAGGTACGTACTCTTCATTATTTATAAGCTTTCATCCACTTATGCAAATCCACTAGGACGATTTGCACATTTACACGTATTTACATAAGAAAAAAAGTGATCACGCGACTTGAAAAATTTCAAAATACACTCACGCGAAAAATCCAATTTCCTTTTAAAAGCGGAATGCAGTCTAGAAATGTATCTTAAATGGGAAATTTTATGAGATTTAAAAGAAATTCCTCATGAATCGCCCTGGGAAAAATTGCAGAGATGCCTTAAGGGAGAAAAACCAATTACTTTACCACGTCGAAAACTTTTGTGATCCCCTACATCGTTAACGTCTGATGGGGGATGATTAGTACCCTCAAAAGTTTCACACGAATTTCGCCGACAAAAGTACGTACTGAGCGTACAGGTTCCCTTGATGGACAAGTACCTAATGAAACAAAATTACTCGAAATTAGGAAATCCTAGGTTTTATATCGGACAAGGTTGTTTTTATCTAATGACCCCATTTCGAAATAAATAGAACTTATAGTTTTCCTGCCTTATTGTCCCTTTTTTGGCTCAAAAGGTCAAGAACTTGCATATTCAGCGTGAAAAAACAAACGATATCAGGATTTATTCAGCACCTGTTTAATGAACTGAAATTGACTTTCACTAGTAAAATCGCATTCAAACATCATTAGGACGTTGATTTTCGCATTTCGATCTCGTGCGATTTATAACGTTGCACAATTTTTTTTATATTTCCTATTTGCACTTTTATTTTCCTATGCATGGTCACTCTACTGAAAAGAATAAAAAGAAATTTTTTTCTAAAACAATGCGATTTTAATTAAATTATTGAAGCCTGTGACACAATATGCATAATTATAGTCGATTTGATGAGGTCGTTGTGAAAAGTTAGAAAAGGGGCAAGTCCAGACTCTATATTTTTGAGTTGCATAAGGTGACCTAAGGTTTCCAAGAAGTTACGCATAAACTGGAGCAATATGTAGAAACGATTTAATTTATTTTCGTATTCTTAAATATTTTTTCTGTCTGGCTATAAGAAAAAACAACTTTGTAGGGTGAAGGACCTTAGGTCCTTTGTGACGTAATGATTTCTTTTTTCAAAAGTTTGAAAAGTTATTCGATTTTGTTAATTATAAGCATTTTATAGGAGTCCCTTCAACTTTGAACTACGTTCCTTTGGATGTTTCATACACGCAGTCTCCAAAATTGAATCCGTATCCTGATTGGTCGACAAATGAAGAAGGAAACTGTAATGGACTTACGACTACTTATAGAATGAGAGTTGATGAATGCGACCGTCTTTGGGTTTTAGATTCTGGAACTGTTGGAATCGGTGAGTGTTTGTTTAAATGAAAAGTTTTGATTTCTTTTTTAGGTAATACGACCCAACAGGTTTGCCCTTATGCTCTTCATGCTTTTGACTTGAGAAATGATAGACATATTTTGAGATATCAATATAAAACGGAGGACACTAACGCTGGGACGTTTATAGCCAATATAGCGGTCGAAGTGGGAAAAACTTGTGATGACACTCATGTGTACGCTTCGGACGAGTTGGGATACGGTCTTATCGTTTATTCCCTCAAGGATCACGATTCATGGAGATTCGAGCACGGATTTTTCCATCCGGACCCTCTCAAGGGTGATTTCAATGTGGCCGGATTGAACTTCCAGTGGGAAGCGGAGGGGATTTTCGGAATGGCGCTTTCTCCCAAATCGGATAACCGGGTTTTGTTTTTCCATCCTTTGGCAAGCCACAGGGAATTCATGGTCTCGACTTCTGTCCTCAAGCAGAAACCTAATGCCAACTCATATCACATGTTTGTCGCCTTAGACGAAAGAAGCGGACATTCGACTTCAGAAACTATGACCGATGATGGAATCATGATTCACAACTTGATCGACGACAACGCCGTCGGATGCTGGAACTTGAACAAACCCTATAAAAAATCAAATCATGCGGTCATCGCCAAAGATGATGTCGGCCTCGTCTTTCCAAGCGACGTCCGCGTAGCTTACGACCACGTTTGGGTCATATCCGACCGCATGCCCGTCCATCTCATTTCAAAACTCGACTTCAACGACGTCAACTTCAGAGTCTACTACACCCCATTGAAAGACGCCATCGCAGGCACAGTTTGCGACCACGTTCAAGATGTTGTTCCTCAGCACATCATTCCTTATTCCAAATACACACCTAGTCTTTCCCACAGCAGAATTTCATATTACTAACTCAATATGTAAAACCCTCAATTGTGATTTTTTTTATTAAAGTGATTTTTTTATAAACTCAACTTTTTATCAAGATTTTGAGGCGGATATAAACTTTAATAGGGCAAAGATCAAGTCATGAAGCGAAGAAACCGCGTTTCACTTCAAAGGGTTTAATGACGCAAGGGGAGGAATAAGATTTTATGATCCACCCTCCAGTATAAACGAATTTTTAAAATTCTATTTTAAAACTTGAAAACATTGATATAGGATAGCACGGATTAGTAACTCGATGCGTCAATTAGCGTGGGTTCACCTACGTCAACGGTAAGTCGATATTGATATTATCCCTCAGAACAAAAAGCTTATAAAGTTCTAAAATCACAACAAAAACGCATCAATTTAATTACAAGAAATTCCTCAAAGAGCATCGATTCGAAGGAATGTTTCGATGAGACGTTTACCGGGAGTAAACATGCCAACCAAACGAGGCAAACGCTTTTACTCGATGAGTAAATAATCTAAAAATAGTGTCAAAAGGGATAAATTTTCGTCAACAATTTTTGCCATATTTTTGTAACGTCTGACCAATGTTTTTAAAACAAGCGGAATGACGTTTAATTAAAATCTTGGCAAACAAAAAGTTTTTTTTGTTACTGTAGCGTGAAAAGTTTTTTGTTTTTTCGCCTCGTATTGCAGAATCACGTCAATACTCGCAGTTTTTTAGAATACTTATTAAAACCCTTATTCGTTAAACATACTTGTTTCCATTTAGGCCCTACTTATACATAATAAGTATGAATAAAGCCTCTCTCTTGGGCTTGTTACCTACAAATAAAGTACTCAGTTTTGAGGAGATTAATAAGTGGAATTTGAAATAAGCCCAAGGCTTCAGAAGAACTTTTAGGGAGTAAATTCGCTAATTTTCGAGTTCCTTTTGCCTCGAAGTACTTCATGCCAGAATTGGGAATCAGTATTCTCAAGTAAAAGAACTACTTGCACTATCTATGAGAAAAGCTATGAACCAATGTGTTTGTTTAAAAAAATAGACTAGAGAGACGTTATATTTATTTCTGTTTTTATTTATAGGTAACTTCTTGATTGCTTGATAAGTGTACATTGCAAATGATTGTATTTAGGGTAATAATAGAAGGAAAAATTATCCGAATCAAATTGCAGGTTAGAAAAGTTGGAATTGAATATTTCCCTCAATAGAATTTTTACAAAAGATCGTCTTTATACGGAGTAATTTTCCTTACGTAAGTGATTACTGATTAGTGATTAGGTACGACGGAAAAAAAAATCAATGGATTCTTTTCTGCCGAAAATTCAAATCTTTATAAAAAGTTCCTTTGAGCAATTTACGAAAGGACCCTACCTTTAGTTTTCGATAAAATCAAGAAATTCCTCTACCAAATAAGAACCGATGGACTACATATTTCTAGAAAAGCAAGACTATTCAAGATCAGAAGCCTTTAAATAGAAGGGACTGCAGTTTGTCGAGTTGTATCCTATAGGTTTGCATGCTTGTGTGTAAATAAGACGATTGTAAAGAACCACATCGTTTTTTTTTAAATTAGTGTGTTTATAAAGTTCAATAAATAATTATTAATTATAAAATAGGCTCTTTACAAACGTTCATTACCCCTCCACCCTTTTACACAAACAACGAGGTTATATCATATAGTAGGTATGACAAAATACTTACTTGATAGTCAATTATGAAACTCACTGCTGTGTGTATACTAGGTAAGAGCGGATAAACCTGGAATGGGATGTGGGGGACTATTGTTTCAATTTTAATAATCGTGGCTGATTTTTAAGGGCTCCTCGGCCTCTGCTCTGCAGTAGCCCCTTTGAACTTAAAGTTCGAGTGGAAAGTGATGGACTACGCGTATCCAGACGAGAATTCAAGAGAGTCGGCCATCAAAGATGGTTCCTTCATCCCCGAAAACAACCTACCTGACGGAATGGACATCTGGAGGAATAAAATGTTCATTTCTGTCCCTCGGTGGTTTAAAGGTAGGTAGGTGGGTACCTTTATTTTATTAAATTTTATCCATCTTTCTGAATTCTTTAAAATGATTCTAAGAACTAAGGGACGAAACTTTCCGAATGTCTAGTGGAATGCAGTCTGCACATTCCTCAATAAGCTCCGCGACCTGATTTTAAATACCAAGATTCCCTTTGTACATTGCTAGTATGCCTTCAGGGAGAAAAACCAATCTCAGTTCTCCACGTCGAAAACTTTCGTGATCCCACGTTTGATGGGGATAATTAGCATCCCGAAATGCTTTATTAGGTAACTGGGGCAAAATGACAAAATTAAGAAACAATTTATTTATTTTCGTATTCCATATCTAAATATAAATAAAAAATTCAAAGGATTTTTAAATATTTTTCCAGGAATTCCATCATCTCTGAACTATGTCCTTTTGGATGGAGACTCGCAGTCTCCAAAATTGAATCCGTATCCTGATTTTCCCACAAACCAAGAAGGAAACTGCAATGGGATTACGATGACGTATAGAATGAGAGTTGATGAGTGCGACCGTCTTTGGGTCATGGATCATGGTTCAGTTGGGATTGGTGAGAATTTTTTAAAATGGAAATTATAGTTCTGATTTCTTTTAATAGGCAATACAACGCAGCAGCTTTGTCCTTTTGCCCTTCATGCTTTTGACTTGAAAAATGATAAGCACATTTTGAAATATGAGTATAAACCTGAAGACGCTAAGGCTGGCTCGTTCATAGCCAATATCGTGATCGATGTGGGTGAAACTTGTGACGACACTTATGTGTACGCTACAGATGAGTGGGAATACGGTCTCATCGTTTATTCCCTGAAGGATAACGACTCGTGGAGATTCGAGCACGAATTTTTCTATCCGGACCCTCTCAAGGGTGAGTTCCATGTGGACGGGATGTCGTTCCATTGGAAAGAAGATGGGATCCTCGGGATGGCGCTTTCGCCCAAAAAGGAAAATCGGGTTTTGTTTTTCCACCCTCTGGCAAGCGAGATGGAATTCATGGTCCCGACTTCTGTTTTGAGGCAGAAACCTAATGCGGACTCGTATCAAATGTTTGTAAAATTGGACGAACGAAACGGACATTCCATGTCCGAAACGATGAGCGAAGACGGAATCTTGATTTTCAGTTTGATCGAAGACAACGCGGTCGGATGCTGGAATATGAAGAAACCATTCAGAAAATCGAACCACGCCGTTCTAGCCAAAGATGACGTCGGTCTTATCTTTCCAAGTGATGTCCGTGTCGATCGCGACAACAATTTATGGATCATTTCTGACAGAATGCATGTCCATCTATTCTCCAAACTCGACTTCAGCGACGTCAACTTCAGAGTTTACTACACCCCTTTGAAAGATGCCATCGCAGGCACAGTTTGTGACCACGACTCTTAATTTTGTATTCCAAAGCACAACATTCCTCATTCCAAGTCTCTTCATACACAACTTAATATGTAAATGTAAAATTATCCCTCAATTAATAAATTCAACCAGTTTGTCGATAGTTTCAGAACATTTTATAGGTATCCTCCAGGTTCAAAATGCTATTGTGTTGTTATGGCACTAGCACTACCTATGGGAAAAGTTATGAACCTCGATTCTTGTTTCTCGAGGCGAGACATCGTAATAGACTGGTCAACATAATAAATAATAAAGATTCACTCGCAAATAAGGCTCATTTGCCATAACTTATTAAGTTGATCAATTTTGCTTCCTTTTACTGAAAAAGGCCTTCTTCTTTAAAAGAATCTAAACTCGGAAATTTGTTGGCTCTGACAGTTCTTGTCGAAAGCTCTTCAAAAGTGAACTTTTAAGTGAAATAGGGGTCAGCAAGTTTTTCCTTAAGAAGAGCCTCAAGAAGGAACTGTCTAATCTTTCAATTTTTTCGGTTTTCTTAAATATAATCGCTTACCTTTTGAAACGATAGCATCACATTAAATAGTTAAAATTGGACAATTTAAGCCTCGGAAGTTTGAAACGAAAATAATTTCGTGGAAGTCACCGACACAAGGTAGGTGTTTATTTGAGACCAATATTGAAATGTAATGCAAATATTGAACGTTTTTCCTTAGTCACCATACTCCACAAATGTACTTTTTTTTTTTCCTCTTTTCAAGGCCGTAAACAAGTTTTTTAGATCTCGACCGCATGCTGGCCCTAAAAACTCAGAATTCCTTTGTATTAGGACTTGAACGTTTTGAAAAAGTTGGTTTGAAGAGGCTTCCATGAAGGCCATGAAGAGGGCTTCCGGGGATTTCCCATTCAGATAATCGTATTAAAACAAATCGATCTGTCCTTGACGTCTAAATTCCTAAATGGATCGATTTTTATAGCCATCACTCAGGTGAACGTCTTAAAATTAATTAAAGTCTTGAGGAGTGTCAATACATAGTACTAAATTAGTACATTCAATTCAGATTACAATTTCGAAGAAAAAAATTTTTTTAATTTGCTCTATATGTAGAAGCTGGCTGTCTAGGAAGATAACAAAATTCTGTCCTTGAAAAAGACAGGAAACTCTTAGAACCGTTAAGGAATCATTCTCGTTTAGATTATGTGAAAGAAAGCTTGGACATCCGCTGTTTCGTTCACTGCCACAAGTCTGCACCTCCACATCAGCTTTTTCTCTTTCTTCTACTTGGACTTCACAATTGGAATTTAATTGATATTAGGTGGATGAAGATCTCCGTTTTCCTTATTCAAGAGTTACTTGACCGACTTTGACCACATCCAATTTTTTTTTCATAATCATTTTAGACACAAAGAACAGTCCAATAACCCGATCTAACTATAATTTGGTAAGCGTTTACCGTTAAAAAGCTAAGAAGAAAAACCAGCAGGACTGGTTTGGATACAAAATTATAACCCTGGAATTCGTGATTTCAGAAAAGGTTAGTAAAGGGGTTGTGGACCTCTGATACTATTTCTTTCTTGAAAGCAAGTATCCGGTGATTTATGGGATTTGTTGAGGCTTCATTCTTGGCTAGGCGGAACGCTGTTTGCCTTAAGCACGAAGAACAGTCCAATAACCCGGGCTAATGCTATTAGGTTAAATGTTAAGTTCAAAAACCGTAACCAGAAAAACCAGCAATACTGGTTTAGATCCGTTCTTTTGGAGGAAAACAATGCGAAAATAAACGATCCGGTTCAGAAAAAGAAAAAAAATTAATAGAGGAAGACCCGCAAGAAAGAGTGGATTGAAGGTGGAGTGTTTCCTTCATTGACCAGAGGCGTCGCGTGGCGTGTGGAGGGAAATAGCGAATAAGCAGACCTTCAAAAGACTACTTCGCGGACACATTCGATGGCGAAGTTGTGGTGGCTCCTTTCCTTATCGTTTGCCTACGTCTCTTCAAAACAACAGAAGCCCAATATTGTCTTCATACTTGCTGACGATTTGGTAAGTTCTATTTTCAAATATCAGGAGGAAAAGCTTTTTCCGAAATTTAAATTAAATTTTGATTGCGCAGCCTAACTTCAAAACCTGAATTTTTATGAAGAATTCATAATAAAGTTTTATTTATTTATTTTTTTTTTTTTTTAATTTCTTTGAAATCAATATTAAGCAAACAAAAATCTACCTAAAATACCAAATGGATGAAAGAAATTTCATGTTAAAACTAGGTGTGTTTAAAATTAAATATTCTCATAAATCATACCTTATTTACATAAAAAAGCATAATCACCAAGGTTAAGGATATCCTTGGTTGTATAAGCTATGTCGAATAGTTTGTTTAAAAATACCTAGTTGAAATTTAGGTTTGAATTATTTTATATTCACATTCTTTAAAAAACACGTGTTAATCGTGGTAAACTTTACCAAATCTATGTTTACTAGGGCGTTTACTATGATTAACACGTGTTTATTGAAGATCGTGAATACCCCTAGAGACTTCATTTATAAAGTTTGAATCTCGACAATTATTAAAAATTACGATTTAAGGTCTATTTAACATAATGAAGTTGTGAAATTAACGTTTATGTTTACAGATATTATGTTTATGTTTACGTTTATGTTTACAGATATAAACCAATGTAGTGTTAACTACTTCGTTTTTTCTTTGTTACTAATAATAAGTTTCATTAACAAGTTGGCTCATTACAATAGTTTCGAAGTCTTAGTCCAATTATTTGATCTCGACATCAGTCATAATAAAAATTTAAATAAAAGAAAGAAAATAAAGAGAAGATATTTAAACATCAATAAAGTAACCTAGATGGTAATTACGGTAAATAATAGGTAGGTGAATACAGCAAACTGAGAGGAAGGTGAAGGTTACTACTAATGAAAATGTTTTACAATGAGCAATGTTAGATTTTAATTAATTAATTTACTGTCGCGACCTAGATTTTTCATATTATTTTGCTAGCTAATTTACAAAACGTAATTGTCGTTTTTGTTTCTTTTCTTTTTGAGGAAGTTAAAGAGAAAAAATAAAATACAAAAAAAAATTCAAAATCATCTAAAATACAAAAGGAAATAATAAATTTTAATTTTGGAGGACAAAAATTTTTAGTCCTCGTACAAGATCACTAACAGTATGTGAAGAAGCAAAAAATTTCAATTTGTGCTAAAAAGGAATCGATCTTGACCCTAAAATTTAGTAAGCAATTTTGAGAAAGAAAAAACTTCTTGATTCAAGATTTCCTAATTTTAATAGGACCTATCGAGTTGAGAAAGTATTTAAAAGAAAATGAACTTAAAACAAACGGTTTCCTTAAGACTTCTATCAGTTCCTCTTCCTCTTTATCCTCGGTTTCACTTTTAGTTGAAGTTAAAGGAGAAAAAAATCGAAGGTCAAAGAATCGTGTTAAAAAATTTCCAAAAAATAGGATATAAGGCAACCTTGTTAAAATTCTAATGAAAAATTTTTTGTATTTGCAATTTAAGTTCAGGGTTACCTTGAAATAAAGATCCAATTCCAGTACGTTCTAATCAATGTGTTATGGTTCCCACAAATTCCAATTGTTCGTGACGATTAAAATATTCAAGGTTTCCGGAATATTTTACTTACCTATTAGATAATACTGCAGCATAGTATGCAAAATTAGATTTTTTAAATGAAAGAAATTTTTGACCAAAAAAAATATTTTTAGGGATGGAACGATGTTGGATTTCACGGTTCTAACGAAATGCGGACCCCTAATTTGGATGCTTTGGCGTACAATGGGATTATTCTAAATGGCCACTATTCTGAAAGTTTGTGCACGCCTTCTAGGTCTGCGTTGCTTACTGGAAGATATCCTATACACACAGGTTCCAGGAGTTGATATTTGAATTATTTGTATTTGCGGTTTCGTAATTTTGCTTTTACTAATGAAATTCGATCTATACTTTTCAGGAACACAGCATAATGTTATAGTGGAGGCGTCTCCATGGGGATTGCCACTTAAAGAAAAACTTATGCCTCAATATTTGAACAAGCTCGGTTATGAAAGCCATGGGTTGGGAAAGTGGCATCTCGGATATTACAAAAAAGAATACACTCCGACCTATAGAGGTTTTAAGAGTTTCTACGGTTTTTGGAACAGCCATCAAGACTACTTTTCGCATATCGTGCAAGCTACGGTTGGTTTTCGAGCAAAAAGATGTTTCCTAACACGAATTTCAGTTTTCGCCATTCGAAGGACTCGATATAAGAGAAAACATGACGATTGATTGGCATAGCAATGGGAAATATACGACAAGGCTTTTAACTGACAAGGCTGAGACGTTAATAAGGGAGCATGAAACAAAGAAACCGTTATTTTTGTACGTCTCGCATCAAGCGACTCACGCGGGAAACTACGAAGATCCTCTCCAAGCGCCGGAAGAGACCGTACAAATGTTTTCACATCTGGAAAACAAAGAAAAACAACTTTACGCAGGTAAACGCTTATTAGCTATACGTCCATGTCCTTTCTTCTTCACGGATATTCTTCTGTTTACCAAGGCTTTCTGGCGTGAGGGTGAGGTCTCACAAAGCGTTTAGACCCCCAAGCCCGGTCCCAATTTTGGGGGAAGTCCCCCAAGGAATTTCCCCTCCTCAATGTCTCTGCTAGGAAAAAGGTATATATTTTTTATCATTATATTTACTTGCAGCGATGACATGGGAACTTGACCAATCTATCGGAAGAATAGTTCGTGCTTTAAATGACAAAGGAATTCTTAACAACACGATCATTGTTTTCGTTTCGGACAACGGTGCACCTACGAGAGGTCTTCATAAAAATACTGGATCAAATTGGCCTTTAAAAGGGGTAAAAATTGAAATTTTTGATTTCTAAGTTGAAATCGTTCAAAGACCCCATAGCATTGAAAACTTTTTTGAAGATTTGAACGGTTTTATTAAATGCGATCTATCTGCTGACTTTGACATTTTTTTAGGAAAAGTCTACTCCTTGGGAAGGTGGTATAAGATCGGTAGCTTGCCTATGGGCACCACAGCTGCCAATTAAAAATGTCGTTTTAAATAATCTAATGCATATATCGGACTGGTTACCAACTTTATACACTGCAGCTGGTTTGTTGTCCTTATATGGCCTTCTCCAATAAAAATTTTATGTTCAGGCGGACATGTTGACGATTTAAAAAACATCGATGGTAGAAGTCACTGGGACTTTATCAACTTTGGAGGACCAGAACCAAGATATGAAATCCTTCATAATATTGATGACTTTTATGGATATTCAGCTTTGCGTTTAGGTCCTTTTAAATACGTCAATGGTATGAAAAAAGCATTAATTTTAAATTAAAATATTTTTTTGCAGGCTCAGTTTATTTGGGTTATTTGGATGGATGGCATGGAATCAAGGAAAAATCTAATCAAACTTATGATACGAAGGCCATTCTTGAGTCGGAGGTGAATCAAATATTTTCAGGAAATGAATATTCGAATTTGTCTGAAAGTCTGATATCGGATTTGAGACAAGAGGTCTTGGTGAAATGCAAAATCAACGAGAGGCATGCAGTAAAATGCGATTCGAGGAAGGCCCCTTGTTTGTTTAACATCATCGAAGACCCTTGTGAGAAGCACAACGTTTATGAAATAAACACAATTGTTGTACTAGCGATGGAGGTTAAACTAGAAAAATACAGGGCGAAAATGATACCGCCGGGGAATAAAAAAGTCGATTCTTCAGCAAATCCGAAATACTACAACAACACTTGGATCAACTGGGGCGACTACAAAACTTCTAAGTCATCATAATATTTGTGATCCCGAATTATCATTATTAATTTATTTTATGTAAATAATTTTGTAAATAATAATCGTTAATAAGGGCATTTTTTAAAAAACGTTTTCTAGTTTTCAGTTCCAAATTATTTTAAGATACTAGGTAAGCAAGTTTTCCTGTATGTATACCTTTTTTGACTAATTAGTACCTACATAATAATAACTTCATTACAAAATTCTGTTTTTTTATCGCTGCATATTTCTTGATTCCATAAAAATGACTGTAATACCTATGCTGTTGAACTTTTTGATCAATTTTTAGCTCCTGAGTGTACACATTGTACCTTTGATATTGGATTTGTATATAGGGATTCTACGTATTTATTTAGTTCGAAGGTAATTTAAGAGATAGCGCTCAAAGCGCTGGTTTTGAACCCTGTCACTGTGAGGTTTTAAGATCAAAATCTTCATTTCCTTATTTATCTACAATAAATCCCGAAAATATTGAATTAGAAAACATATAGAATACCTTTGTAACTAATTTGTGGCTATTTACCATATATCTCGTTTGAACCACTCTTCAATCCTTTTCGTGGAGTGACAGCTAAAGTGGACCAGTCGATTATCTACTTGAGTTTTGACCTGACGAAAAAAAATATCCAAGTAAACCCCCCTTAGATTTTAGCAAGAAATCGATTGGGATCAATAACATTTGAATCTGACACACCAGGTTCTCTAGAAAGATCCTAACGTCATTATTTTAAAATACGAACCCTATTTTTTGACGATGGAAATAAATTCTACGCTTGATTTCCAGTAAGTTTTACTTAAAACCCTTTTTTGATAGGACCAAACGTTCAGGAGTTACGAATTCCTGAATTTTTAACAAAAATTATCTTAAAGAAATCTCTAGGTTGGCTGGATTTTGTAGTTTATCAATTTCATTGAGCTGTATAATTGGGTCGAAATATAGCCTTAAGAAGTGGATAAGGATTTACGATTGGTGAGCTTACGAGGTGAATGGTTCAGTCACCGGTTGGACAATAGGAGATGAAAAGAGAAGTCGTAAAACTTCAAATCGAGGCCTCCGTGATCTTTGACTGGTTGGGCATTAAGGGCAAGGCGGAAAGGTAAGAAGGTTAAAGGTTTTTTTCAAGCAGTACACAGGAGACAGAAATTTAGTGGGGGTGGTAATTCACTAATTATAGAGACCTCCGGCGACCTCCTCACGTTTCCTCTCCTACTCAATCAGATCGTATCAAAGCCAAGATGAACAATAGGATAGTCTCGAGAAATTAACTTTAAATTCTCATTTACACAATTCTACTGGTTTTGTCCGTTTTTTAACGTCCATTTTCAATTTCAATTTTTGTCACATTTTTAGGTATTTTCAACTCAGAAAATCATAAAGCAGAAACGAGTTGGTAAATTAAACAAAATATGTATAAATAGAAAAAAAAATAATACCCAATTAAAAAAAAAAAAAAAATTTTTTTTCAATCTTATTAGTGATATATAAGGGTCTGAAAGGAAAATGACACCGCCGCGGAAGGCTTGTTCCCAAGGATTGAGTGAGTGCCAAAAGAATAGGATTAATGGGAGCTTGGGCTTGAGGAAAGAAACTATTAAAAGTCTTTCATAAATTAGTTAGACTACTTAACAAGAACTCATTAATTTTTGCAAGCATCGTTTTGTTCCCTGGTAGGTCATAATAAAAATTGTCCTTAAAAATTTTCGGATTCTTTACTTCAAAATATGAAGTTCCTGTATCTCCACATGGTGGCTCAATTTTTTAAAAAATGGGTTAAATGACATACTAAACTGAGTAAAAAACTGTTTGCTAGGGTTTCCTATCTCAATCTGTCATGGAGTTATGATATTTTTACACTAAAAACATGTTTTTTTCACTTAAAACTGTCAATATCTCAAATTCTCTTGACACTTTTAAATTTCTGGTGCAAAATTTGGAATCAGCGTTAAATTTTACATTAGAAATGACAGTTTTTAACCATTCATGAATCATGATAACCACAAAGGAAGGAAATTTGAAATTATTGAGGGAACTTGAGATATACGTTTTATGTGAAAAACGCGTTTTTAGTGAAAAAAAATCTTTAAAAATTCATAACTCCAAGACGGATTGAGATAGGAAACCCCAGCAAACGGGATTATACTAAGTTTAGTACCTATACCATTTAACTCAATTTTTTTACATACTAAATCGAACCACCCTGTATACACTCCAAGGATTTTTTACTTTCTATGGAACTGATTCGGGCTATCTAAACTTTAAAAAAACTTCAAAGCAGGAACTTTTGAAATTTTTAAGCATTTGAATAGACGAAAAAAAAAAGTTTATAGAATCAAGGCCTAGTTACAAGAAGAAACTGGAGGAAAATACCTAAAAAAATAAAATTGTGTTGGAGATCTTAATAATGAAGTTGAAACTTGAAAAAAAAAGAAAATAAATAAAAGTGATCGAAAAAAAGAGGAAAAAAGTAAACAATTCCTTTTATACCAACAAGTTAGGTAATATTGCAAAGAGTAATTCATTACGGCCGAATAAATATTTCTTCAATAATCAAAAGAAATCAAGACTTTTTTAAGAAGTGAAATAATTTTTAACGAGCTTACAAATATTTCAGGTCAATTATTAAACAAATTTGGTAGGAAAATGGTTTTAAAAGCTTCTTTAATCAACTTTTTATGATGCTTACTGAATAGAAAGACTGATTCGCGTTTTGGAAAAGGTTCTCAATGCTATAGTAGCTCATTTTTTGTCCGAGGTTTAGGTTCATTCGATGTTTCGTGCACTGTTTTTTTCATGTTTTTTTTGTTCCTTCGCGATGAGAAGACATTGATTTTCATGGCATAAATTACACAATTTGATTTTTCGTCATCCTCAAATTAGAAAGAAAAAAAAAACAATTAGGACATAATGCTACATAAATTACCTCAAGGCCCAAGGCGGGAGCTGCCACCGTCTTGACATGGCTTGGGCTGCCAAAACCAACAAGAGACTGATTGTGAGTATTTGAACAAAATTTTCTCTCTGAGTGGAAATGCAACCACGAAAATTCTGAAAATTCTGAAAATCGAAATACAGCCACTTCAGGCACGACATGGACTATCGAGATTATTGTCTGCCCAAAATTGATATTTAAGCTAAATATTGATGATCATAATGTTAACCAGCTGACAACGTCATACATAGTGAATAAATTGCACAAATATTTATTTTTGTCATCGGAGGACGTAATGCTGCATTAATTAATATAAAGTAGTTTATAATCGTATTTTTTTTTAAATGAGCTTTAGAAAAAAAATCGAGTTTTGGCATTTTACCAGAATTAAGTAGGTACCTACCTACCTTTTCAACACAAAAAGGAATAGGTAGTCTTATTATTATTTTTTTTTTTCAATTGGAATAATTATTATTAATATATTCCAATTATAAATAAATAAATAGCATACTAGTATGTAGTTTAGCACGAATTACCCACGTGTATGAATTGAATATTTTCCATTTTTTAGGGATTTATAATTCTTAAATCCTCTAAATCAGACTTTATTTTGAACCCAAAGGGCCATATAACTGAATTATTTTCCCATGCCTATTTGTATTTTTAACTCCGGAATATTTGCTCTTATCAAAAAAGTGTTCTTAGTATAAGTTACTGGAAATCAAGCGTCGAATCAATTTCCATCTTCAAAACATAGGGTTCGTATTTAAATTATCGAAGTTAGGATCGTACTGGAGCACCCTGTATGTCTAATGCTATAATCATTGATGCTAATCGATTCCTCACTAAAATCCAATCTAGGTTTACTTCGATCCTTTTTTTGTCAGGTCAAAAGTCTGGCAGATAATCGGTTGTTCCACTCTAGCCCGACACCCTTTACATGCTGAACTGTGTAGCTTATGTGGACGATCTATTCAGCACTTTAGCGGTGGTAATAACTACCGGTTCAGTTCTAAAATGTATAAATGTCTCATTTTCAAGCTCAGTTGACATTGTCTTCAATCGAATTTATTTTAAACCTAAACTAGTGGAATGAAGTTTAGTGGTATCAATAAGTTTAGTCTCTAGAAAGGGAACAAACTAGTATCAGTATTCAGTAAGTTCAGCTCCGAATTCCCAATCCTTCCTCGTCTCCTTTTTAACTCCAGTTTACAAAAAGCACACTTACAACTATTTCGAAAAGATAAAAAAGGAAAAAAAAGAGAAGAAGAGGAGACTATAAAACAGTTCAATTGTACACAAAATTTTTATGTTTGTTAAAGTAGGGCGATGTTTTTTACTAGGGTGCAAAACGATTGTGACTTTTCCTAAGCCCTTATCTGTCTCTTTCAAACTTTTTCTTGAACAGTGTCATTTAGCCCGTTTAAATATATCAGACGGTGCAGCCTTGCACGAAATCTAAACCTTTCGGTAGAAGAAGTTTGAATGAAAGCAACAAAAAAGATTCCTCGGAAAGTATAATAAGGTACGATCATGTCTTTGACACTCGTAGAAACGTTTCCTTCTCATCACAAACAAAACCACGTCATAAACGCCTGGCAAAACGACAAATCTCTCATCACTCTTTTTTTTTCTCCTCTTTCAAAGACTTTACACCTTATCTAGTCTAATTACCGACTTGAAAATGGATCTTTAATTACACTAAATAGTGAATAGGAAATGTTCATCAACCTGCCATTGTTCTTGAGATCAAGTAAACAAAATTAGAGAGGACTCTAATGAGCGAAGCTGAACTAAGTAGACTTAAATTCTTTTCATAAAGAGCTTCGATATTTTGATATCAGATCCCTTAAATCCAGTTTAATCCGTGCAACATAGCCAACGTTTTACAGGGTGTTTAACAAGATACCCTTTAAATTATACAAAGGATAATTTTTTTTTTAATTATAGAAAAAACTTTTTTTTTTAAGCCGAAGGGATGCTAACTTCTGAAACCTCATGACGTAAAAAGTACTTTTCAAAATTAACTTGAAAACGCCCAAGTTTTTACTTGAAAACTGCGTAAAAATCGCTAATGACTTTTAAAACGTGAACATTTTACCATCTGAAAAACGTACTTGGAAAAAAAAAGTCCTATATTTTTGTGATTCCCAGAGTGCCCTGATCACGAATATCGTCTCTAAGCCCACAGTCTCCATCACACCAACCGCAATAGCTTTGTTTCCTTTGGAAATTAGCTTAAAAGGGATAAAATCCTAATTAGGATCGTACAAAAATTCTCACTAATTATTTTAATTAATTAACATTAACAAGAGGTCACTTCCGCGTAAACTGGATGTGATATATGCGAAACAAGAAGTAATTATGTGGTTAATTTTATAGTAGTCAATCTTATCTTCATCAATTTTTTTCTAATTATAATTTTTTGTAGCCTTCCTCAAAGTTTAACATCGCCAAATTTTTTTTTAAATAATTTAGACCTTTTGTTATTTATTGAGGAAGAACTGGAATTCCGTTCGTGTTTTGGCTCAAGCTTGTCTTTTTTTTCTGTTTCAAACCTAAACTGACATTCATTTAAAAGTGTAGGGAGGGCCTTTGCCAAAATTATCGTCTATAATAAGAACATAAAAAAGGAAGGGAAGAAAATAGAGAAAAAATTTTGATATTTTTTTTATAGTTTTCCACAAAATAGGCCAACAGTTTATGGAAAATGTGACATAAAATCAAAATTTAAAAAAATGACTTGCGTTCACTTTTATAGAACAAGTGAAAGGAGTGAAATGAAACTGTTTCATTTTGAAAAGGAAATTTAACAATTAATGCAAAGGTCGTCTTGTCCAGTCGACCGTGATAATAAAATAATTTGTCAACTTATTTTTTTATTTGTTTTAAGAAAAATAAAACAAGAAAGAAATTTGACCTCGCGTCTTTGTTAGAATTATTGAACCATTAACGGTTCGAGGTGGAATTTTTTACTTCTTTAAATCGATTTGGTTTAATTAGATAATTAGGCAAATTAAGGGCAAATGCACCGCATTTTTCACTACAATGGATAAAAAGATTAGTTCCTTTTTTTTCCCCTATTCCTCCCCTTTTTTATCAGCACCACTTCGAGGTAAAATAATTTATTTTAATTTAAATTATATTAAAAAATTACCTAAAATAACACACGCCAATATAAGGTTTCCTCACATTTACTTTATAATTGCAATGGCCTTCATCGCTTGATGTTCAGGTGTCGACCTTTCAAGTTCATTTTTTTCCAATTTTCAATTATTGAAAATTATTTTCCTAATGGAACTTTTATTTATTACTTTTTTGTTTGAGAAAAGGTCTTTAAACTGGGTAAAAAAAATAGGACGAATTTTTAAAAGCTTATGTCTAAAAGAGTCGCTTATAAACAATTTAAGTTGTTTTATTGCCAGAAAGGTCTCCGAACTTATATTGTGTATTGTATAGATCAAAAGGATAAATTCGGCACTTTACTATGAGTTTTTTTGTAGCTCTTGTCCTCATTTTAAGTTTTTGAAGCCTTAAGTTCAACATTTGTGTGCAAAAAAGGAGTTATACCTTAAAATTAGTCGAAAATTTTGGCATGACAACTCAATTTTTGACCTTGCTAGACTGGCTCGAGACCTGAATAGAAAAAAAGCCTTTACCTATGTTATTAAAAGTGGTTTGTGTGGCGAATTTTTTTGTCAAATTTCCCTACCTAGGGCAATCCAAGAGTCATCTGCACGGAACGTCCGTTCCCCCAGACTGTTCTATTTCGGTCGAGCTCTGTCTCGATTCTTATAATAGTGACTGCATTGGGGTTCACACGTTAAATCCTTCCCTATCAGGTTAGTTTTCGTGCGGAATCCATTATCGCCTCGTCATATAAGTGTGTTATAATAAAATTTAAATAAGTTTTAAATATGAGGGCTATTCCATTAAGTGAATTCTTAAATTTTACATGAAGTGGATTGTGGGTCATTTAGTGACTTGAGTGGATTGAAAGGTTTTTCATTAAGGTAAACGAAATTATTACCCTTGACCTAATAAATCCGTTGTCTTGACATTTTCAGTAGCGAATTTCGAATACAAGTTGAATTAGCTCAAATGGGATCAAACTTGAGGAAAATCGTTTTTGCGTGTTCTCGTTAACTTCAACGGAATTTAATTATTCAAATTCAAACACAAAATAGCTCATATTTGACACAACGACAATCACCAGGAGAACACACCCATTATTGATTATTAATGCCGATTAAATTATTTAAACAAAAATCAAGCCAAGCAAAAAACTGAAATTTCATAAGTCCTACTGTTCCAAACCACTCAAATTGTAAACTTTAGAAAAAAATATGTCTACATTACCTACTATACTTCAAAAGTATGTATAAGGTGTATAAACGGGACAAAACCGCCTTCATCCTGAAAAGTTTTTTCTCGTTTTCAAATTTAAAAATATCGTAGATTGTAGAAGAAAAATTAGTTGGATGAGATGACACGCGCTGACATAGAGTCCCAATGGTATTTAGGTCATTAAAATAACAAGGTTTTCTTTGATTTTCCATCATTTCGATAATTATACGCGTTTAGAGTTTTTCTTCGAAAAAAAGTCGATGGTTGTGTTTATATATTTCAAAGACAAGGATTTAGACATAATGTCGATTTAACGGAGAATAAAAAATTATTTCTCGATTTACCGGTTTACTAATTTTTTGAACAAAAGCTTCCTTTCCAGATGATTATCTCGTTTCTGTTGTTTTAGAATCGAAGTGGGGAGAAGACGCGGTGTCGAAGGATTGTTGTCTTCATTTACTAAGTCCGAGCCATCAAGGAATGGTGGCAAATATGAACAACGTGAGCTGTCTACTCGTCTGCTGCCTGTTCGCGTCGTTCTATGACACGAGGACGATGGCACTGCAATCGTTTAGGCCTCACATCGTCGTCATTATGGCCGACGATCTGGTATGTTGAAAGCAAAACATTTTTTACTTTTTCTACTCCAAAAGTAGGACGAATTTTGGATTACGATCTCATTGTCCAGAGATAATCTGTGTTGCATAAACGGACAATACTTTCTCATCGAAAAATTAAGTTTAGCCAATCGTTCTTGAAAGTTTCTTGTCAATTTTTGAAACATTTTGGTTCAAATGTTTGATAATTAAATTCAAACCTGAGACGGATTAGGTTCAGTATCATTTAATTTAAAAAGCGAGGATTATGATCACTCCGGTGGTCGGAGGAAGCTACCCCGAGGCCTGAACACTTAATTTAATTATTCAGAATTAATAATTAACTTAAGTCGTGAACAAGTTCATTTCGCGATGACTCATTAGCATTCCTTTTTCGTTCGATTCAAGAGGAAAACCCGTGCATCCCGGACTTTTAAAAATGATCCACTATGCATTTTTCCCACGTAATTTCGTCTTCTATTATTAAGGTAGTCAGACTGATAAATGTGATGGTTTCGTTTGTAAAGAAGAAAAAAAAAGAAAAAGAAAAAAATCGCAAAATTCCGTTGAAAAGTGAAAATTGACCGATAACTTTGAAAATGGAGGCCAAATTGTTAAATTGTCCGATCGCTAAATTTATTAAATTAAAACTATCTGAGGGTGGAGTAGTGTAGGAGATGTGATGGTGGAAGGCGTATAGGGGATATAGGGAGGGGGGAGGTTGATGGAAGGTGAGGGAGGGTCTAGGAGAGTAGGGGAGATGATGGGAGAGTGACAGGAGGTGGTGGGATTTTGGGGGAGGGTTGGAGGAGAGTTTGTGGTGGATGGTTGGAGGGATAGTTTGTGGTGAGGAGAGGCTAGGGGTGATGATGGAAGGGTGGTGGAAGGTGATAAAATTTTGGCGTAAGATATGGGGAAATGAGGGATATAGGGGGGGTAGATGGGAGGAGGGGGAGGGTGTTTGAGATTCTATGAAGGGGGTATTTTCAAGAAAGTTTTATGTCCAAGGTTTATGAAACAATAAATTCGAAAATAAACTGATGAAGGAGAATAATTCGATTTTTTATGAACTAACTTAGGATTTACTGTAAGTTTCATCATGGATAAAAAAAATGCCAGACTGATAAAACCTTTATCCGGACGATTTTGTCGAATAAACAATTCAAGAACATGATCGTGTTTATTGGAACGTTAACTTATTTCCATTGAATCAATAAAACTTTTATTATTTGTTTTTTGACCATAATTGACGCAATGTTTGTAACAAGTAAGAGATAGTGTCCACGGATTTAGAAATAGTTGGCAGACTCTTAAACTATTTTAAAAAAGGAATTGTCCGAGATCCCGAAAACATTAATGCCAAGCCTTTTTAATTAGTAGTCTAATGGATTTCAAAATTTAATTTTTGATAGCCAATCGATAACTTTTAACGCCAGATTGAATATTTCAGGGCTGGAATGATGTATCTTTTCATGGAGAGGATCAAATTCCGACCCCAAATATCGACGCTTTGGCGTTCAATGGGGTCATACTTAACCGTCATTACGTTCAACAAGCGTGCACGCCATCTAGGGCGGCTTTTTTGACTGGACGATACCCCATACATACTGGTAAGCATGTTTAGATAAAACTTTAAATTTAAAAAAATTTTCAGGGATGCAAGGGCCTCCGTTGATGGCAGGGGAACCCAATGGGTTACCGTTACATCTTCGACTGCTCCCGCAATATTTGAAGGATCTCGGCTACGAAACCCATCTCGTTGGAAAATGGCATTTGGGACATTACAAACAAGAATATTTGCCTTTGAGACGAGGTTTTGATTCACATTTTGGCTATTACACTGGTTACACTGGCTACTACGATTACATGTCGACCTATGAAGAGGTAAAAATAATTTAAGAAAGCTTCAAAAAGTGTTTTGAAAAGTGCACTAAATAAAAGAGTAATTAATGCTTAATTCGTTTTCGGTCTTTGGAAAACCGTTAGGCCGTTTCGCCCTTGACTTCTTCCTTTGAGATTTTCACGGTTCAGTTCTGATAAGTCATAATTCCTTAAAGATTTGACGGTCTTTGGCGTTTGAGGAAGACAAAGGAATATCTTAAGGTCGTTGTATAGACGATAGCAAATTTAAGAGAGTAGGCTATACAGGAAGACAGGCAGGCAATGCGTGCCTTGCATTTTGCTAGGGGGCTAATGAAATATGCCGAGTTAAAATGACCTTTTTTTTGTCATTTAGGGGACTAAAATGACCGTCGGATTCGACCTGAGAAGAAACGAGACACCGGCTTGGGAATATGTCGGGAGATACGCGACGGAAGTTTTTTCCTCGGAGGCCGTCCGCGTCATAAAAGATCACCCTACGAACGAGCCATTGTTTTTGTACATGGCCCATGTCGCGCCACATTCAAGCCACAGAGGACGCCTACTCGAAGCCCCTCAAGCACGCGTTAACGCCTTCAAATACATCACCGATCCAAACAGGCGGACCTATGCAGGTAAATTCACATTTCAAAATTTTATATCTTAAAATCAAATTTTTAACTTTCTCAAAAAGAAAGCTATTGCCTTACCTAAAAATCGAGAGAAGAACCAGGAAGTACTTTTTCAATGATAATCCTTTTTGGTTTAAAAAAAGGTGTTTTTTCTTACAAGATAATTAAAAGGTAGACGCGATTAATGTATAGCTTCCTTATTTAATTATCTTAAAAATCCGTTATCGCGGATGAAAAATCAGCGATAGAAACGTTGAGGATGTTTAGACCATTAACGAAGCCTCTTTATCATCGGGGATCTCTTTGTTTTGAACAGCGATGGTGAGCAAAGTGGACGACGCGGTCGGCGAACTTGTCGAAGCCTTGAGAGAGAAGGAAATGCTCGACAATACAATCATACTCTTCTTATCCGATAACGGGTCACCCACAAACGCGCCGGGACTCTTCCCCAACTGGGGTTCAAATTATCCTCTCAGAGGGGTAAGGAATCAAATCCTTTATCGTAAATTCCAATGTTTTTTGTGCAAAGATGAAAGAAACACTCTGGGAAGGTGGTGTCCGAAGTCCCAGTTTTATCTGGTCGAACCAATTTCAACAAAGTCCAAGGGTATCGAATCAACTCATTCATATATCAGATTGGCTACCTACTTTCTACACCGCAGCAGGTAAAAACAAAAATTATATAATTAATTATTTTATTAAAATTAATTAATTTATTTATTAAAATTAATTAATTATTTTATTAAAATTAATTAATTATTTTATTAAAATTAATTATTTATTTTATTAAAATTATTAATTTATTTATTTATTAAAATTAATTATTATTTTATTAAAATTAATTAGTTATTTTATTAAAATTAATTTATTATTTTATTAAAATTAATTAATTATTTTAATAAAATTAATTAATTATTTTATAAAATTAATTTATTAATTTATTAAAATTATTAAAATTAATAATTAATAAAATTAATTTATTAATTTATTAAAATTAATTATTGTTTTATTAAAATTAATTAATTATTTTATTAAAATTAATTAATTATTTTATTAAAATTAATTAATTATTTATTAAAATTAATTAATAATTTTTTTAAATTTATTTATTTATTTATTAAAATTAATTAATTATTTTACTTCTTAATATTGTAAAGGTGGAGACAAAAATCAACTGCCCGGAAATTTAGACGGAGTAGATCAATGGTATTCGTTAATATGGAATCTGCCATCGAGAAGGAATCAAGCTCTGGTCAATATTAATGAAAAAGATAGAAATGCAGCCATTATTGCGACTTTTGATACTGTCGAAGTGAGCAAAAGAACTTGGAAATTAGTAGTTGGTAAGTAAAAAAAATTTAAGAATGATTTTTATTTAATTTTTTGAATGTAGGCACTTTTGGAGATGAAAGTCATGATACTTTTCTTATGAAAGTGAGATCTCCGGCTACCCCTCCGTATGACTACAAAAAAACGGTGAACAGCAAAGCTTATAAAGCGATATCAACATTGTTCAGCCCGACAACAAACGAAGTAATGTTTTTTTCATAAGTTCGAACTTTCCATATTCATTTTTTTTTTAGATCCAAATGCGACAGATTAGAGAGGATGCGAAAGTCAACTGCCCGGAACTTCCGACGGACAATGTTTACGTTCCGGACTGCAGCTTCCACCCTTGTCTTTTCAACTTGGACAGGGACCCCTGCGAGAAGGTCGACCTCGCCGCCAACAACACCGCCATCGTCGAAAGGCTCTACAACACTTTGAAACTTTACAGACGGAGCCTCGTACCGCAAAGTAACAAACCCGTCGACGTCGACGGTTATAACCCTGCACGCTTTAACAACACCATTTCCCCCTGGATGTGATTTCGTTTCATTTTTTTAGACTTGAAAGACTGCCCGGAATTTATTTAAGGTTTTTTTTATATACAAATCTGTCATTTATGACTAAAAAGGTTATTTTCTACAAGGATTGCAAGTCTCCAAAAAGTCCACTTTGCAGGCAATTATTGATCAAAAACTAAATTTTACACCAGTAGATGCGTCTACCAGCTAAAATGGACCATCCAATTATTTGCCATACTTTTGACCTGATGAAAAAAAGTATCAAAGGAAACCCCCCTTAGATTTTTGCGAGGAATTCCATGGTATCAATAACTTCTTGATCTAGCATACAGGGTGCTTAAGAATGACCTGAACTTCTTTAACTTATTTAAAAACCCTATTTTTGACGATGGAAATCAATTCTTTGCTTGATTTCCAGTAAGTTTTACTTGTAACACTTTTTTGGTAGGAAGGTCCAGGAGTTATTTGTTCTATCAAAAAAGTGTTTTTAGCAAAAATTACGAGAAATCAAGTGTAAAATCGATTTCTATCGTCGAAATAGAGATCGCATTTAATATAACAAAAATTAAGAACTTCTGGGGCACGTTGAATATTGGATGGAAAAGTTATTGATACCAATCGATTCCTTGCTAAAATCCAAGGGGGGTTTACTAGGATACTTTATTTGATCAGGTCAAAAGTCTGGCAGATAATCGACTGTTTCACTCTAGCTAGCAAACCCTGCATATTTTTTAAAATTGAACCTTCCACATCACATTGTACACTAAACCACCGTATAACCAATTAAAAATCTCAACTCGCTTGCTTTTTGAACTTTTTACCAAACACAATATAAATTAACGAGTTTAATAAAGGTTGAAAATGTACATAATACTAATGTTACCAATATTTCAAGGTGGTTCTGACTTTTTGTCTTTTATGTATTTTTTATAAAAAAAATTTTTTTGTTCCTTATTTTATTTCAAAATGTATATGTAAACTTTTATTTTTTTTCTGTATATAAAATGTAAATATGATGTGTAATAAATAAAATCGTAAAAGAAAGAGCACGTGAGGTTTCAAAATTTGGTGCAATTTTGAGATACGTTTCAGCGTACAATGTATCGATCTGGTAACCGAGGGTAATTTTAGAACCGGTACCGGTGAACTCGCTGCCCGAAAAATAAGCCTCAATAGGTTCAAGCGCAATCTCCTCGATCAATAAATTTTAAAAATTCATCGGAAAAAAGTGGACAGGTGGTCGATTTGCTTGTAAAATGTTAAACAAAAACATATCGTTATTTTATAAAAGGAAATATATAAAAACGTCGGAAACTCCAACGTTTAAGGGTGAGCAGTTCGAACAACTTAATACAAGTGCCCTCGTACTTTTCCACTCCAATACCTAATGGTGTCAAGTTATGCCTTACATAAAAACGATAAAAATTCTATATAAAATTTTTTTTTATAAAACAAAGCGTATTTTAATCTCACAATCGGATTACAATAGGCGTTAATTTTTTTGTGAGAACTAATCAAACTTTTTCGTTCAAGGGCCCTCTTTGGACCTCATGAATATGAAAATACGGGAAAACCCATACAGGACAGATTTTTCCAGAATCATCATGCGTGACAATTTAAATTAAAAAATCGGGATTCATAAATTAATTAGTTTAAAAATTATTACGTCAGCACTCAAGGCGTTTCCGTCATAAGGGGAGGATTCGCATCAAGGCTTGATGGCTTATCTTTCGGAAAACCCTTATTATTTGTTCATTTTTTTAAAGTTTCACTAATTACGAGATTTATCTTTAATGAAAAAAAAAAATTCTTCCTAGTTTTATAATTAAAATTAAATCACGCGATTAAGATTTTTAATAGGTTCACAAGGAAACGTTTGATCTTTTAATTATTCTATGAAAAAAAAAAATTATAAACAATTTTTGAGTTGATAAGCATTTATAATGAAATTCTGGAATATGGGCTTGGGGTTCTCAAAGACAACTCATTTGGTAGGCAACGTCTTGCTAATGTCCGCCTTAAAGTCAACAAGTGACGCTACAGGAGTTAATTACGTATCTGCAACATCCCAATATCGACTGCTTTAATATGAGGAACATGTAACTTTATTAAGCGGTGACCTCTTACTTATTCCTTTACAATTTTTAAGGCTTTTAAGGCTCTTTTGTACTAGCTTTTAAACTAGAAAAAAATATAAATTATTCATTTAAATGAATGGACTCCAATAAAGGAAAAGGCCTATGAATTATTTAAAACTCTCAGCCAACGTTTTAATGAACATGAAAAAGATATCTTGGAATTAATTATTGGGAAATTATTTAGGTTTTAAGTGGGAAAAAAGGAAGGAGGAAAAGAGGTGTTTTATTCAAAGATTAGGGAAATACTTGCGTAATCTTTTTTCCAAACGTTAAAAAACAAATGGAGATTACAGAATCGAAGATCGCATAAAGAAAAAGTTTAAAATGAAATAAGGAAAACGAATAATGATCGATTTCTATGTCGTGGCTATTAATCATGAAAACGGAAAAAACATTAGAAATCACCCCTTCAAAATAACAGATTTCCAATGATGATAGTTAACTTCCGAACCTTCGGTGAAAAAAATATTAGTTTTGTTTCTTATCTTGAAAAACCAACATTCTGGAAATTTTTGGTATAGAGATCCAAATAATTTTCAGATTTTTTTTTTTTTGTCAAATTCACAAAAAAATCAATTTTTTTTCCAAAAACAAAGGAAAATGGGGAAAACGACGACCACCTCAATAACCTCTTTCTTACGGAAATCCGAGAATTGGTCTGATTAAAAAGATAAAAAAAATTATCCATTGCTCTCAATAGTCAACTACCTATTGGAATGAATAAATTAGTGAAGGTGATATAAAATTAATGAAAAGGATGGACAGGGATAGAGGAAGAAAAGGGAATAAAAGTGATTTAAAAGAAGAAGCCGTTCCCCTCCTGACCTTCTCACTTTTCGTTCCTCTGAAGGAACGCGAAAGGGTGAAAAGGAATAAATCTAAAAGGACTGAAGGGTTGACGGGGCGTAACTGTAGCAAAGGGACATTGAAGGGGGGATCTTTAAGAGATTTATCCCACTCGTAAAGACCAGAAGATAACCCGTCCGCGAAAGCAAAAAGGTTATCCACGCTTCGCGTTTATATATAGAGGAGTCAACATCCGCATTTTCGACGAGATAAAATGAAATAAAGCTTCTCGCTTTCCGACCGCTTCAAACTCACCGATAACTTATCACTAACATTTAAATAAAAATAAATTTTTAAATTTTTTTTTTCTACCTAGTAGTTCTTACATGCTTTTTTGTCCCCTTGGTGACAAATCGCTCCCACTTCAATCAAGCTGAGTTGACGTGATCGAGATTCAATAACCGTCTATAACCAGGACACAATCACCGCCTTACTTCGACGATGACGTCGAGGCAGTAAAGTGCTTCGCGCTTTTAATAATCCTCAGAAATATATTTTTTACCAAGGTAATTTTAAGATTGATTAATTTGTATTGGTCCTGTCTTCTTTTGTTCTTCTTTTTGCACGATAACTTCTTAAGTGATAATTAAAACTTTTGTATGCATTAGTAGATAACAAGTTAATTATTTCTTCATAACTTTTTATTTTCATTGTATAATTTTTTTTTGAGTTGAAGTATTTATTTTTATTGAAAGAAAAAAAAATTTTCAGTCTCTCCCTCAAAAGTTTTCCCTAAAAAATTTGAAGCCCTAGATTCGAAGGAAATAAATCATAAATGTCAAAAAATTGTCTTTTAAACCCATATAAAAAATTTCGAAAAAAATATTTTCAAAAACCGCTCCCTCAGGGTTTTGATATGTGCTATTAATAAACACACGTGTAATATTAAAAAAAAAAAAAAAAAGAGAATTGAAGTAGCTACTCGTTTCCAAATAAAAGCTTAAATGCATTGATTACTTAAGGGGCGGATTCCGCCTACGGTTGCTCCAGAAATGTGAAAACTTGGGTAGACGTGATTTTGAAAATCGCCGATGAATTTAAGACGGTTTTTCAACAAAGTAAAACAAACAAGATTGAAAGGACAAGTAGGAGAGGTATGCAAACGAATTTTCCTGATACGTAAATAAGAGAGGGCGAATTGAAAATTTTTCGGTTCTGTTTTCCCGGACGGAAAAACCTATCCTGTTCTCGAGAGGGTTGAGAATCTCGTATGTAAATTGCGTCTGATTGCAGACAGGACGTTTCTAACCCCATCAGCAACTCGGTAATTTCATTCGACCGCGTAATTATATTTTCGATTGATTCTTTACGATTCCGAGCCTTGTCTTTTTTTTCGGTTTTATCAAAGAAAGCTTTTGATTCAATTTTATGTGAAATCCTAAAACTATTCCTAATTGGCTCATTTTCCCCTCAATTCTGAACTGATTGATGACACATCAAAAAAAGCTTGTAGGCCAAAAAAAATTGTTAAAAATCTGAAACTGTGATTTTTGCTTAATTGTCAAAATGAAAAACATCTAAAAATACCGGTACATTGAACTATTACATCATTAATAAAGGAGCTATAAATATTAGCAGTAAAAACGATAGTAAAATAGTTGTGAAAGGTTAATTAATAACTAAGAGCGTTAAGAGGGAAATGGGACGGGAGGACGTAGGGGTAGGTCGGGTCCCAAAGGGGGGGTGGGCTCTTCAGTCGTGATCGAGCATCCAAACCGTAAGGTCGGAACTTCTTCAAGGCTTCATTAAAAACTTCGTCGATCTCCCTTTTTATTAAATATCAACTCCTCACCTTAAAAAAATTAAACCTTAAAAAAAAAATCTCCAAAAAATTTTAATCCAAAAATTACAAACCCTCGACAGAGGACTGCGTTGAAAGGTAAAAAAAAAGATTTAAACAAAAATCACGATGAAAAACTGCATGTTACGTGTGCAAAAATTGCACATCGATGTATAGACAGCTTGTAGTTTAGAACTCCATGGTCCCAAAATCACAATATAAACATTTTTTATTAATAAAAAATTTTTGTATATATTTTTTAATGTGGGTCTACGTTGACATAAAATATCAGATAACAGGGCTTTCGCCAAAAAGATGCGGGTATAAAAAGGAAAATCTTACCTATATGGATTTTATATTAGGTTTCTAATGCCCTTAACTTCAACACATAAGCTCTTAGGAAGCTTACGAGTATTTTGTCCCCCAATCCTATCTTTTCAATATCTTTTTACTGACAAAACCAAAATTTTCAATAAGTGTCGATTACTTTAAAATGTCGATAAAAAAGGTTTGAAAAATAATGAAAAAAAGACTTTATTAAATTCCATTTTTATGAAAGAATGCAATTTTGACATAGTCGCGAAAATGAATCAATAGGTCGTTTGATGTATTTTGCATATTTACAATCAAATAGACAATTTTATATTTTATTTTCTGAAGCTTTTCGTTTTGAAAAACGTTTGAAGTTGGAACTATAATCTTCAAGGACAAAGGGTATTTGTCATACTTCTACGACAGGTCTATTACATATCCGTGTGGGTATATTAAAAAAAGAAGTAAAGGAGCGATATAAAATCCTTTGGAGTTGAAAATAAATATGTGCCCATGAAACCCCTTTGTCCTATTGTCAGAAGCAAAAGGGAGGCAATTCCGTTCATGGAACTTCTGAATTGAAAAAATGGCCCAAAAAAAGATGGCGTTTTTTAATTTCCTATCAGATTTAAACAAACGGTAAGGATAAAAACCATTTTTCGTCAAAAATATCGACCAACCTTATCCCCTGATTTATAACGTTTTATCATATATGTTCAAAAAAAGTCACACGATATTAAAATTTTGTGGTATTTCCATAAAGTCATTAGATATGCAATCAATAATGAAGTAAATCAAGTAATTATGGTGCCTACTTGATCATTAACGTTGCATGCTATTTGAGTGCATTATATTGTCCATTTACTTGGAAAATGATCGAATTTCAATCCTTCAAATCAAACTTTTATTTTAAAATGAAAAACTTGATCGAGAATTTTGTTGTAGCTCCAAAGAATGAGGCTAATTGTCAAAATGTCAAAGATTGTCAACGCGTACACGTGGATTTTTTTTTTCTTTTCTAAGCACATCTTGCTCCGACAATAGATGAAGGAGGTGCTCGACTCATCGATTCCATTGGAAAACGTTATTTGATGGTGGGCGAACACTTTTCGAAGGAAATAGGCTAATTAAAATCTTTTTTTCCCCCCATTTTTGAAAACGTCATTTGACCGAAGTTAAACAATGTCAAAGGACAAGTTTTCAGCCATAGCCTCCTCTCTGAAATGTGAGTCTGTTTAAACAATGAAAGGCGAACCCCTCTCTAATACGAAAACCCTTCGTATTTAATTTTTTTTAAATAAATTTAATATTTGAACAAAGAGTTATTGTCTTGTAAGAGGGTAAGAAAAGAGTGGAGCTAAGGCTCATTAAATAGAATATGGCCTCTGTCAAGAGAGAAAGAAAAGGGTGGGGTTTTTATCAAATCAAACGAGTTAATTTCATTGAGCTTCTATTGTGTCCAATCCATTTGTCCCTTCTTCCTTTTGTCCTCGACGAAATTTCTGGCTCATAAAATAGTTATCGAAAAATCACTTCTTTTTGTCACAATTTCTTTGGTTTTCTTAATCTTTGAGGATTAGAGTTCAACAGGCGGTGAAAAAGTGGGCGAGAAAAGGTTCTGAAAATTCGACTGCACCGTTAGCGGTTTTGAGGACAAAGCCATACGCACTTGAGAACACTCCTCTTCATCGATTAATTCGCATTAACATTCAAACTTGTCCATACACTTTTTTGAAATCCGTTTTCTCCGGTAGGTTAAACCTCGTTGCGGGCATTCAACATGGAAATCTCCCCTGACGAGAAACGACGAAGGCAGGGTTAACTTGGAAGAAAGTTATTCCGTCCCCTCAACCTCCTTGAAATAGCTTCTTTTCATGGGGGAAATTACGTTTTTTCCGCCCCATTTATCGAAATGCACTCTTTCAAAATTGTCATCCTCTTTTTATCCATATTTCACGCTAGTTTAAAACTTACTTTTCAGAAAAAGGCAACTTTAATAACATAAAATCGATCAAATTCATTCCTTTGAAACTTCACACGCTCAAGAATATTGGATTAGAAATTAGTTTTTACCTGCATGAAGGCACTATAGAATTATTTACGTCTCTAGTAAATGAAAATTGCCTTTTTGAGATTCCCTTAACAGTATTTATTTTGTAAAGAAAAATAAGGACAATCGAGAAAAGGGTCGAGATATATTTATTTTCCTAACCTGATCTTTTTGTCTTTCATGACATGTCTCAGCAATCAAAGATGAAGCGTATGACTTGAATTTCTAAGCTTGTGTGTGATACGACTTCATTTCTGTTATAAAATTATGATAAGGATTTCGTTATTGAACTATAGCATGAAAAATCATTTTAGGGGTATCTTTTTAACAAAAAACATGACTGGCAAATATGGAGAACGCCCTCTTTTTGGTTGTCTTGATAAATGTGATGTTAAACTAGCGCTCGAAGCGGCTTCTTTTGTAAACCTCTTGTAAACATTAGAAATATCAGAATTTCAAATTAATGAACCATTAACACGATTAACACGTGTTAATTGAAGATCGTGAATGCCCCTTTTGATTGTTTTGTTTAGAAAAAGGGATTAGAAACGTGTTTAATTGCCTTTAGAGTACGAGGGTTGTCTCTTTCGGTCTGGCGAATCTTGTCTGTAAGTTTACAACTTCTTCCATTCTTGGTTTTCCAGATCTCTTGAAGTAAATTGCCACCCGAGTCGGTTTCTCTTTTCCAAACACGCCGCGAATAGTCCGAGGGATTGAAGAGGGTTGAAAACGTCGGTGAGGGGTTTCATAAAAGCCGACTTAGATTAAATCTGAAGTACCAAAACAATAGTTGTCAATTAAGACTTTGAGATTAAACGTTGACGCGTTTAGTATTGTCTTGGGGCAAACTGGCGTAATGTTTTCACACCCTTGGGTTTTCAAAACCCAAATATTTCATAAACTTCCTTCTAACTTAATAAACCTTTTTAAAAAACAAAAAAAAAATTGATGAAAAGAAAACAAAAATGAGTCATATAAAAATGTTTGTTTTGAGGTTTTCAAATGACAAATGCCTTTTGAAGGTTTCGAATGGAAAGACTGAAAAAAAAAGCTTTTGTAAGCTGCACGTTTCCTCCCGATATCGTTTTTTAGAAGCCATTTTTCCTTCATTATTTCCTCAAAATTAACAATACGCGAAAATTAGTTTATTTCTCTTTAGCAAATATTTTCTGCCGGAATCGTGCTTTGGAATTTTTGAGGACCCTTTACGCCGGATTTATGCCGCTATAGATATAACAGAGGAATTCATGAGGGCACGCTCGATTTCCACGACGCTTTCCTTTTATATCATTTTTCCATTTTTATTGTCAAAAAAACTTCTCGCTTTTATAAATTAGATTTCAAGTTTACGACGCGTTTAAGTTTGATTGGAAACCCTAAACAAATTTTAGGACCGGAGGAATAATTATATTTGCCATGAAGGGAGGGAGTAACAGGTTATTAACTGGACAATAGGGAAAAGGCTCTTCGCGTCATCGATCTCGTTTTGAAATTAACCTTCCACTTCAAGTTTAAACCCTTATCAACTCTTTAAAAAATTTTAAATCTCAATTTAGAAATCCGTTTTAGTTTATTTTCTGGAAACTGGCAAGTCCCCAAATCCAAGTGTGAAAAGACCCAAATTTATAGTTCGATGCAGCAATTAGGTAATGGGCTTGTTTTTCCTTTGATGTCTTCACTTATTATTTTGCTTTTTGTACTGTATGAGACTCGACTAATTACCGCATCAGGTCTGATTGGGTTATGGAAGTGGAATTCAGAAAAAAGGAACCTTCTCAAAAAGTGGGTTTTATACTGACACGGTTGGGCGGAACGCTGCCGCTTCCCTAGCCCCCAACATTCCTGAATAACTCAAATATTTCTGATTCCAAACGATTTTTCATATTTATTTATAGGCGTTTCATGGCGATGAAAGTTTTGCTAAGTTAATACAAGGATTTCTCATACGTAGACTATGGTTTAATTCAATTATAATCTCAGCTAATGCAGAACAAGTTTTCCCTTCCAAGTACTTATATGAGAACTAATATCCTTAATGATCTACGTTTGCTGAATTTGTTATTTCCAAACTGTTCCATCTTTGATAACAAATTTAAAAAAAAATTCTTTTAAAAAATTCTAAAAGCTTGCCCAATAATTTGAGAAATAAAGGAAAAATGAGTTTTATTTTTATAAAAAAATTAATATGACCCCGACGTGATTTGAACACGCAACCTTCTGATCTGGAGTCAGACGCGCTACCGTTGCGCCACGGAGTCTTGTTATATGCAATTCTTTCAATTAATAATTTTACCAGGTGCAAAGTGTTAAAATGCCTCTAATATATTTTTCTGAAAAATTGTTAATTAAATTCAAACGAACCAATTTGTTATTCTGCCCGTTTTTGTGGATGGTTTAAATTAAGACGTCCAGGTGCATCAGAAGAATTCATCAAGCGAAAATTAGTCAAAATACGTTAAAATGAAAATATTTCATATTTAGTCAAATAAACCTTTCCGTCGCTCGTTCTGAATTAAAGGTGTCATATCCGGATTTTTAATTTTTTCGAAAAAGCAGCCCCCGGAATTAATTTAAATGAGGGTATTAGGGATGACTTTTGAATACAATACGGACGGCCACTCGATGTCAAAGACGGGAATTAATCCACTTGGGTTATGTTTATGACGTTTGATAATAAATTCCATTACTCCTTTTATTAGAAAATTATCTTGAAGATAGTGGATTCTAAACTTATTCAAAAGGGCGTTTTACATGATGAAAACTGACTGATCCTATGAGTATGTAAATTAATCCTAAAGCCTATGATAAAACCGAGATAACAGGTAACTAGTTTCCCTCTTGTATGCAAGAACTTGAAATTATTTACGAGGATGCAATTGAATACAAGAGAAATATCGAGCTATATTCCCCGAGAAACCATAGAGGCTAAATAAACAGGCTTTTAATGGCCGGGTGACGTTTCTAATCAATGGGATCTTAAGCCAGTAAAACATTATGGGTTTCCAACTCCCTGACGAGTCTCTATAGGGAACACTAGTCTGTTATATTAGTTCAAAGTAACATTTACATCGACATAAAATTGAAGCAATTAAACGACTTGTAATTAAAGGCAATGATAGGACGTACATATTGTACTTGGAGAGAATAGAGGACAAAGAACATTGAAAATTCTCATTATCAAATAGTGTAGTATTGGAATCAAAGGTACCGTAGGTACATCAGACATAAGGGATTTTCTTTGTTAATTTTTAATTTCTATTGAACAAAAAAATGTGGTAGGGGAGGTGAACCCAAAAACTCGAACTTTCTCAAAAATTAATCCCAGAGTGATTTTCTTCAAGGTGACCATTGACGTAAACATACTTCGGGTCATAAAAGTAAGAAAAAAAGAGGAAGAATCCGCGCTTTGTTGTGACCCAACATATAAGACGAGCGAATAAAATAAATAAAAAGGAAGGTGAACTACAGGAGTAATGCACTCTTTTCTTCTCAAATGACCGACGAGTCGTTTAAAAGAGGAAAATAAAAAAGAAAGAAAATTGAGTCATTCAAAACCTTTATTAAGGTATTTTGAAATTGCAACGATTTTTTAACTACTCACAAAAATCATATTAATTCTTGTTGTACAAAATATATACATAAAAGGATTTTTTAGTATTCGTTGTAGTCATCATTCTTCCTTTGGTGGAAATAGATATAAATGAAGATTACATAAAATCCTGTTTTGTTTTTTTCTGCCTATAAAGAAAACCTTGCTAAAAACATGCATTACAACAAAGAAATATAATTATTATAACAATCGATATAAAATTAATTAATCACAGTTCCAAGCTTAACAGGGTAATAAACGACAGGATGAAACAAACAATAATTTGAAGTATAACTTTCAAAAGTAAACTTTTGAGAAAGTTTACAGCTCACGGAAAGCGAATCCATCTTCCTTATTGAGCTCATTAGGAATCATCGAACTTTAAAAAATGATAATACAATAATTCAATTTAATCCGAACTTTTCTCCTTTCAGGTGGCTAGATGAACATAATCCTTTTGCTTACATTAATTCAAGA
Organism: Orius laevigatus; assembly: GCA_018703685.1. Classification (NCBI taxonomy): domain Eukaryota; kingdom Metazoa; phylum Arthropoda; class Insecta; order Hemiptera; family Anthocoridae; genus Orius; species Orius laevigatus. The sequence goes on from JAGWEN010000067.1 coordinate 212,478, forward strand.
ATATTTTGTGCTTCTCTCCGCCGATACTACTGCCAGACTATTGAGAACCAAGTAAGTCACTTTCTTGTTCAAAAGTTCGTATAGGGCACTTTTTAAAAAGTTTCTATGAAAATAAAAATATTTCAATTGAAAAATAAATCACGGAAAATACCTAAAAGATAGTTCCTGTTTTGGACGTCTAAACTATGAATATTCAAGCATTAATAAAGTATGTCATTGGTTTATGTCCGTAGTGATCAACACCATTAAAGAAACATGGTGTGAATAATGAAATTTCGATGTTTGAAATAGTCGATAAAATAATCCAGTAAGAAAATTAATCAAAATATAAATAAAATTAATTATTAAAGAATCTTTCACATAAAACTTGACACGAAAGATCGAAAGTGAATTTGTCAGGATTTTAAGGGATTTTGGTTTGACAAATAATCCGGTAGACGTATAAAAGGACGGGAGTGATGTATTCAAGGTTAGAGGAGAAAACGCATTTTGTGGTCAAGTCTGTCGAGATAGATGGATTTTTCCCCCCAATCGAAGAGGTAAAACGTTTATAAGACAAAGTAGATTAAATATTTCGTTGTCACAGTAAAAGATTCTTGAATGTCCTTTCGTTTTGGGTCACGTTGAAAACTGGGATTGCCTCCAAAAGCCGCCCAACTTTTTCGACGAATCTGCAACTAAATTAGGTCGTTTAAACGCAAGGTGCCCACCGAAAAAAATCTCTCGTTAACTCAAAAATTAAGAAACGCTTTTACACTTCTAAAATGACTTTTCAAACACAATTTTCATTACTCTGAAATGGAAGAAAAATTGCTTCGATAAAAAATATTTATAAGAGGCAAAGATTCTTTGGATAGAAAAAAATACTTTTAGCTCGGTAAACACGAGAAAAGAGGTTTTTTATGCAGACATACATAAAAAATGCGGTTTTGAAAGGGCGTTATCTATGAAGGTATTTTTGTGACTGTTGATGTTTTGTTAACTGCCTTATATGATCGATACTAATGTCTCTTCTATACAATAACACTTCAAAATACGTTTACCTTTTTATAAACTAGAAGAGATAAATCTATTAAAATAAACTTACTAACAAGGAAAAAGAACGAAAAAATTCTTTGAAGAAGGAAACTCGATACACAGGCTTTATTTCTTTCGACTACAAACAATTGAAAGTCTGAAAACTTTAAAGTCAATACTAAAGAAGTTTAACTCGATTAACTTGGATTTGAACAAGGTAAAAACAAATTATCATAGAAGTTTATCTAAACTTTATTGTAAAAAGATATGTACCGTGGTTATCAGTTAAATGGGAATTTAATTATGTTGCAGAGGAACTCTCGGATTTGAAAGAAACCATCACAGAAACGTCTCTGAACTTTTGGATAATCTTCTAAGGGGATATGATAACAGCGTACGCCCAGGATTTGGAGGTGAAAATGTTAAAACCTTTTTCTTTTTTCCATCTAAAGTTTACCTTAAATTCAATCAAGGAATTCATCAAAGAAATCGAACGAATTAAAACTTTCCTCTGGAGCAATTAAATAACCTTCAGGTAACTAGAGCTTCTTAAGAAAACTTCAAATTTAGAAAATAAAGGGAAAAAAATTCAATTTTCTAGGTATTATAATTAAATTAATTTTTCTAGGTAAAAACAGAGGAAAAAATTGCTTTTTTTTTAAATTATAGGTACACTTTTTTTATAAGGAGGAAAAACAAATAAAGTTTCACGATTTTTATTTAAAAAGTCGGTTTTATTGAACTGAAAATTTATTTGAGCTCTTTTATTACACGAGGTTGCATTCTGACCAGTAATGGATGACACTAATCTCGAACTAATTTGGTCAGCTTGTTTCATTACCAGAGCTATTCGTTTGCTCAAGTTTTTATGACTAATATTGATTTTTTTCCCACTCAAAGAATAGTTATGTCACGAAAAACTTTAGAGATAAAACTCGTTTTCAAGAAAGTCCTTCGGGAAGCAATCACTCTTCAAACGGAAAAAAATCGTGGAAGAGTGTAAACAGAAGATCCCTTAATTGCATCCTATTTATTGTCCCGATCAACAAGGGCAATATTGCCTAGCGAGTCTATACATTTTTTTCTCGTTCAAAGTGTACCGCAAATCTCACTTTTACGACATAACGAGTAAAAAGTGTAATATTTTTCTTTCTGTTTTAGGTCCGGCGGCTATCGTAGAAGTAGACATTATGGTCAGAAGCATGGGGCCTATATCCGAAGTAGATATGGTAAGATAAAATACTTCTAGTAATTCATTTTATGAATTTTTTTTTCTTCAAAAGAATTTAACCATAAAAATATTATTTAAATGATAAAAGATCTATTTTTCATAGATAAACTTCGTTTTTAACGTATGGAAGAGAAAAGTGGAAGAAATTTTTTTTTCATGTTTTACATAAACTCAAAAAAGTCAAGAAAATTCGATTTACGAAACGGTGTCACTCGACACTCCCTACCCAGGGGACAAATCACGTTTGACGTTACAAACTGGATCATCCGAGAAAGTCGCGGCAACTGTTGTTTGCGGAAAAATCTGATGTGCAGAGCGTTTGACGAATAGATTTTTCCCTTGTTTATGAAAGAAAAAAAAATCGGAAAAATAATCCAAAAAATTCTGTTTCTACACTTCTTTTTGGCCCTTTATTTTGAAAAATTATTAGAGTATAGTTGGAAGCATGAGAGTAATTACAAAAGGCAATGAAAGGAGGTTATAATTCCCTTAAGGGGTTTGTAAAAATATAAGCCGATATTGGCAATCAAAGAGCGAAATTGGTTACGATTTGGAGAATTTGATATGTTTGCTCTACTTTCATGACCTAATTTTCTTTTTGTTTGAAGACTTACTCGATGGATTGCTACTTCCGACAGTCATGGGTGGACACGAGGCTTGCCTACTCGGGCCACAAAGACACCCTCGCCTTAAGCATATCGATGCTTAAAAGAATCTGGAAACCCGACACTTATTTTTATAACGGTAAACAAAGCTACCTTCATACCATCACGTCGCCGAATAAGTTCGTACGGCTTTATCAAGACGGAAGAGTCCTTTATTCTTCAAGGTAAAATTCGTTTAGATCACAAAAATTTTGATGGTTTAATATACGTGACGATGTTCTCTGTGGAAGGATGAAGACTTTAATCCTACATGTCGTCCTGAAATAGACCTTCCCCATTTACCCGGTTTTCAGTAATCTCCGATTTAATGCTTACATTTTCTGTAATAACGACTAACGAGATAAATACAGGTAAAGGAAAGGAGGATATTAGGGGAGGTTAATTAAATAACTCTCGAGATCTGACCGGTCAGATCAATCTTCAAAGTTTCCTAAGACTCTTATTTAGAGTTTAACTCGGCTCGACAAGGATCTACAAACTCGAGGATTTAATTTCTACAAAATTGTTTTATCACACGTAATCTTGTTTTATCACCCAACAGGGATTTGATCAACTAGACGAGGGATGGTGTTAAAACAAACGATTTTTGTTTCACGCGAGTCATTTTGTTCAGAATCTCTATAAAATGATGAAAAAGTGACAACGGGTTTATGACACCAAACTTTTCAGGAGAGGCAATCAAAACCAACTTGATCGTTGTGAGGCAGGCCTCCTGTGGTTCCATTAGTCGATTCTTAGACTTGGACATTATTCCAAAAGAAAAAGCTAAAACAGAGGTATTTTCTAAAACAGAGTGTCCAGTGTAACAACGGGACATAGGCAAGACTCTTAGACTTGGGCTGTCCTGGGCCCCATTGTTCCAGAATAAAAAGCTATTTAAGTCTCTTTGCTTGGATCATTTACTGAAACAGATTCAAGCAGAACGTCCATTGTAACAACGGGGTATAGGCCAGCTCCTTAGGCTTTAACTTTCCTAAGCCCCATTGTTCCAGAAGAAAGCTATTAGAGTCTATCAAGCTGCATTTACTTAGGGTCTATCTGACTGAACTGAATCAGACTCAGAGGTGTCCAGTTTAACAACGGGACATAGGCCAACCTCACCCTAGACGTATACTGTCCTGAGCCCCATTGTTCCAGAAGGAATTCTATTAGTCTATTAAGCGACATTTGCTTAACATTATCCAGTGTAACAACGGGGCATAGGCCATCTTCAATCTTAAACGTGGACTGTGCTGGGTCCCATCGTTAGGAAAAGCTATAGGAGTCTACTAGACTGGTGGAATTTGACAATAAAAAGATTAAAATTCCTTTTTTTACAGTTTTTGTTGCAATAAATTTTATAAATTCAAGAATTTAAAAAGTTGCTATCTCTAATATTAGCAGAAATGCGCTTTTTTTAAAACATTTTTTTTCCCCAGCTTATTCAGGAAACCAATGCAGAACAGTTTCCTCTTTTAAAAAGAATTTTTTTTACCCACCAATCTAATGGGTATCCAAGACCAAAAGCGGTTTGAAATGTGCTAATCCCTTTTAAAGGGAATCCCTTCCATTTAAAAAGGAAAGGCCCGATGAAAACTTGTTTGAATGAGTGAAAAAACAAAAGCTCACGTCCGTCAGAAAGTAGGGAATCATTTAAGCATATAATTTATACATAATGGCCCTGAAAAGTCCTCTAATAAATCATTAACGTAGTTAGTGAAGACCATGGAAATCTGATTATTGTAACTCGATTGATGATACGATACAGGACGAAACATTTAACTTTTCAACTTTTTTTTTTATCATCAAATCAAATCGTACATATCCAAGCGAAAAAAGTCTCGCAAATAAAATTAGCTCTTTCTCATTGTCAGTCGAAAATGAAATAAACTCCTAATTTCATTTTATTCGATCGTTTTGATGATGGGACCCTCCATAATTGAATTTCCATCTTTTTTCTTAGCCCGACGTTAAACTTTTATATTTCTCCACCTCATAAGATTTTCGAAACTTGTGTATATCTGGGGTGATCGATTTGACATTCTTGAAATAACTTATTGATTGTGAAATTACAATTTCAGGCTTACGATTAAAGCAGGATGTCCGATGAATCTTGAAAATTTCCCTATGGACACGCAACGATGCCCTCTTAAATTTGGAAGCTGTAAGTTTTAATTTTTATTTTAAGAAAATCAAGCATTCATAAACCCTCGAGGCTCCCATTAACTGCCAACAAAGTGACATGTTTAAAAAATTCATTAAGCCTAAATAACTTACGCACTTCTCTGTCGGTTTGTTTTTAACTGAACTTTTCATTTCGGAAAGTTAGAGTTTGGTGGATTTTTAAAAAATTTTAAAGTTCGACTTTTCCAGTTTGAAATGGTAAAATCTGACTTTCTCATAAAAGCGCACATTGTGCTTTTAAGTTTTGTGAAGGGTCAATTAAAAGTTTCTAACACATCCATACTTCTTTTTTTAGTTGGCTACACTGTAAAAGACGTCATTTATAAATGGAAGATGAAAAAACAAGTCGATATCGCCGAAGATATGAAATTGTCTCAGTTCGATCTTATTGAAACTCCTTCCGCAAATCAGACGGATCAGCTCAATTCAGGTAAAAAAAAATTATTATTTTTAAAAAGTCCTTTAAACAGATCAAAACTTGATGAATAAACTCAGAGTTAACGAAGGAAAATTAAAGCCGATTTCGTTTGGTTCAGTAAGCCGTCCTAATTTTCGTTGGCTTAAGTGGATTTGTATAATCTGGCGTTGTCTTAAGGATCTTTAATAAATCATTTAGTCCTCCATTCATACCTCTCTATATTTCGTCACGTTCATAAATCTGGATTTTCCTTTTTTCAACAACAAAAATGGGGGCGGATCGGTTCGGGGGGGCTTACGGTGTGAAAAGGCCGTAAAAGTGCACCTCACGTATCTACTTCTATCAGATGATAAATCATGAAAGTCAAGAAAATCAAGAAAATCCTAGTTGTGCTCACCGAAAAGACTTTTACTCATTTAAAATTTTTTTGATGCTTTACTTAAAAAAGATCTTTTTTCCCCTTATAACAAAAATCCTCACCTGGAACCAAAAATGTGGTCTAAATGACTCGAAAATCATCTAACAAGGGGTTGTACATGGCGAGAAAAAGATCAATATCCTAAAAAGGTTCCCTATTTTAAGGATGCTTAATATGTATTAAGGTTAGATAGGAATGGGAAGTGAAAAGTAGCCCAATTAGTTATTAATTGCAGACTCTGACTACGTGAACACATAAAAGTAGTCAAACGCGACTTATAGTGGCCACTCCTCTTTTCCTCTCAATGGGGAATTTAAAACGTTTCTTTCTTGTTCTTCTTTTGAAAATTGATAAGGAGGTCGGAGGAAAAGTATAAAATGAAAGGTCTTTAAGTGGAAAGCTTGTTTTATTTTTTCCCAGTAGAACACGCGTCAAAAAGCAAACCCTTGAAGCATTCATTGGAAAAATTTATCCTTTTTGACGATACAAAAGTGATATTATGTATTTTGTTTTTAAGAAAACCTTACGAACTTTGAAAAACCAAGGCTTTTAGCTGAATAAATATCATTTTTTACCAGACAGTTTTCAGTTTAAAAAATTTAAGGCAAAACCTGTTGACGATGCACTTGAAAGAAAAGAAAACAAGGAAGCTTTTCGATTGCAAAACTTTATAAAAACGCTAATACGGCTTTTTTAAACAAAAGCTCTTATTTGCCATAAAAAATGTTTTCGCCAAATGGGTCTCCAAGGAAGGTTTTCCTGTGTAATCATCGCTTGAAGCGTATAAGTGGCTGTGAAACTCAAAGCTACACTCGCGAAAGGAATGTATCCTCGGAACCGCAGAGGTATTCAGTCAATGTTCATCCTGGATTTTCCTGATTTACACCTCAATCCTATTTAGTTAGTAGGGTTAAACAATTTTCATCCGAAAAGCGTTTCGAGAAAACAGTTGGAACTTCTGTTTCGGTCAATAACGAGTGTATCCAAACCACTTAGAAGAAAAACGGTTTTTTAAAGATAAAATGACTTACGATTATTGTTAAAGGAGAGCCCTTCCCAAAGCAATTTTCCCTACAATCCTCTCGAGCTCTGAAAATGAAAATGGACTGCAATTAAACTGAAATCTTCGATTAGGGTCCCTCCAGAATTTTTCATCAAACAACGGCCTAATTTTGATTCCAGAACGTTTTGTTTCATTGAGTGCAAAAAGTTGTTTTTCACACTAATACGATTACTCCAGTCTAATGATGAAGTGAATATCGTTCGGATGTAAAACCAATTAGTACTCATTATAGGATCATCAATTTGTCAGAAAACGCAAATTAGAAGAGTCTAATAATTTACTGTATTCACTTGAAATACAATACGATCTTTAAATTAACGAACTGATCTTAACGACGCTCCTGTAGAAACCAGAAACGTTTCTCTCAAAAAACCGTATTTAGGTGAAAATTCATAAATATGGACAAGACGCTTTTTTTGAAATGAGGATGCTCTTTATCTTTCGGACTTTGATGCCCATGATGTCCATCATGCATAAATATAAGGTCGTTAGGATAAATTTTTATTTCGAGTAAGCAAAATGTACAAATTCAAGGGTTTCTCGTAAGTAGGTAGGCCTACCTAGAATAAATTTTTTATAATCATCGCATAAAAAATGTTTGAACAAAAATAAAGAATATTTTGTTGGTACCTACCATTTGGCATGTATAGTATAAGACGTCCACCTAGATATTTTCATTTGAAGATTATCGGAATTATTTTTTAATATAACAACTAAATAATTTTTTCACAACTTTTAGATTAAAAGATCACCTAAAATTGAGAAAAAAAAAGTAAATTTTTTCGAATAAAATCCTATTTTTTAAGTACCAAAAAATTATTTGACCCCGACGTGATTTGAACACGCAACCTTCTGATCTGGAGTCAGACGCGCTACCGTTGCGCCACGGAGTCCCTTGGTTGGAGAACGAGGTATAAGCTATATGGCTTTATTTACTGCCCTCAATATTACATAAAAAAGAAAAATTTTTGTTACTTATTTCCAGCAAAATGTTTATTCCCTAAAAAATTCAAGGTGATATCTACCACAGTCCACATGATTTGGTCATTGCTACTTCCTAAATCACGAAGCAAGCACTATAAGAACGAGGCAATGCATGATGGGAAATTTAAAATACAATAGATATATTCAATCTACCAAAGCATTTCCACATTTCCCAACGAGAATTTAAAATTCTAAATGGAGCATCCATTTCGATCAATTCTTACTTCTTAGTACCATCATACATTAGAGGTTGGTTTATAGTAAGTATCATGTAGTACCCATTGAAATGCACGATGTTTTGTCCAAAAAGTTGAACTCAGATTCGTGACCTGACTCAAACCTCTTATTCTTGAAATAGACAGGGCACTTTTTGAATAGACTAGCTCTATTTTAAAAGATAGGTACTTTTGCGATAGAATTTAGACATTTTGTGTACCTAATGTACACCAATGATACGAGTTTCCTCAGGTACCTCGTGATTCAATAATTAAATCGCGGATTAATTAAAAGCCGATAACGCCTTTCTAGTTTAATTAAGCCTTTTCGACGAAAAAGAGGTCCTAATCGAATTCTTTTTTTTTCTTTATTCTCCTGTCTGAAAAACCTGCCTTAAAAGTTTTACCGCCCACAAAAGCCAAGGGGGAAAAATACGGGAGGTGTTTTCATGAATCTTTACAAACATTCAAGATCGAAGTAATTTTCAGGGCGATATTCGATGCTGTTAGTGAGCTTCCACCTACAGAGGCACATGGGAAATTTTCTCATTCAAGTTTACGGCCCTTGCGTTCTTCTTGTGGTCCTTTCATGGGTTTCTTTCTGGCTCAACAGAGAAGCAACTGCTGACCGAGTTTCTTTAGGTAACAAACATACGAGATTTTTTTTTCATTCGAATCGCTTGAATATTAAAATAAAAACGGGGTCAGGCGTAAATTTGACATGTAAGCGTTTTCCATAAAAGCGCGAAAATTCCATTTGCATTTTGTACTCCGGGCTCATAATTTAATCAAAAAGTTATTTTTGGAAAGCTTATTGTTTCGGAATAATCTTGGAATAAATTATGGAGTGTATTTCTAGGAATAACGACGGTGTTGACAATGACCTTCTTGGGCCTCGAAGCAAGGACGGATTTGCCTAAAGTACCTTACCCGACAGCTCTCGATTTTTTCGTGTTTTTATCATTTGGATTCATTTTTGCTACAATTATTCAAGTATAAACTATAAGAAGAAAATATTTTTTCCTAAAACTTGATGTTTTAGTTCGCAGTCGTGCATTACTTCACAAAATACGGATCTGGCGAGTGCTACTTCAGCTCGGATTTGAGTTCAGATGAATCTAGTTCGGACGACGAAATATGGACGACTGAGTCTAGACGAAACCAAGGGGTAAAGACCAATTTATTTTTTATTTCGTCACTAATCAATTTTTCACAGATAACTTCTAGAAAATCGAGTAATTCAAGCTATTCTAGACGTAGATCAAATTGTCAAACTACAACAGACAACAGTCCTTATTTAGAGGTCATTCCATTAAACGCATGCACGATATCATCAATCAGCGGACGTCGCGATTCTTGGACTTCCGGAATTCCGTCATGTAATTAAAAATAAAATTTATTTTTATTCAACATTATGTTTTAGGTTGTCCACGGGTGGAGACGTCTGTAGAAAGGGCACCTCCGTCTCCTCCTCATCGTCCTGTGAGATCGAAAAAACGAAAACGAAGAGCCCCGAGGTTCAATAGCGTCTCGAAAATTGACCGCGCGTCCAGAATAGTTTTCCCGCTTTTTTTCCTCGCCATAAATCTATTTTATTGGTACACTTATTTAAGTCGTAGTGAAAGAATAAGAAAGTCGAAAACTTAAAATTCAAAAAATAACTAACACAGCAACTACTGCCTCTGCCAAATCGAGCTCAAAGTGGTCAATCTGAGCTAGCGTTTTGTTTGATAAGGTAGCTACTTACCTAGATTCCAATTTAATTCAACGTTAGGTTAGGATGGGATTTATGGGAACAATTTAATATTTTGGACTACACCCAAAATCACCAATTAATAGGTAATACGAGTAGCTTAACGTTTTTCGACAAAAACCCTCGCATCTAGGAATGTACTTAGGGTATAGTTTCTAAATTAAAAGTCCTTGGTGTTTCAGGACAAACAGCTAACTTCATGAGTTCTAAACCTGAAGATCTTTTTGACCAGCTCTGGCTAACAATAAGAAAGAAATTATAAATGTGATAAAATCTAGCTTCCCTATACTCAGGACATAAAATTGAGAATAATTTGGGATGCCGATTATTTCGTAATGGCTTCATCTTGCCCAGTTGGTCCCTTTCAAAAAATACATTCTTTACCTTTATTTAGTGAAAATCTCACCGAACTCCACGTTCTTACAGTTTTTTCGTTCATTTAGTCGCAAAATTTTATTTTTTTTTAAATATTTTTTTATGGAGTTTACAGAATGTTGTAAATAATAGATGTCGCAAAAATACTCATCAATTGGTTGTTCATTGTTTATGTTAAAAGTACCTATGTAATTTTTTAAATAATAAAACAAATTAATGTATATAGTGTAACAGCTGGTTTTTTTCCCCCACTCAAGAAGGCTATGTAAATATTGACTTGGTAAAACCAAACAGTACCAATAGGATGATAATGCTATTCATTATATTTTATGATAGGTACATAAAAATATGTAATATCGACCGTCCAAAGTTTGCAGTCCGGACAAGGGGTACGACTCATACATTACAAGTAGAACCCCAAAGCTAAGCAGACGGTTTAGGTTGAAACAGTGGGTGACCACTCTGGTCATATCATATTTCAAACGTAGTGTTGTATTCCCCTCACTCAGTAGGTTTCAGTCAAATGCATCGTTGATTTTAGACCCCCCCCCCTTGACTTATAGAAGAAAAATTTTCCTCTTAACATGACCACAATGTGACTGAAACATAGGGACAAACATCAGGGTATACACCACCTTCCAAATATTTCCGGAGAGCCTTTTAAAAACAACTTATGTGGCTACCATTAAGTGAGGGTGGCCGTGAAGTGTCCCATTGTTCCATTTCGAGTGCTTGAGCTGGGCAGTATCTTTTTATCCCAGAAGAATAACATCGCCTTGGAAGCTATCTAGAGGTATTTACTCAAAACTTACTAGCAGGTGGCGTAGCCTCCGATGGATGACCTAAGGATGAATGTAGTGGCCTTGAAGAAACAAAATTTTGATTTTAAAAAATTTATTATCATGTCATAAGAATGCAGTATTTTTTTTACATAGGTATAAAATTCCAGGATTTAAAATAACAAAACTGCATAGTACAAAATAATCGATTTAAAAACATGAAAATAAGTAAAATCCCCATTGAAATAATAAAAAAATAATAATAAAATCTACCTAAAAATGTGGTTTTGTTATTCATTCATAACTTTGAGCAAAATCAGTCCAATTTTGTCCCCTCTGATGCTTTCAATCTTGACCGAGACAGTTTGTCCAAGATGCAACTTGACTTTGCTTTTGTTTTCCGGTATCAACGCCGGTTTGCCGACACCGATGTCTACAAAAGCCCCGAAAGTTGTCACGTTTTCCACCCTTCCGGTCAAAATTAATCCAACGACGAGATCACTCAAAGATTTCGCATGCGTTTTAAACAAAGGCTCATTTGAGTTCGCACGGACGTCGAAATCCAATTGGGTCGAAAGAGCATCGATGATCAACTTCAGCATATAAGAATCGATGGACAATATTTCTGCTAAAGAGTTGTGATTATGTTTTTGGAAAAAGGTTTTAATCCTTTGGATAAAATGAGGTGATCCAAGGTCTTCGATATGTAAACCTGCCATGTTTATTAGAATTTCAGCCTTTTCGTAATCATCAGGATGGATAATAGTTTGATCCAATAAATTAAACTTAATATTTGGCGTTATTGAAAATAATGGAATAAAATAAAAGAGTTTCCATTGTTTTTTCTTGATGAGACACGTCTCAGGGATGATTTTGACAAATCCAGCGCATTGTTGAAATGTCTTCGGTCCGACTTCTTCGAGCAGTTCCTTGCGGGAAGTAAAACCTCCTTTTTTCTCTCTTTGGTATATTATTCTTCTTGCTGTTTGTTCATCAAGGCCAGCGATTCTTTTCAAAATCGCAAGCGGAGCGGTGTTCAAGTCGACCCCGACTTCGCTGACACACTCGGAGATCACTTCGCCTAATTCTTCTTCTAAATTTTTCGGATCGATATCATGCTGGTACATCCCCACACCGATATGTTTAGGTTCGACTTTAACGTATTCGCTCAGAGGATCTAAATGACGTTTGATCAACGAGACTGCGCTGATAAAATTTGGTTCCAACGTCGGATATTCTTCAGCGGCTTCTTTGCTGCAACTATAGACAGAGACTCCATGCTCGGGAACGATGACATATTGAACATTTAAAAGTCGCTTCGCTATCAAATCGCTCACTATCATCTCAACTTGTCGACAACCTTGTCCATTTCCAATCCCAATAGTGCAAACTTGATGTTTAGTCGATAACTTTTCTAAAACATTTTTAAATCTAATTGGATTGTTCAGATTTAGAAGAGCTGTGTCTAATATTTCATGTTTGACATTCATAACGGCAACTTTACATCCATGTTTGAATCCAGGATCGATGCCTAAAATTACATATTTGTTGTGCGGACGAACAGGTCGGGTTAAAAGAAGATGTTTCAAATTAGAAGCGAATACATCAATGGCAACTCTTTCAGCATTTCGAGTTAATTCAGCTCTTATTCTTTTCATAACTTTCGAACGAATCTTTTTACACAATAAATTACTCGCTTCTGCCATTATTTTGTTTCTGTATGCATACTGCGCTCCTTGGCTAAACCATGCAGTTCTTAAAAAAGTTTTGATGGATTGCTCAAACCTGTCTGGGAAGACGAATTTGACGACAAGCATCTTCTTCTTCTCGCCGCGGTTTATCGCCAAAATCTGATGCGGTTTGATGTACTTGTAACAATTTGAAAAGTTGTAGTAGTTTTCAAATTTTTCTTCGGTTGATTCCTCAGTTGGGGTTGAAGCCTGAGAGCATTCAATAAGAATTCTTTCTTTATCAAGCAAATCTTGGATAAGATTCTCCAATCGTTTGTCACCGCAGACCATATCGACCACCAAAGCAGAAACCATCTCATCAGCACATTTCTGGTTTTTCAAAAGCTCATTTCTAGGGGTGACCAAACTAGCAGGAGCAACAACACACGACCCCAATAGAACGTTTCTTGCATTTTTATCAAAACCGATTTCCTTGAGTAAGCTAAGCTTGTTCCTCTGAGCACTTTTGTATGGCGCATAAATTTCCTCAAGCTCACCCATAGACTGTACATTATTAATACAATATTTTAGCTCTTCTGTCAGCTCTCCTTTCGCTTCCAGCTTATGAATGATCACTTCAGACTTTTCTTTAATATTTTTAGCCTGAAGGTACATCTGTCTGATGAAACGCAATTGGTCAGAGGAGATGTCACCAATAATGTTTTTGCGATATCGTATCAAAAAAGGTATCGTCGCATCATCTTGAAATTGACGAATCAAAACCTGCGCCTCCGGCAAGCAGATGTGAGCAAATTTAGCGACCAAATACACCAAATCCATTATTCAAAAGGAATGATACCTCAAAAAGTTAAATTAACATACCGCTGATGATTGAAAAAGCACATAAACACGCCACGTCGTCTTTCAGACTGAAGCAGGGTAAGCGTCAGATAGCGCATAAGATAAGCGTCCATCGAGGTCAAACGAAATAGTAAACAAGCTTATTCGGCTTATTGCATCCAAGGTTGCATCTGGGAAATGAACGTCGAACTAATAATAAAATAACGACGCCTAGCGGATGAAAGGCCAAATACAGACAAAGGAAGATCTATTTACAGTATACAATACTCTATTTACAGTATTCAAGGTACCAAGTACCTTTTTAGTTCAAAACTTCACGAAAGTTTAACGACAAGCCTTAAACTTGATCCGGGTCTTGGTCCATCATGTCCATCCTCCTGTGGCGAGCCATGTTGGAGAGAATAGCATCGAGGCTTGTCGTTTTCTTTTTGGCACTACCTCTGGGTCCGATGTCGCCTTGGGGTCGAAGGATGAGCTTCGCGTTTTCGTCTTCGAAGTCCAAATAGGTGTCTTTCTCCTCGACCGGTTTGTCCATTTCGTCCTCTTCAGGCTGTCCGCTTTCTTCCTCTCGCGTTTCCGGGGTTGGGGGACGTCGGCCCGGGCAAGTCCATGAGAGAGGGACAAGTCCTTCGTCCGAGCCGGCGAGCTTCTCGAAAAGTTCGAGGATCTTCTCTGGCGGAGGTTGCCAACGACCGCTAGGCTGGAGTTTTACTTCGTATTTCTCGTCGTCCGAGCAACCAACTTCCCAACTATCCATTGATTGATTTATAAATCACCCTCTCTCAAAGATCAAATATATATTTTATTTTATAATTTATTCAACAATTTTGCTCCTTTAGTTTTTGTTTTGATTCACCGATCAACAAGATGGAAGGTTTTTTTTAGATCGATAGTTGAAAACACATCGATGGAAAAAACTGGAAGCCACCGATGCTCCTCTTGCCAAAGACCTCTAGCTTTACTGCTACTTTAGATTCTTATAAATTTAGTACAAATCACTGCAATACTCAATGCTAAATATCAGGTCCTTCAATAAAATTTGCAGAAATGCCCTGTTCTGTCACTGTCGATAGTTCAGTGTCGATACTCATCAATCGATCAAATCAGCTGTTCAGTGGCAGGCCGCAGGTCGCATCTTTCAATTTTGCTGTGCCTTCTCAGTTTTTGCTGTCTCTTTGAAGCAGGATTTAACTGTTTGCATTGTATTCTCAGATTCTTTGTATTGGCCTTTAAATCATAAAAATGGCGTAAGTATCATATTTCTTTGGTTTTTTTTGGGCTGCTTTCTCTGACCTATAAATGACAATTCTATGATTAGGGCGCCGCAAAACTCGTCCAACTCTGATGTTAAACCTCCTTTGACGAACATAACGAATCTGAATACAATGAACAGCACCCCAGGGCATCAGTTCATCGACTTCTTACCAGCATTGGAAGACTACATACCAACAGTAAGTAATTAAAAATGAATGTATGTATCTTGACTCCTTATAATTTGTGAATTAGATTCCAGATTCAGTGACCAGTACGTTTCTTAATTCTGCAGGATTTTCCTCTTCGGATCCTAGAGTGTAAGAATCTTCATGTTTTTTGGAATGTTTATTTTTGTTTTAGCGTACGCTTGATATCGTTGGCCGCTCAAAAATTCATTTCTGACATTTCCAACGATGCGCTTCAACATTGCAAAGTGAGGACTTCGAATCAATCGACAAAATCCAAGACTAAAGAAAAGAAGTATACATTGACTATGGAAGATTTAACTCCAGCTTTGGCCGAACATGGGATCAACATCAAGAAGCCACCTTATTATGTTTAAAATAAAATCAAAGTTTTCATCATTTTTTATTCTCCTAAGAATCTCTTTTTCTTAATCTCTATAATATTGAAGCTTTTTTTATATTCCTTACAATATTGGTTGTGGTATTGAAAATGTTCCTGCTTTATAATAAAACTTCCTTACTTTTTTTTTGTAATTAGTATTTTTTGTACGATCAAATTTAAAAGACTTAAATTTTATAAATAATTTATACTTAATGACTTTTGTTTCTTTTTTTTTCGCTCCCAAATCTTATCCGGGCTCTTACAACTTCCTTAACCCCATCGATGCATATAAGTTATGAGTATATAGGTAACTTATATACATCGATGCTTAACCCCAAACACTTTACAACTCCCCCAAATCTTCCTATAACCCCAAACAACCTCTCATCCCATATATCCCCTTATAACTCCAAACCACCTCTTATAACCCCCAATATCCCCAAATAATCTCATATAACTCTCTCAAACAATCTACATAACCCCCAACAATCCATAATATATTTAGTTGTTGGTTAGAACTTTGAAGTTCTAAAAATTTGTTGGACCAGTACACACACCTAATGTTACAAAAAATAGTTGTTGCAACTACTTCATTTGTAAGTTTTCAGTACTCAGTAGTTCTAATTAGAATTTTGGTATTCCCGGTTCTTTCAAGTCGCTTCACGCTTATCTTTGCCGCCCTTTTTCTTGTTTGTTATGAACTAGATAAGGTTACCATGGTTACCGCTAGAGTTCTTGAAGCCGTATGTTTACGAAAATCCAACCGTATTTCGTTTGTTTTATCAATTTTCCTAGACGACAAGAATAACCGAAGAATAAACTGCATATTCGATGATAAAATGGATAGTCCGGATCCCGTTTTGGAGCAACATTTCATCGGTCATAGCGGGCCGGTGACGAGTCTTTCGTTCAATCCGAATGGTAAACAATTGGCTTCTTCCAGCGACGATAAAACGTTTATGAACTGGAATTTAACATCCTCTAGGGGATCTTTGAGGTAATCAACATTATTTGAAAGCTTAGTTACCTCTAAAAATTTGCAGATACAGAGCCAAACCTGTTGCATTCACTCATGTCACGTTTTCTCCAAGCGGTAATCTAATCGGCTCAACCCAAAGCCAGTATGTTCGCATGTGGATGGCCAGTGTAAGTCCACGGATGTACCATGAAGTTTTTTGGTGACCATAATTTTCCTGCTTTAGGTTCAAGGGAAATCGCTCGAATTCAAAGCTCATTCTTCAACAGTTAGATCGGTCAGATTTGCTCCAGATGGAAAAACGTTTTTGACAGCTTCTGACGACAAAAGTCTCAAAATTTGGCGTACATCTAGACGAAAGTAATATTAACAGAGGAAGTTTTGTTAATTTATTTATTTTAAATTTTTAGATTCGTTTCATCATTGATAGGCCATACAAATTGGGTAAGATTCGGCAATTTTTCATACGATGGAAACCAAGTTGTCTCATGCAGCGATGATAAATCGACTAGAGTTTGGGATACAAGAACTTCAAAACAAATACACGTTTTTAACGAAATCAAAAGTAATTTTATATCAATTCCTGTCAAATTTTTATCCTATTTTGTAGATGTACCTCTTCGTTCGGATTTTCATCCGACCAAAACTTACATTGGGGTCGCAATTGGTAAAAATATCAAAATTTATGATCTCCGGACTCTAAAATTGTTGCAATATTATCCTTGTCATGATGATACCATAGTTGATTTCTCGTTTCATCCTCATGGGAATTTTTTGCTGACCGGAAGTGAAGATAAAACTAGCAAAGTAATCATATGACTATTTTTAAATTTAATTTTGAAAATTTTTTAGATTATAGATTTGATAGAAGGAAGGGCAATTTTATCATTAGAAGGACACACTCAAGGTGTTACTGCTGTTGCCTTTTCCCATTCTGGAGATAACTTCGCTACCGGTTCCAAAGATAAAAATGTATTAAAATTGATTTATTTTTGGTTTTTATAAAAATTTTCCAGGTTTTTGTGTGGAAAACGAATCTAGACGGTGATAAAGAAATGGAAGAGAATATTGTTAAAAATATTAACGGATATAAAAAACCTTCAAAATCTAAAGTGTCTTGTGCTTCAGAAAAAAGGAGTTCGCATACTATTTCGGTTTGTTTTATTTTGAACTTTTCGTGAGCAGTAAAAATTTTTTTTAGGACTTTTGCTCGGTTGAGTCTTTGGAAGATGAAACGTCGAAAAAGCCAAGCACATCTAATTCAAAATCTAGTTTTTCTGGGAGTGAAGAAATAGTTTACGACCCGAAAAAATACCAATATAATTGGGACCAAGATGAAGACATAGATAAAGGTATTTCCTTTTAACTTTGGTGGGAGGAGTTTATGGGGGCGCAGAGTTGATGATGGGAAGAAGTAAGGGAGGTGGTTGAATGTTGGGGGAGGGTCGAGTAGGGTAGGGGAGGTGATGACTGATGAGTAAGGGATATTTGGTGTTTGTGGAGATGTCTGTAGAGCCACAAAGTTTTGAGTTCCACATTTTTAGCCAAATTTTGAAGTTTATCTTCTCTTTCAGAAAACCTAGTCAACAAATGTTTAAACGGTGCAGGTGAGAATATAAAACCGATTGAAAATTCGCTTGGAAAACTATTAAGCAGTGTTGACTCCCTCAGTTCTCGGGTTCGTATAGGTTTTATTTTATTTTATTTTTCATTGTTGATTTTGTAGATGAATGACTTGGAAAAGAAAATTTCTGTGCTTGAAATCATCAACCCAATGGAAAGAGGCGCAAGGTTTCATTCTTATTAATAAATTATTTGTTTTAACGTGTTATTTGTTTTTAATATTTTGTTATTTAAAACATTAAAATGTGATGAAAAATCTTAACTTCATAACCAAAGATCCTCATTTAACCCTTTCAAGCAAGATTTTGAACCTTTTCATCGAGAAAGAGCCTTTTTAGCCAAATTTTGAACCTTTTTAACAAGCAAATACCTCCAGATTTTGTATCTATTTTGACGAAAAATGTATATATTTCGACAAAAAAAAAGACCCTTTTAATCCAGTTTTTGAATCTTTTCATCAAGAAAAACTCTTAAGTCAAATTTTGAACCTTTTCGACAAGAAACGACTCTCTTAAGGCATATTTTGTATCTATTTCGACAAGAAAAGATCCTTTTAAGCCAAATTTTGAACCTTTTCATCAAGAAAGACTCTTTTTTCCTACATTGGTGCGCTCTTCAACATTAAAGACCCTTTTTAGACAGATTTTGAACCTTTTTCGACAAGAAATGAATCTTTCCAGGAATCTTTTCATCAAGAAAAACTCTTAAGCCAAATTTTGAACATTTTCGACAAGAAACGACCCTCTTAAGGCATATTTTTTATCTATTTCGACAAGAAAAAATCCTTTTAAGCCAAATTTTGAACCTTTTCATCAAGAAAGACCCTTTTTCCCTACATTGGTGCACTCTTCAACATTAAAGATCCTTTTTAGACAGATTTTGAACTTTTTTCGACAAGAAATGAACCTTTCCAGGAAAATGTATCTTTTTTGGCAATGAAAGACCGGATTTCGTGAAACAGCCAGTTTTTGAATTTTGAAAATAAGCTCTCACATATGCATTATAAGAGCCCCCTTGCCTCACCCCCCTGGGTTAGGAGGGGGGGACCCTTGATTTCAAACTTGAAAGATTCAAGAGAAATTTTAGCGGGAAAAGAGTTCAACCTGCTCGACAGTTCTGCCAATCTGTTGTGATGACGTACATTCAAGTTACAACCCCCACTAGAAAAAATACAGTTTTTATTTTCTTTACATTCGTTTCACGTAGATTTTAGTGTTTATTTTTCCTTTTCACCCCTTTTAAACTCAATTTAACATCACGACATTTATAAAGTAATCGTCCATCATTTCGTTTTTTTGGCTCAACCTTGTATGTATTGATTTTCAAGATTTGTGGTGAGAAAAAGTATTTTAATTTAATTTTTATGTGGCGTCCTAATGAGATTAACGGACTCTTTTTGTATAAATGGAGTTACAAACGAAAATGTTGGTTTGTGATGGTTTTTTGGTGTAACATACGTTTTGTTTTTTAGATTTCGTTAGTCGATGATGTTGATGGGGATGGGAGCTTGATGGGATGGTCCAGATGGACCTTTCGGATAGAATAAATCGAGAGTTGGACAGACCCGATGGCGATCAGCAAAATCGCTATTACAGCCATCCGACTTATTTCGAGCGAAACCGCTCCAACTACGGGGTCGGGAACCCTTCGGATATCGCCGACTTTGAAAATCTCGCAGCAGACGTGACCGAACGTCAGTCGAGATATTTATCGGAGATGGCGCACGATTTAGAAAAGGAATGCGACACGTTGTTCAGATGCATTTCCAATTCGAGAGGAGCTTACGGTCCGTACGTTTCTGCGCCGTCGTCGCCAAGTCGCTCTCCGGAACTTTTTCGCCGTCGTAAACCTGAAGCGAAAGTCGTCGACCACAATTGCCTCTCGCATCCCAATCACGTCTCTGTTCTTCAAAAACTTGAAGCAAGCAAACATGCAGTTTTACAACTCGAAGATGCACTCTCTAGGTTAGTAAAATCATTAAAGGTACTCATTGCCTCATTCCCCTGGGAAAGAGGAGTACAACTCTGGATGACATCCAGGGGCGGACTGGCCCGCGAGGGGGGGGGTGGACAGAACACGGGGATCCCCCCCCCACGGGTCAGTTTTTTTTGGCGTTATTTTTCCTCAGTGGCTCCCAAACTGGGGGGCCTAAGCTGTCCCCAGTGTGGGAGCTCAAGATTTTTTTTGTGTGCAAATATCCCCAAAAATTCGTCAAAAACCTCAAAATCAACATTTAAGATGCCTAATTTTCGTCCAAAAACATCAAAATCAACATTTTGAAAGCTAAATTTTCGTTAAAAAACAAAAACAAAAACAAAAAACCTTAAAATCAACATTTATAATTGCCTAATTTTCGTCAAAAAACCTCAAAATCAACTTTAAATTGACAATTTTTCGTCAAAAACCTCCAAATCTTGGTTGTAAGACCAATTTTTGTCAAAAAATCTGAAAATGAACGTTTTAATTGCAATTTTTTTCGTCCAAAAACCTCGAAATCAACATTTATGATGCCTAATTTTCGTCCAAAAACCTCAAAATCAACACTTTTAAAAGCCTAATTTTGGTCAAAAAACCTCGAAATCAACATTTATGATGCTTAATTTTCGTCCAAAAACCTCAAAATCAACACTTTTAAAAGCCTAATTTTGGTCAAAAAACCTCGAAATCAACATTTATGATGCTTAATTTTCGTCCAAAAACCTCAAAATCAACACTTTTAAAGCCTAATTTTGGTCAAAAAACCTCGAAATCAACATTTATGATGCTTAATTTTCGTCCAAAAACCTCAAAATCAACACTTTAAAAGCCTAATTTTGGTCAAAAAACCTCGAAATCAACATTTATGATGCTTAATTTTCGTCCAAAAACCTCAAAATCAACACTTTTAAAGCCTAATTTTGGTCAAAAAACCTCGAAATCAACATTTATGATGCCTAATTTTCATCCAAAAACCTCATATTCAACTTACATTTATAAAGCCAAATTTTTCGACAAAAAACCTCGAAATCAACATTTGTGATGCATAATTTTCGTCAAAAAAACCTCAAAATCAACTTTAAATTGACAATTTTTTGTCAAAAACCTCAAAATCATGATTATAAGATGAAAATTTTTTTTCAAAAAATCTCAAAATCAACGTTTTAAGTGAAATTTCTTTTGTCAAAAACCGTTAAAATCAACATTTTAAATCCCAAATTTCATCCAAAAACCTCAAAGTTAACATTCAAAACTTTGGGGGGCGGGGGCAAATGATTTAATTTGTTTAAAAGGGGGGCGCACTGTGAAAAAGTTTGGGAACCTCTGTTTTTGCCTAATATATTTTTCTAAAAGCCAATTTTCTGTTAAAATTTTTTGCTATCCGGGCGCCCCCTTAACTGAAAACCCACCCATACCCTAAGGTCCCAGTCCGCCCCTGATGACATCTACCTAGAGATGCATTTCAATAAAAAGCTCGAACTTTTCAAATATTTGAGAGCCTTCTTATCTTAAATTTCAGGAAATCCTGTGCTCTCAATATTCCCTATCTTTTTAAAATAAAAATTTATAAAAATACTCTAATTTTAGGATCGAACATTCACATGGGGTTGACTCAAATCAAATCGAGAAGTTCCATCAGCTCGAAAAGAAAATCGCCATTTTGGAAAAGGAAGTCGAGTTGGGCCGACAAGAACATGACCTTGATACAAAAACGTTGGCTACCCTAAAAACAGAAATGGAAAGCAAACTCAACACCGTAGGAAATTCAAATTTTACAAAAATTTATTCTAATTTTATTTTTTTAGCTACAAAGGCAAAAAGACGCCGCAATCAAAGAAAAAGAAAATATGGTCATGCGATTCGCCATAAGCGAAAAAGAATTGATCAACCATAAAATGGAGAAAGAAAACTTAAACAAAAAATTAAAAGACGCTCTAAAAGAAAACGAAAATTTGCAAGGAAAAATCAAAAATTTGTCCGCCGAAAAAGCCAAAGTTTCTCAACAATTAGATGCTAAAGTAAAATCTAAAAAAAAAAATTTATTTATTTAAAATTTATTTTTAGAGTTCAGAATTGTCCAATTTATATTCAGAAGTCGATAAACTAAAAGATGAAATAAATGCGAGGGATATAAAAATTAAATGGACTCAAAACAAATTAAAGTCGCAGATGGAAGTCGCCCAAAAAGTAAAAAACTTGATTTTAATTAAAATTTTATTAATTTAATTTTAGGAAAATCCGGAGCAAATTGAAAAATTAAATTCAAAAATAGTCGGTCTGCAAAGTGAAATTTATTGTCTGAAAGAAGAAAACGAGGATTTGAAACATCAGCTTGAAATCGCAAAACAGTCGAAAATTTCGGATCAAAAATACAAAGAGCAAAAAGCGCAGTTGATAATGTCGACTCATGAATATAAAGAGCTTGAAGGAAAGTATCGACTTTTGAATCAGAAACTTGATCAGCTTATGGAAGAAAACAGCGCACTTGCTCTCCAGGTAATAAGCAAGAACTGAACCTTTAAATGCCTTTAACTTCCACAATTTTTGATAAATTTTAATGAAACTTGTACTGTTAGAAAGCTCTTTAAAGTAGCTTTCCAACGGTATAAATATCAATAAAATCGATCAAAAACTAAAGAAGTTAAGAGCATTTTAAAGGTCGTCATGAAATCTGGTTAATTTGATTTTTTCGGGTTTTCCAGGCTCAAGAAATCGATCAGGAAAAGTTTGATGTGAGCGACAAACTTAAGATGGTTGTTGATCAAAATAATAAACTTTCGAATGCTGTGGTTGAGCTTGAAGATCAACTCGAGCAGATGGATGCTTATAAAAAAGAGCTTAAAAAGTATAAAATTGTGAATTTTTTGTTTTTTTACTTGGCTTTTCAAGGTACAAAGAGCTAGCGAAGCAGATGGCTGCGGAAGTCGAGACGTTGAGAAAGGCGAATGAAGATTTGGAAAGCGATATGGAAGTTTGTCGAAACCGGGAAGCCGAATTGCTTGAATTTACTCAAAAAGTGACCGATAAAAATGTGACTCTTCAGTCAGAGTTTAGTTCTGTTGAGGCGAAGGTTGGTTTTTGAAATTTGGAATTTTCTGAGGTTTTTTAGGCAAATGAGCTTGAAAAAGAAGAGGAAGAGCATGAAGCTGTTTTGAAGATTCTTAAAAGCGAAGTGAGCAGACTGGAAAGCGAGTTGAAAGCGGAGCAAGAAAAGAGGAATGATGAAGCGAAACTTTTGGCTCGTCAAGTCGCTGAAAAGTCGTCCAAGATGCAGACTTTGGAGTCGAACCTGACGGAAGCGCAGTCCGAGCTGACACTTCTCAAAAACAAATATTCCGTCGCTCTAAAGGTGATAAGCGAAAACCGCTATTTTCTAATTGGTTCGACCGGACGGAAATAACCGCATGTCTAATAAAAATTTATGCCTGCATATTTTTCTTTTTTGTCAATCATTAACTTGGGTGGTGGTTGAACAGGAGCTTCAAAAAGAGCTACAGCATTATAGGAAAAGGGTTGAGATGTTTGAATCGAGCGGTGGTGGGAGCAGCGGAAGCGACTCGATGTGTCAGGAATCTCGCACGAGCTCCCTCAGTTCGCTCAATGACAGCAACCAATCTTCCCCCCTTCAGGTATCTGCATGAAATCGCATGTGCATGCTAACCATTAAAAAAGAAATCATTTTTTACTAATTTCGTATTCAGGTTTTAGACGTTCCTTCGCAAATTTTAATCGAAAAACTGGTGAAACTTCAACAAGACAATGCGAAGCAGTCGGAAAGGGTTGAATTTCTTGAAGAACATTCGGTCCACCTGACGCGGGAGTTGCAGAAAAAGTCGAAACTACTTCAAAATTATGTTTTACGAGAGCAGACTGGGGCATTAACTTCAAAATCTATGGATAAAAATAAGGTATGATTCATTAAAAAGTTTAATGGCTGATCTGTGGTTACCCAATGCTTGGCATGGGATTGGCTTGGGTTGTGTTTAACCTGTGCTCAACCGGTCACCTGTTGATCTTTGGTTGCCATGCAGTTATCAATCGTTTGGCTTGTTATAACCAGTGGTTAACCTGTCACCGGTTTATCTGTGATTTGTTTGCGGTTACCAAATGCTTGGCTTGTTTTTAACCTGTGGTTAACCGTTCAATGGTTGATATTTGGTTGCCCAGTGGTTGGCTCCCGGTTACTCTTTGCTTGGCTTTTGTTTAACCAGTGGTTAACCTGTTACCGGTCGATCTTTGATTGCCCAGTGGTTGGCCTGCGGTTACCAAATGCTTGGCGTGTGTTTATCTGTTGGTTAACTGGTCAGCCATTGGTTTTTGATTGCCCAGTGCATGCGGTTACCCTTTGCTTGGCTTGTTTTTAACCGGGTTACTGTTCACCGGGACTTTGCTGCCCAGTGGTGGCTCCCGGTTACCCTTTGCTGGCTTGTGTTTAACCGTGGGTTAACCTGTTACCGGTTGATCTTTGGTTGCCCAGTGGTTGGCTCCCGGTTACCCTTTGCTTGGCTTGTGTTTAACCAGTGGTTAACCTGTTACCGGTTGATCTTTGGTTGCCCAGTGGTTGGCTCCGGTTAAACTTTGCTTGGCTTGTGTTTAACCAGTGGTTAACCTGTTACCGGTTGATCTTTGGTTGCCCAGTGGTTGGCTCCCTGTTACCCTTTGCTTGGCTTGTGTTTAACCAGTGGTTAACCTGTTACCGGTTGATCTTTGGTTGCCCAGTGGTTGGCTCCCTGTTACCCTTTGCTTGGCTTGTGTTTAACCAGTGGTTAACCTGTTACCGGTTGATCTTCGGTTGCCCAGTGGTTGGCTCCCTGTTACCCTTTGCTTGGCTTGTGTTTAACCAGTGGTTAACTGGTTACTGGTTGATCTTTGGTTGTCCAGTAATTGGCTCCCGGTTACCCTTTGCTTGGCTTGTGTTTAACCAGTGGTTAACCTGTTACCGGTTGATCTTTGGTTGCCCAGTGGTTGGCTCCCGGTTACCCTTTGCTTGGCTTGTGTTTAACCAGTGGTTAACCTGTTACCGGTTGATCTTTGGTTGCCCAGTGGTTGGCTCCCTGTTACCCTTTGCTTGGCTTGTGTCAACCAGTGGTTAACCTGTTACCGGTTGATCTTTGGTTGCCCAGTGGTTGGCTCCCTGTTACCCTTTGCTTGGCTTGTGTTTAACCAGTGGTTAACCTGTTACCGGTTGATCTTTGGTTGCCCAGTGGTTGGCTCCCGGTTACCCTTTGCTTGGCTTGTGTTTAACCAGTGGTTAACTGGTTACTGGTTGATCTTTGGTTGCCCAGTAATTGGCTCCCGGTTACCCTTTGCTTGGCTTGTGGTTAACCTGTTACCGGTTGATCTTTGGTTGCCCAGTGGTTGGCTTACGGTTATCAAATGCTTGGTTGGTGTTTAACCAGTGATGTTGCCAACAGTTTGACACCTTTTGGCTGGTCTTGGGTTTTCCTGTGGCTTTCTCTGAAAACTAACATTTTAAATTTCTATTTTTTCCATTTATGTTTTCAAGTCTGAACTTATCGGATGGTCGAAATTGGTTACTCCGGTAAAATTTAATTGTCCAAATGATTTCATTTGTGCTGACCAATATTTTATTCTTTTTTTAAGGCCGAGTTGACCAAACATGGCGGAATAATGGCGTCTTTATATTCAGCTAAGCCTGTCGACGATGCGATGTCTTTGGAACTCTGCATGGAAATAAATCAAAAGCTTCAAGCTGTCTTAGAGGATACTCTTTTAAAAAATATAACTTTAAAAGTACGTTTGAACCAAAATCTTGAATTTTTGACATAAATTTTTGCATTTTTAGGAAAACATCGATACGCTTGGTGATGAAATAGCCAGACTGAATAACCAAAAGACACTAAAGTTTTAAAAGGGTTTTAAAAATTGCCTTAATATTCCATATCTTCTAACGACTGATATTTTATTCTAATTGCTAGAGGGTGAATGTACTTAATTTATTACATTTTTTTTTATTATTTTGTTAATAAAATTCAGTATTATAATTTTTTTTTATTTTGTGCAATATTTTTCTGATAGGCAATTTTCAAGCACCTCATGTGCTTAAGATCTTCCACTGTTGTTATATGGTACTTGAAAAGAACCATAATTTACAAGACATCCGTCTTGAGAGTTTTATTTGTAAATTTTAAATTAAAAAATCGCCTAAACTGTTATAAAATTTTAATGTTATAAAAATTTACACATTCCTTTTATGTGATAATTCATGTTTAGACAAGTTAGACCTTTCATTGAACGTACCTGTGGCTTCCAACCTTAATAATTTTTTGCCATTATGAATGAGCACAATATTAATGTAAATAAAAAGTTATAAAAGTTGTGTTGTGTTTTGTTATTATCCCAGGATCCAGGATTTTATTGATTATACTTGAGCCATGACAACATGTGTTATTTTGTTGTCGGGAAAAAATTGTAGTTATTAATTTTTGAAGTAGAAGTTTAACACACAAATGAGGTCTGTGCAGCTTCCTTGTCTACCAGGCTATTCGGTCAATACGAATGTAAGAATTTTTCGATCGTGGGAAGGTTTTTGAGGAAATTTCTTTTCAGGTTGGGCAGACAAGATTTCACCTTCCTCAGCATTTCGATTACATTCATGAAGGTGTCCCGTATCTGACGGAAAAGAAAAAGTGCGGGATCGGAGGATCGCTTTTGCCCGGATGTCAAGCGAACAGTTACCCTTCGATATATGCGAGGGGCGAAGTGACAGAATTGCCGCCATGGATCATTTATGACAAGCATGTGGGTAGCTTTAGATTTAATAGGTGGAATTTCATATCCCCAGAGGCGGATCCATTAATTTGTCCATAGAGGGCAAACCACTAAAAATCAGAGCTCCCCCACTTAAAAAAAAAGTTCAAACTTTATCTTTAAAAGGCGTTGATTTTGAGGTTTTTGACGAAAAATTGTCTCTTAAAACGTTGATTTTAAGGTTTTTTAAACGAAAATTGTCTCTTAAAACGTTGATTTTGATGTTTTTGACGAAAAATTCTTAATTGACGAAAAACTTAGATTTTGAGGGTTTTTTTTGACGAAAATTATCTTTTAAAACTAGTTACTAGGTAACTAGTTTTAACTAAACTTAAAATTCTGATTTGATATTATGTAAGTAGATTGAAAACTCTGGTTCTACGCCAGAGGAGGAGGAGGCGGGAAGAGTTAAATGAGGAGGCTGACGTCTTCCTCCTCCTCCTCCTCTGGCGTAGAACCCGCGTTTTCTATCTACTTATGTATTTTAGTTTTTCTAATTTTTTTTGCCACGGGGAGGGCGGGGGAGATAATTTTTGAAGAAACACGGTTTAGGAATGAAATTCCACTAAAATAGAAATTTCACATTATTTTTCATGTATTTTAAAATAGATATTGTGTTTTGATGGATATTATTCCGAGAATAACCCAAATGCAGAATATGAGACGCCATATACGATTCATCGGGTTAAAGTTCTTTTTTATCTTGAGGATGGTACCATAAAAGTAGTCGAACCTCAGGAGCCCAACAGTGGAAGCCCTCAAGGTTCAAATTTTCATATTTTTTCCCATTCCAACATCATATTTTTAGGCTGCTTGATAAAAAGGCAACGAATCCGCTACAACCAAACAGGAGAAAACAACGACTATTATGACATCATCGATTTTAACATTGGAAAAGAACTCCAGCTTTATGGGAAAAATATCGTTTTGACGAACTGCGATGCTTTTACAAGAATATTTTTGAACAGACTCGGAATTCCGGTTCCAGATCCCATGTTGGCTCCTGAAGACCCGTATATGAAAAAAAGAAAAGAAGTAATTCTTTTGAAAATTAATATTGGTTTTCTATAAGTTGATTTCTAGATGGAAGGAAGGCCTCAAAAGAAGAACGTCTGCGTGAAAAAAACGGTGAGCCGTTTTCTTGAAATGGATCATCGAATTTTATCATTCGATGCATACTGGGATGACAGCCAGACAGAATTCGGATATGTCCATTTGCTCAAAATCTTTTACTACCTACTAGACGATACGATTGAAATTCAAGATGTGACCGACCCAGATAATCGATATTTAATCTTTAAACGGGGAAAACTGCCCAAGGAATACGGTGGACTTCCTCAGCCAGGAGAAGACGAACCATGCAGCCTTTTAAACGTACTAGGAGGTGTCAGATCCAAACCTAGATACGTCATAGATCCTCTAAATATGGGGATGAAAAATAAAAAATACTACATGGACAACGACATCGCCATCGGTGCCGTCATAAATTCATACGGAAGACGTTTTGTAATCATCGATTGTGATTCATTCACCAAAGATTACTACAGACTCAAATATGGAGTTGGTAAGACAAAATTTGAACCGTCAAAGTGAAAAATTTGTTGCAGATGATTTCACCCCAGTACCACGACCTAGGACGACCAAAGAAAAAGAATTGGCAGCAACAAGAAAAGTTGAAATACCAATTCCTCCATACAATGGCTTCGGAACTTATGAAGATTCGCTTCTAAATTGCTTATCGGTGAATCCTTTCGCTATAGTCAAAGGATATCAACAATTTTACGAACTTGACAGGTTCACATCCTCCCTAAAAAAAGCCTCTAAAATCAAAAAATTTCAGAGTCGGCTACGACAGCAGAATTTTACGTTTTTCTGCCAAAATGATCAAAGGAAATGAGCTTGGAGACAAAAGAAAATTTATAATCTCTTATTTCCTTTCGGACGATTCTATCCAAGTGAACGATAATGTTCCAAGAAATTCGGGATATACCGGCGGAAAGTTGATAGCGAGGAGAAAAATTTTGAAAAACGGACAAAACATTTTTGGAAATAAACCTCACGAGTATATCACACATGAGGACATGTTTATCGGGAATATTGTCATCATTGAAGATTTTACATTTTATATCGATGGGGCGGATGAATATGCTTTGAAATATATGGAAAAACATCCAGATAAGGTAAAAAGAAGAAAGAAAACATATTTTAATTTTTTTAGTTTCCTTTGAGCAACATAAGACTTATAATGGACAAACTAAGGACAGCGGCGCAACCCAATTTTAAGCAATTCGCCGCCCAATTTTTGCAAGGAGATACCTTCGTTCCTGTCCCTTATTTTCAATTTAAATCCGCCATTAAAAGCTTGATGGGAGACAAAATTTTGGATCAAGAAATCATCACAGTAGCACGATATTACAGATATCGAATTTCGAAAGATCATTTCAGCATGGACATCCTTCAGTAAGGATTAACTAACAAAACGGCTTAAAATTGAATTTTTTAGGAGACTAGCACATGACATTTTGAAAAAAGAGCTTTTTATCGACTTTCAAAAATTGAAAGAAGTTTTTCTTCATTTCGATCCTCAAAAGACCGGATACGTCCCGAAAGATGCAGCTTATTCAATTTTAAGGGGAGCCAAAGTTCCTTTAGATGTTGAATTTTTAAAATTGCTTCTGGAAAGGTATCTTTAAAATGCGAAAAACGAAAAATTTTATGTTTTTTCAGGATGGGGAAAGGAGAACAATGCATGATTTGCTATGACGAAATTGTCGATTTTTTAAACTACAAAGACAAAACTTTGAAGCCAATACCACCAATAAATACTTCAGTAAGTAAATTTTTAAATGAAAATAATAATTTTAAAATTTAAGGGGACATTTTCATGGCTGAACCTTTGCCGCCCAGAATCGGAATCGCTGGACGATCTTAAAGTGATGATCGGCTCAGTTTTGGACGAGCTACAACTTGAAAAAGACTTGAAACAACAAAGCTGTTAAGGTTTTCAAGAAAAAAAATTTTTTTGAATCAAAATTTTCATTTTATTAAATACTAGTCCATTATGTATTTTTTAACTTGAAATCCAAGAGTCCTAAAAAATAAAATTAGTTTTAAAAAATTGAAAAATGGTTGAAAACTTACTTTGAGACTAAATCTACACATTGGAGGCTTACAAGGCATTTAAATTTTGGCTTTTCGATACATCCGTCGCCAAGTTTTGCCAAAAGTTTGAGCTCAACCAAAGAAGCGATCTTAAAAAATTTGTTTAAAAAAATTTTTTTTTAATGATATACCTGTGACATAAGATTGACAGTTAAGCTTGCTTTTTCTTCCATAATTGAATAGAAGATGGCCAAAAGTCGGTCTAATGAGAACGATTTAGGTCCGAGAAGTTCGCTCGTGATTTTGTCTTTTTTCAATTTTCGATTCGTTTTTTTGTGCTTTCCGTATTTGAGGAAAAGTCTTCGGTCATGTTTGGGCGAGTTGTAGGAGGCGAGGTAGGCAGCGATGAGTAAATATTTGGCGTAGTAAGGAAGATCGAATGTCGCTAAAGTTTTGTTTGTTATGAGCTCAGTTTCTTTTTGCTCGTCTTTTTGAGTGTGGATTCCTAAATAGACGGTGTTTAACGCTTCTTTCAAAAAAGGTGCGATATGTCTCCAAAGGGTCGCAACGTCTTCTTCTTTTGCTTCGCCTTTCAAAACTGGATCACGGTATTTATCAAAATTGTTTAAAATCTAAAAATAAAATAAAAATATTTCAAAAAAAGTCTTTTATTGTAAACTTACTAAAGTTTTCATTTCATTTAAATCACGAGTTGTTCGCAGAAAAACGCTCAATGCTGAATTTAAGTAGTTTTCATAAAATTTGTCGGAGCAGTTTTCAGGCTTGAATTTTTTCAAAATTAGTTTTATTTCATCTAAAAATAAATTTTAGTTTTTTCATAACGAGAGATTTTAATTTTCGTAAGAGGTGTGGGGGGGGGGATTCAAGGAGACAAATGAATGGGTGGGGGGAGGTTGTGGGAAGTAGAGGAAGGTAAGGGAAGGTTGGGAGGTGACGAATGAGTGGAGGGAGGTTAAATGATGAAAGGGAAGGTAGGAATAGGTAAAAGAACCCTTATGAGTTGATAACTAAGCCAAAATCTTCTGAAAGGTACATTACCTAAGGAGTACTGCGGAAAATGAATAGTTAAAAATGAGGTATCGGTGTTGAATTTTTCTGGTAAAATAGAACTGACAAAAACGACTCCCAGAGAGAATATTTGAGTGAGTTCTTGCAACGATGAGAAAAACTGAAAATAGTGTTCGCTTATCGATTCGAGATATTCGACTCCATCTAGAATCTGCAGAAAAGTCATCAATAGGAATGTACGAGATAAAGATTTTACAATAATTTGAGGGCCTTTGTTAAAATAGCCTTGCATCCTGGCGATTTTAAGCTGCTGGACGAAATCGACAAAGCAGTCGCATCGGACGTCATCGCTGTCAAGGAGCTGAGAAAGAATCGGCTCAAGCAGAAGTCGCTGAGTGTAGCATTCGATGCAGTTGATGTATGCCAAATTCGAGGCAGAAAATTTGAAAAATTCGTTCAAAACTGATGTCTTCCCAACAGCAGAGAGGCCATGGACGAAACTCAAATTTGGAACTGGTTCGTCCCCCTAAAAACAAGCAATCATGTATCAACTTACATAAAAATGATAAAAACTCAACCACTTACATAACCGTAAAGTTCATTAAGTCGGTTTAATTGATCTGCTCGACCAGGAAACTTGCTTATTAGATCCTCCATTTTAATTCATAATTTTACAAATTTATGGTTTTGTTATGTATTTAGTATGATTTGATAACATCCTGAAAACCTACCAGAAATGGGAATTCCCGCCAAATGTTAACCACTTGTTGACTAACCTGACGTTATCGATAAATGATGATGTCATAAAAATCGGAAAAAGTTTGATTCATAACAAATTCTGGATACAACAAATGTGTTTACTCTTTTAGTCCTCCAAAAGCTCAGAAGTTAGATAATGACTCCTTTAAGATAGAAATCAACTTTTTGAGCTGTATATTGACCCTTTTGTGCTATATATTTTTTCCCAGTGGCCAGGGGAGCCAACAAAAACACAGAGGGGAGGAACAAGCATCACATAGAACAGACAGGGACAAAATCCTTCTCAACAATACCATGTATTTACATCCGAACATCCACCACTGTATGTATACTGTGGCCTTCCACCGGAGTTTGGACCTGGCTTGGGAGTTTAAGCGTTATATGAGGCCTCACTCTCACAGAAGTCAAAAGGAGAACTTTTTTTAGTTGGACTTTGACCCTTCTTCATGTTTTTCCCCAATAGCAGTTGAATTTTGGCCTGAAAAACGGATTTCTCGATACTCTGGCCTCGATATCCAAGCTTTTAGTAGTTCGAGACAATCGAGACCTTTGGTTTTACATAAAAAAATTCTTCTCCTGAGAATTTTCTAATTGAAGAACAGCGAAGTCGTGCGTTAGGTTCGAAGAGGGGAGTCTACGATTGTGTTTAAAGTTCTATTTCTGTCGACGCGAGGACAGAAACCCTTTCGGCTTCTGTTTTTATTCTTAAACTTTTCAGTCTCTTATCGGTATCCGTTCGTAACGATGGATCCGTGGTTCGAAGACGCCATGGATTTGATTTCGTCCCGCGTTTCAAATAGAAGCCTCGCCTTCACCAGAGCATCCTCGGTGTTCGACAACGAATTCTCTAGAATGGGAACCAACAGGAAACCACGAACACGGCTGAGCACTAAGGTAAACATCCTAAACCTATACGTTCGATAAAATTCATTAAAGGCCCAAATGTATAATCTATGAAAATGAATTAAAATTTATACCAACAGGTTGGATATGCCTTCAAGGAGGCAAAAACTTTTCCGTCCCAAAAGTGATCCTAAGCATCCATCGCATAATCACTGTCCACAAAACCACAGAACTCGGTTGCAGTTTTAAAAAAACTTGGAATATTTTGGTGATCCCCTGATCACCCTGTTCATGAATATCCGTCCGGGACACCGACCTCAATAGCATCATTTCCTTTTCCGGAAACTTGCTAAAAATTAATTTTTTCTATGAGAATTTTCTTTTCAGATAATCACCAATTACGAAGTATACAATACTAAATAAATGACCTTTATTTTATGTATTTATATTTTCGCTTTAATTGTGTAGGGTTGCAACAACTCACGACGCCCAATTATTTTCAAAAGGTTCAATTCGAGATCATTAAACTAAAGTGAGGTCACATAGCAATAAGGAAAATACGGTTGAAATACACAATAATTGGAGTAAAAATGTTGTTTTTGAAAGGACGGATTCTTCGGTTACCTTAATGAAGTTTCTTTCAAGAGATTTATCAAAAGCTGCTCTCACCAGATTAAAATAAATAAATAAAATAAAATACCCCTTGTCATTTTGTCTGCCATTGTTGACATTGTTTCATAGGTGTGATCTTTAAAAATGATGAAATTTTGAAATGATCATTAATATTGATGGATAGAAGTGATGTTATTTCAATAATAAGTGTCTAATTTATGGTGGGCAACGGAAATAAACATGGTTATGAAAAGCGCATGAGGGGATGACGCATAAGTGTCGAGAGGTTTATCTTTAGCCGGGTACTAAGTTAACTTGTCACCGCTTTGGCAAACTCTCTTTCGTTGTAAAGCGGATTTCGTCGTTCAAGGCCCAAGGGCAAAGCCGTTTTGTGAATACCCTTTAATTTTCCCTTTGAATTTATATCAATAAGGAAAAACGGTTCAAATATATTTCGAGGAAAATGGGGCGGAAAAAAAGAGAGAATGAAAAAACAACATTGTTTCCTTTGCCGTGAAAAATTCAAAGGTTTTTTTAAAATTTATTTATTGTTAGTCCAAGCGAATTAGCATTTCAGTAACAAATAAATTTCAAAACGCTGAATTTTATAATATATGATGTGAGAACATGTTGGATTAGCAGCTAAGCCAAAAAAACTCGAAATTTTCAGACTTTTTCCTATTTTTTTTTCCTCATAACTTCTGAAAAATTAGTTTTATGCAAAAAGTTATTCTCAACATTAATAAAGCTTATAAAATTACCTAAAATTTAAGTCCAACAGCAGCTCTGTAGGTACAATAGTTCCTGAGATATTGAACTTCAAAAAATGCTGACATTGCTAAACAGAATTTTTTAGCAATAGGTAATGAAAAACTCGTCACCTTTGAAAGCCGTACGGGAGAACGACTAGTCCGATTGAGTCCAGACTACACTCAACACGGCAAACAATGTATGACCAAGAAATTGTCTTTTTAGATGAGCAATTTTCAAGATCGAATAACTCGGTAAAAAAAAACATACTGACAAAAGTAATTAAATGACTTTTGTAGAAGATGTTGTCAGCTTTATTTTTTAACTAAGTAAATATGTCGCTAGGATGCATAGTTTTAGAGATATAGGAGAAAAACTCAAAATGTTGACCTTTGAACCTCCTCATTAAGCAGAGGTTGTAGATGTGAGGACATTTTTGATATGTTACCACCACGCTAGTTCAAACGCATCTATGTAGTCAAACCTTGCCTGGGTCCTTGTCTGTGAATCTATCGATTTGATAAATATCTGTTTCTGTTATATTATACGCTATGAACGCTCTGAAAATTGCATTGACTGTTTTTGGTAGCGTTTTGTTAGTTCCTCTATTTATTTGTATTATATTGGGCGAAAAAATATGAAAAGAGCGAGAAAAAATCCGGATTGATGTTTTTGAGCCTGTAATTGCCAAACAATCCAAGGGTAACTAGCTCTTTGAAAATAGTATTTTTGGCGTTCTTCCAGGCCAATGTGTCCGTCCGAACCAACTGAGGGAAATTCTATTCCCGTCCTTCTCTTCCGGACTCCAGGTTAAAGGCCTCCTTTTGTTTTAAAGAAAATTGGCCAAGTGGGTGTGGCATCCGTGTAAAGTTTACTTCTTGAGAATCATCAGGTGAATGAGATTGTTGAAAGTACATGACGTAAGACGTCTTTATAAAGTATATCCAGTTTTCCTCATTCGAGAATTAAAATCATTAGCTTGAAGGACAGAAGTTCCCTCCATCAAATTAGAAAATCATTTTCTTCCCCCTTATTTTTAAAAATAGAAAAACTTGAAAACATCAGAAAAACTTAGGTAATCATAAATCGACAAACCAGTCACTTTGTTAAGTTCTAGGGAAACTCGAATAATTTTTGTCGGTAGTTTAGGTACTTAAGAGATTTACGACTTTTTTTTGTGATTTAAGGCTATTTTGGTCAAATTACTGATTTAACAATTGGCCTACCTTTTGTATTCCAAAAATTTCCCACCCAAAGAAATTAGTGACCCAATGAGGGAATTGAACCACATTTTTCCCGAAAAAATTGGAAAAACCCTAATCCTCTCGACACGCTGATCCCCAATTTCGAATATAAGGATTTTCGTGGATGATCCTCCGAGATCATTTATTTGTACCGGATTCTAATTTTGTTCTCTTTTCCTCATAGCAACAAGTTCATTTCAACGTTCAATACCTACCGGCACTTCCCCGGCTGGCGGTATTTCGAAGAAGTCGACTGCCAGTGATCGGATTTTTTTTTTGTCTAATTCTCTCTCATTATAGAACGCAAAAAATACAACAAAATAATGTATTTTTTCTTTATTCTGTACTGTGCCTGTCAAATCAATTCACCTACATTTTTTTTAGGTATCGCAGTAGATATCGAGAAGGAGGAGGGTAGAGGAGGATAGGAGAGGTGATGGGAGAGTGGTAGAAGGGGATGGAATGTTGGGGGTGGGTTATGCTGTATTTTGTGGAGCGGTCGGTATAGCCAGACTTTTTTAGAATGTCCAAGTTAAGTCCCTCCTCCATAACAACCAAACCTGACATGACTTCTTTACTCTTGTACCCAATTCAAAGGTAGAGCCGCATTTTCAAAATTCTAAAACAAATACTTCATAGGTATGTACATAATAACAAAAATCTCGAGGCACCTCTCTCCATTTATTGAACCGAGATAAAAATGTGAATCACATTTTTTATCGTTTACTATGAATTCATAATTCATATCATGGAGGTTCATATGGAGAAATCCGAGGATCGATTTAAAATTTAATTAACTTTCATCTTCATTGTGTTTCGACTGTCTGGATGTTTCCTGAGGATAAAATTCGTTTCAGTTCATCATGTCAATTCGAAAAAGACGAGGTAGGAAATCAAAAATTAATTACGCATTCATTCCCTGCAAATCTGATGATGAGAGGGCATATTATTTTGTATGTCATGTCGAATAATTTTCAAGTGCAGTCCTACAGTTCCAGGCTAGTTTCCGAAATCAGAACTGATTAGATGCTGGCTTGAGGATGCACTTTTTTGCTGTGAATAGCACATAGAGAGGTATCTAGGACTATAAAAATATTGTAACATGTAAACAATTTAGGTTTCCTGATGGAGTACCAAACCTCCCAGCGTCAAAAGCAAATATATATATTGGTATGATATTACGTAGTATAAATGTCAAGTGTGGAACAGTGTAATCAATGAACATTGGATACCCTAATGTTGAATTTGAACAACCTCCTTTATCTATATTTAACCGTTCCACACGATCAATATACCCTTACAAAGCTTAGGCCTCTAAAATTTACGAAATGAGAATAAAAGCTCAGATGAATCAAAAGCTGACTCAAAGCTTTGCAGCTGTAACGTCTCATACAACTTTTTCTAAAAGATTGATTAAGTGATTATGCCTCTAAATTTTGATCATCGATAGCGGATAAATGGCTGGGCCGATCTTAACTCCAGATAGCTCGTTAGACGCAGAATTTTATAAGCCTTCATTTTATTCTCAATAGTCAAGTTACTAGAACCCATAGTTTTGGAGCTAGCGGCCGAAAACTAAAAAACGTGTGGATTTGGGACCGTTTTCAAAATGGCATTTGGGGGGGGATGACGAAAACTTGATTTTAGAACTACCTAATGGTCCTAAGTATGATAAAACAATTAAATCCAATTGCGCATTTCATGTAAGGTAGACCCCCATTTGCAACCTCCATTGCCTGGACTCTTAGTTATCTCCCTTTTTCCTAAATTGGTTCGATTTTTGATGGTTTTTGAACTTTTTGATTGATACTCTACAACTTTAAGATGGGGGTAGTGGATTTTATCGCTCCTTTAGGATCAACGAGGCTTTAAAAAAAATTTTATTGGAAAAATTGGAGTTTTTTGATCGCCTGTAAAAACTTGTCTATTGGACCAATTTTGGCAAACTTTGTTTTGATGGACGCAGAATTTTGCCTTCTTTCATTAACTACTAGAGTGTTTTCCACAAAATATGTCCCAGTTCCGAGTTTTAAGCGGAAAACTGAAAAAAGTCAAGGTTTTTCGGCTCCCAAAATTTGTACATTTGTTGGCGCTCTTCAAAAACATGCTAATGGTACCCAAATGGACCATTTAAAACAATAAATTCTTTTACACCACCTTTTGCAGGATAGGGCCCTGCTTTGTGGACAGGACCACAAGGATAAATCAATCTTGCTCTCTCCTTTTTAGCAAAAACGAGCAAAAGAGAGTTAACGGAATAATAATCTAAGGGAATCTTTTAATCTAGTTTTGCCATCTCCTCATTAATCAATCACCCTTGCCCCTCAGATAACAAACAACCACTATAATGGAATAAAAATTTTCCTGTGTGGGAGAGTATTGTGAAGCGCCGCGCGCCGAGGACTAAGGAGTGGGGATCGGCTGGAGGCACACGTTTTCCTCATCCGAATTCCGAGATTCGACAAGGAAAAGAGAGTGTTACCGAGTGCCGACAGGCTCCTCAGTCCTCGTCAGTATATGATATGAAAGAGAGAAAGAAAGAAATGCGTGTTTTAGATCCGAAAGCAATATTCATCGCCACTCGCGGCTTATGCATTGTAAGTGCATTTTATTATGTCCCTCTTCTTTATTTTAAATTTTTTTAGGGGGCTTAATTGCAATCTTTTTCGGTTTTTAACAATAATGTTGAACATATTACCTATGAAAAGTGCAGGGGAAAAACGCATTTAGTCCACTTTTACAGTCTTCATGCAGTTACCGGTGAAAAAATCCATTAGTGCACACTGATATGCATGAAATGAAGGCAAATTTTGAAGTTTTTATTTCACGGGTTGTGATTTAAAATGCTTCTTTCCTCGTAGCTACTCTCCCTTGTCATGATAATGTTAATTTGTACTTAATTAAAAGTTGTTTCACAGAATATTACGCTACAAGGGCTGTTATAGATAATTTTTCCACGAGACCTGCCTTTCAAGATATACAATACATCTTGAAAGGCTGGTCAGTGGAGGCAATGGCCATTCAGAAGCAACCTTACATGACAAGCAGACAGGGCACCCCCCCGGGTCGATTCTGTCCTTATGCCATGCTAAATTAATTTTTTTTTCTTTGACGTAGCTTTGTTTATTTATTTATTATTTTATTATTATCTGGACGATCTTTCGCAAAAATATAGGTCATTAGAACTTCAACGATTTATTTGTTCGATGATTCGATAACCTGACCTTTGTTGAAATTTTTTATAAATTTTTTTTTACGTTTACCTATTGGTTATGCTTCTAAACATAGTGTTGTTTTCTCTAGAGGTCGAAACAAGGAAAAAGCGTGGTTTTTATTCATTATATAACACCGTCACAGGTTTACTGTTTGGGACGGTAATGTTTCGTCCTATTTTGATTTTTTGCTACTTAATTTCAATTATCAAGCTTTTCTTTGAAGAATTTAGGATCGTAAAATTACCACCATGTCAATGACCTTAAAACGGGTTTGTGAAAGTCAAATGGGAGAACGAGATAAAAATTATTAGACGTCCTTTCCTTGTTTTTAAGGTCAATGTTTTAGTAGTAACGTAAGAATTGTTTCATCATTGTTGACAGTAAATAAATTGACACAGAGAGCATTTTAATTAGGTTTTTTTGAAAATCGACATTTCGACATCAATGATTTTTTTATGAATGCGATCAAAATCGACTGTCAAAACGGACAATTTTAATATTTTGATTTTGTCGAGAACGTATAAATGCTAGAAAAGAAATCTGGTTAATATTTTGATTTTTTTTTCTCTTTCCTTTTGTTTAAAAAAAAATTTCTTCCTCGCTGAATAAAACATTTGTGAATGAATAAATTAAATTCCAACAAAAAATTAAATCACTTAAGAGGTGAAAAGCGAGCTCATTCAAAATAATAAACATGGATTAACAATGTATTATTCATAATAAGCTATGTTGAAGTACTTACTAAAATTGAAGGTTTATAATTCATAATAAGCTATGTTGAAGTACTTACTAAAATTGAAGGTTTATAAATATAATTAATTAATTTTTTTCGCAGGCTGAACAGAATATAACAGAAAACAAAGTTTCGGAACTTGAAGAGACGAAGAAGAAGCTGAGGAATTGCCAAGATGAAGTTTTTAAATTGCAGGCGGCCAATTCAGACGTAAGCAATAATAGATTTTCAGTTGGATGACTCATATGACGTCGCATACCTTTCCTAATTTAAAAACAGTTTTTTCATTCTATGTTTTTTTAATCAGTTTTCAATTATTCAAACGAGGAAAAATGAAAATAAAATCCGATTGACGGTAAATGACATAAAACTAGTTGGGCGTTACAACAGGAAAGTAAAAGGCCGACACGCTTTTTTTAATGAACGTTCCAACTTTCCACTCTTTTGATTATGACCGTGACGAGATTGGAGGAAAAAGCGGATTTTCCTTGTTTCAATGTTAATGAGGAAAATCCATTCTGGTCGTGAAATTTATTTTGTTGATAATTTGAGGAATTTTTTAAATTAACTACCTATAATATCACTCGAATCCACCATTTTATTTACATATTTTACTAGTTATTCACTTCTGTTAGCTTAAAACAAATAAACTAATTTGAAATAATACAAAGTTGGCAAAGAGGCCCCCAACTCTATCTTCAATGGTCATCCAAGAGGACTGGGAACTTGCAAGTTGCTTTGATGGAATTGAAATGAAACACAAAGAATTTTTAGTTGAGTGTAATAGCAACTTTTTAATCACACAAGCAGTTTACACACAATCCATTGCCAGTTTGCAGGCAAATAAGTGGACTATGCCCAGTGGTTGAGTTGTTAAGTTGCATGATAATTAGGCCTTAGAAGTGGCAAAATGAGTGTTTTACTAATTTCTTGTTTCCTTTTCAGCTGACGCAGGTGAACAAGCGATGGCACAGGTACAACTCAGACATGCAAATTTTCATCGACCGCCTCCAGTCGACGATTCGAGACCAGCAAGAGCAGATCAACAATATGGGCGGCGGGGGAGTGGACCTCTTTCCAGCTGACGCTAAAGATAACGAAGAATCGAACCCTTGCCAACGAAAAGACTGCAAAAGTCTAAAAGAGGAAATCGAAAGGTTGAGGGAAGAAGTTGAACATTTACAGTTTCAAGTGAGGTCGCATAAAGACGACTGGGAGGCTGAGAAAAATGAGAAACAAGAAGCAGTCAAGGAACGCGACGCTTTGCAACAAAGGCTCAACAACGTCGTCCGAGATCTTTGTACCAATAATGTAAGAGGATTAATTTCTTGTCCAAAAACATCAAATCCCCCCTACCTTCCCCAACCACCACCCTACATTTCACCACCTCCCACCACACCACACTCCCATAACCTTTTCTTGAACCTTCATAGGTTGAATTTAATTGTTTGCTTGCTTTTATTATTTTAGAGAGGATCAGAGTCTGAACCAAGAAAAGCATGTTGCCAAAAATGTAGAAACAATCCCAACGATAGCCTAACTCCTAGACCACCATCTTATGAATCTGCCGGACATGTAATTTAGAATTTTTTTGAAAGAAGAAATAATAAATTTTGATTTTAGCATCATAAACAATTGCTAAACACTTTGTTTCCTGGAGATGAGAATATACGGTGCGACGAGTACTCGAAAGGTGAAGACGAAGCGAGAAGTTTGGAGAGGTACAGCCTCGAAGATTCTGCTTGCGCCCTCCGTCCCAAAGAAGAAGCATATTCGTTGAGTTCGACCCTCCCTCTTATGAGTCCGCCGGGCGTCTCACCATGTAGCAGCAACGGGAGCGTCCAATCAGAACACAGGACGTTCTCGATGGGCATCCAAAGCGGAGGAACGCTAGTGACGTCACACTTTCAGCTTCCGGTCGTCAGGTCGTCTTCCGCCCCCGACCGTCATTCTGCTTTCATCAAAAGCCCTTTTGTAAACTCCATCAGCCTTTCGGTCCTCCCACCTCCCGGAAAAGCAAAACAGAAGCGAGAACCCGAAAGGAATGAAACCCAAGAAGAAGACTCCATCTGCCCCCACTGTAGCCTCTCCTTCCCTCCTGACCAACACATCAAATTCTTAGACCACTTCGAAAACTGTCAAAGCAATTAAAAATTTGTATATCCCTTGTAACATTTTAATTGCTTCTAAATGTAATTCAATTTAAAATTTCAAATCTAACACAAATTAATTTACCACTACCTCAAAACATTGGTTTTTTTTTCTTCTTTTTTGACAGAATTAATTTATTTTTTAAAACATGTTATGTAAATAAAAAAAAACGTAAGTAAGCACTTTTTCTTCGTTAACTCCGGGAAAAGTCTTAAAATGGCTTAAAAAGAGCCTCTCGTGTCAAAAAAAGACCAAAAGCCAAAACTAAAAAGGGTACTTTTTGTCGTAAAGGGACGAAATCTAGTTGGAAGAGCCCTAATGTTCAAAAATTGTGGCAAAAAGGGCCCTAGTGTCCAAAAAGGATAAAAAAAAAGCTAAAAAGGCTCTTTGTATTTGAAAAGGTACAGAGTCCCTAATGTCAAAAAATCTAATTAAAAATGACCCCTATTGTCCATAAACGATAAAAAATCAAGCTAAAAAAGCCCTTTGTAGTCGTAAAAGTACAAAATCTAGTCAAAAGAGCCTCAAAAGAGCCTCTCTTGTTCAAAAATCGATATAAAAGGGCCCCTAGTGACCAAAAATCGAGATAAAAAGGGCCTCTAGGGTCCAGAAATGATCAAAATCAAGCTAAAAAAAGGGCCCCTTGTAGTCGAAAAGGTACAAAATCTTGTCAAAAGAGCCCCTAATGTCCAAAAATCGAAGTAAAAAGGGCCTCTAGTGTCCAAAAGTGATCAAAAATCAAGCTAAAAAGAGCTTTGTAATTGTAAAGGTACAAAATCTAGTCAAAACAGCCCCCTAATGCCCGAAAATCGAAGTAAAAAGGGATTCTAGTGTCCAAAAATGGTCAAAAATCAAGCTAAAAAAGCCCTTTGTAGTCGTAAAGGTACAAAATCTAGTCAAAACAGCCCCCTAATGCCCGAAAATCGAAGTAAAAAGGGCCTCTAGTGTCCAAAAGTGATCAAAAATCAAGCTAAAAAGAGCTTTTAAATTGTAAAGGTACAAAATCTAGTCAAAAAAGCCCCCTAATGCCCGAAAATCGAAGTAAAAAGGGCCTCTAGTGTCCAAAAATGGTCAAAAATCAAGCTAAAAAAGCCCTTTGTAGTCGTAAAGGTACAAAATCTAGTCAAAACAGCCCCCTAATGCCCGAAAATCGAAGTAAAAAGGGCCTCTAGTGTCCAAAAATCGAAGAAAAAGGGCCTGTAGTGTCCAAAAATGATCAAAAATCAAGCTTAAAAAGCCCTTTTGTAAAGGTACAAAATCTAGTCAAAAGAGCCCCCTAATGCCCAAAAATAGAAGTAAAAAGGGCCCCTAGTGTCCAAAAAGGGTAAAAATCGAGATGACCGGCCCCTTTGTTAATTTAATGCTATCCGATCCTAAAAATGTCACCTCACAATATTTTTCAAGACGATAAAAAAAAAATTCTGTTTTACAACATTTTATTGCACCACATTATCAGCAAGAACACCATTAAAGTAACAACAATGTTAAGCTTCCACAGTTAGCCACTGACTTAGTCACATAAATAGAATATTAAATATTATTATTTCGTTTTTGTTTATAACATGACAATAAAATATAGACGGGCCTCCCAGAAACCAAATAAATTGGTCGCAAAATTGGTCGGCTGTCTTTTTAATTTTTTTTTCGGACCCAAACCAGCTTAATAAAATACTACGAATAGTAGTTATGCATAATGTTATTGTCATTTCACAATGACATTCCAGAGTATCTGAATGCTCTCTTAAAATTAAAATCAAATTTTGCCATAAAAAATCAAAAAAACAAAGAGTCCTCTATTTTAACGGACCAAAAATTTTTCAAAAACCTGAAACTGTGGATTTTTTTAAATGCTACTACTGTTTTTAATACTATTAGATAGATAAAACATACATAAAAATTCCATGCTCTAATTTTTCTAGATATAAATTTCCCAACCGAAAAAAACATGCATAGACCATCTGAGAGGCATCGTCCCAATACTTTTAAACATTATATTACGATTATTTTATTCAAGTATATTAATAATTTATTAGTATTAGTATTAACTTAAGTCACAAAATTGTGCAATAAGAATACTTGGTATGTCAAATCCGATATTGTGATAGAATACGCTTTTTTGAAACTTTTAGTTATTTGCCAATTTAAAGCCAATGGGGCACCATCTTTTGAACAACCTCAGTGGAACTTAAATCCAAACAGACGGTGTGCAGCCATTCACAGCCTTCTTTATCTGAGGGATGCCCATGTGTCGGAAAAACCGACAATTTTGAAATTTTGAAAATGTTACGCGTATCTATCGAAAAAGTTTTTTTTATGAATCTTTTCTGTGCGTTGTTTGCTCCAAAAGCACAGTAATCACCCCCAATATTTTTTTAAAATAAAATAAATCGAAAAAACATAAAATAAAAAAGTTTGGTTAATAAAAGATACAGTATACACCTTCAAAGTTTTTAAAAGTATTGGAAATTTTCTTCTTTTTCTGTGAATTTTCAGCTTTTTTACAAAGCTGTGCGCTGTTCTGGGGACGTTATCAGCAGCTTCATTCGCTGAGAGATGCTTAACATTATTTCTTTCCATTTTTTTTACTTTAAAAAATAAAAAATAAACTAATTTTATTTTTTTGTTGCAGAAATAAACAAGTGCAATTTTTATTTTTTAAATTTTGCCAATTGGCAGTTTTTATCACAGTCCAATAAAATTCTAGGTTAATACTGCATCTTTCATTTTAAAATATTTATTTATCACAATTGCTTTGATCTTTTTTTCATTTTTTACTTTTCCTATAAAGAGTCAGATGCTAAATAATCATTAAAAAAATAATGATATGGTCAACTCTTGAATGCAAGGGTATAGGCCTTACTGGAAACAGCAAATAAGGAAAAGAAATTTTAGCTAATTTTCAAAATAAAATCAATTTTTACTATTTTTTTGCTCGACCATTTGTGTTGGACCTCATTTTGCGTCTTTGATGGCTCTTAATTTTTAAATAATATATTTTCAGTTGAATTTTTTCAACCGAAAACCATTAGCTATCATTCATCCTCTTCTTCGTTTTGGTACGTCACATAGCGAACTGATGATTTTTCACCAAGAGTCAACATCTGAAATTTTGAAAATGGGTTTTTTGGTTCATTTTATATGAAAGACTTACTTCCTGTTCTTCTTTTGTTGGAGGATTTCTCATAACGAACATTAAAGGTGCATACATGAAGTTTAATAGAGCGATTAGTGCCAGCATCCATTCAAATCCGATTGAATTTACTAAAGTTCCACTCATTGCAGGGCCTAAAATTGATGTTAAAATTGTAAAAAATGGAAACCTTTCATTACCTATGGCATAACCTAAACAAAATGCTATGTCTCCGATTGCATAAACACTTCCATAAATAGCAGAATGCCTTATGTCGACCAAATAAGCCAAATGTGGCATCATCGAACTGTCGACCATTCCAATAGCGAATCCAAGTCCAGCGT
The DNA here is from genome assembly GCA_018703685.1 of Orius laevigatus. NCBI lineage: Eukaryota > Metazoa > Arthropoda > Insecta > Hemiptera > Anthocoridae > Orius > Orius laevigatus. The sequence goes on from JAGWEN010000067.1 coordinate 257,170, forward strand.
TTGGTACGATCAAATGATACATGTTGCTTGCCATTGGTATCTGAAATTCGTACATTATAAATCCTTGATTTAAGAGAAAAACAAAGAATACTTACACACATCAGACATATTCCGATGATGATTAGTCCTAACAGTGTTGCCAACCATCTGAAAAAACGAAATTACATAAGGATTTGTTGTTTTTTAATGATTACCTTCCCATGCGGTGTCCTAGAGGTCCGAATAAGTTTGTCCCGATTAAATAAGAAATGCTGGCAGGTAAAAAGGCGACTCCTTGCTCCCATCGGCCTGATCCCATCGTGTCCATCATCCAGATAGGAAGCGAAGGTTCCAACATAGCAATTCCAGTATTTGCAAAGGTAATCGCACCTTAAATATTTTATATATAAAAATGATTTTCATTCAGAAATTTACCAGCAGCTATTAAAATATAAGGGTCGGTGATGAGTGCTTTCAAAGAATGAGATTCTGATTCTGATTTTACTATTCCTGGTTGTAAAAGTAAAAGTTGTAACACTAAAAAAAAAAGTTAATATTTTAAAATTTTTTTGTTTAGTAGATTTTACATCCGTCGACGAGAGCGAGGATGGCGAGTACGATGAACGGTGCGGATTTGCTTACAAACTCGTACATAATCCCTCCGAACGGTGGCCCTATCAATACGCCTAAAGCTAAACCTCCTAAAGCGATGCCCATGGCATTACCTCTTTCTTTATCATCTGGATATCTTTCGGCCAACATCCCCATTCCTGAAACGATCATTAGTGAATGAAGAAATCAAGTGTTGAATAATTTTACCAGCAACACTGGAACAAGACGATCCAATACCTTGCAGAGCCCGGGCAATGAACAAAACGGAGTAGGTTCGTCCAAAAGCAAAAACTAAAAGATAAAATCATTACGAACTTGTTTGTAAAACAATTGGTAACTGCGGAGGTAGCATATTTGTCACAATAAACTCTCAAACTTACTTATAGTTGAAAGAAACATAATAATAAATCCAATTAACATTGGTATGCTGTAGCCAATCCTGAAAAAAAGGTTTTAATTTAAACGAATTATTTGATGTGAAGGATTACTTGTGGGTCAAAGGTCCAACGAAAGGATTAGCTATGAGCTGGACGAAAGCTTTCGAAGCAAACATGAGCCCGACAGAGACGGTTTCCTTGGCAAGATCCTGATGCCGTTTTTCTTCCATGGATGGCTCAGCGGTAGCGTTCTCTATAAAGAAAAAAAAACTTATTAAGTAAATATCCAAATTAAAATCGTATTTACCGTTGGGTGAGTACTCGTAGGTGGAGTTGATGTCGAAAAAAACTGATCGTGTCGTCTGAACTGGAGGAGGGACGGTGATTTGCCTACGGAGTTCCGAGAGTGAAAGCTTCTCTTGAGGGTGTTCTATTTCGTAGAGGAAATCCGGGATTATAGGGACTGGAAAATAAACGAACTTTGTAAGTGGTGGATCAACGATGATGGGTCATGTTTGTTTTTAATCGAGAAAATGCTGAAACCCGCCTTGAGAAAGAAAACCCTTCAAAAGTTTCATTTTATTTTTGACCCGAAGATCTTTTTATCCTATAATTAGAGGTTATATTCGGTCATTGTGTCCAATAATGAAGACGAAGGGGTAAGTTATTCATTGGTCGAAGGCGAAAGTGGAGCTAACTGAATCACGCTCTTCGGCCCCTTTCGCCAATCCCATAAAGACCATCATGTTTAATTCAAAAGGCGTAGAAGAACAAATAAATGACCGTCGGCCCATTCCAATCTTGGGTCTTTTTCTTGGCCTCCTCATTTTGAATCCTCTTCGTTTTAGTAAATTTGAAATTTACACTTTATGACTATTAATTCCATTATAATAATAAAAAAATTTCCAGGAGAATTTTAAAATTAAATTCCATATTTCGTGGTAAAACACACTTTAGGTGGATTTTGGGCCCTGAAACGACTTTAATATAATACTAAGCAGGGTAAACTCGAATGTAGAGCGAAATGGTTGATTTTTACTCCTTTGGGAGACTTAAATGTGATGCTAAACCCGCAAAACGGAAATGTCGAGCGAAATGATCGATTTTATGATAAGATACTAAGCCCGCTAAACTCAACTGACGAGCGAGATGGTAAGTTTTAACTCCTTAAAGGGGGAAAAAAAAAACGGAAATTTTAAGCGGCGATTTTGATGTGAAACTAAACCCAAATATGCTGAAAGCATCAATAGCTCTTTTGTATTAGAGAAACTAGACTAATCCTTTAAAATCTCGTACCGACGAATCTATTCATCCGATCTTAATATTTTGGTGGAAAATTGCATATTCTATTTTCCCAAGGAAAATTTTCCCTGAAAAACTGCTCCCTAAACAGCACGTAGTTTTCCAAAAGAGTGAGAACGCGCTTTTCAAAAAAATTTTCCGACCATTTTTAGTGCCCAAAACGAGGAAACTACTTTTGGGCATCTTCTCTCTCACTCGCACACTTGGTAGAATTTTGATGTCGGATCCCCATTAAGCAAACACTAAATAAACCTCCTAACCTGCCCAAACCTTCCCCCATATCACTCAACTTTTACTTACCTTCTATGACCTTCCTCCATCTCCTCCTAACTTCCCCCAACATTCCCCACTCATTCTTCCCCTCTCCCCCACAACTCCTTCTATCCTCCTATTACCCATACCACTTCATACTAACAACCCAACCTTCCCCCACCATCTCCCAATTAACCCCCAAATCTTCCTAACCTTATCTAATTTTCCACCAACTCCTCCTTTTTCCGCCATCTATCCTTCCCTCACCTCCTCCTAACCTCCCCCAACATTCCTACACTCATTACCTCCTCCTCTCTCTCCCACCTCCTCCCAACCTCCCCAACTTTCCACCACTCATAAATATTTATAGTTGAGAAAATGCCTTTTAACATAAGCTGTCTTTTCAATCTTTAATCAAATTCCCTAAAATTAAAAACTCGCTAAAAACAGCAATTCGCTTAAATTAAAACAAAAATCAACTTTGAAAATGTGTTTAAAATGCTAATTATGTTGTTTTGATCCAAACATTAATCAAGAGTTCATACTGTGTTCGAGCCATTTTAATTTGAAAGCTAAACTGATTATAAGTTTATACAAAAGAATATCGTTTTCGCCATTTTTTCGCCCAAGAATATGTAAATTGAAGATTTCGTAAGTTAAGGTCGATGAGGTGTGGTATGAAGGGCTTTACCACACTTCATCGAAACAAAATGCAAGCGAGTCTAAAAATCTTAACGGCTGCCAACCACGAGATAGATAGTATAGCTTAGGATAAGTCGACTAACGAGATTAAACCCTTTATAACGTTGATTTATTAAATTACTCATTTACCACTAATATTTAAACCGAAAAAAATTAAAAGAATGATTGAAATGATTAAAGTGGTGAAATACACGAGGCATGGCGGTGACAGGTTAAGAGTGTGTCAATAGGGCTTGACAGGCGTCAATATCACGAGGAAGGCTTTACGAGAGGAAAATATATCGTTTGGACAATTAAAATGGAATAAAAGGATTCCTGGTACTTACCGACTGTTGTAAGAAGCATGTTGTCAAGTAGGAGAGCTATAGCAACGACGACAAGAACCAACTTACGAGACTCCCTGCACCTGTGAAGCCATACCCGGTACAGGGCGCCTAGCGTCATCGGGCCCTCCGCCATTCTACCTAAACAAACAAAACAAAATTATTTACTCCCATTTTTCCTTCGTATTATAATTTTGAAATTTTGAGTACTATTTAAATGTTGCATAAAATCTGGCTAAAAAGTATATTTACTAGTGAAAAAGGTTCAAAACTAGGCTAAAAATGGCTTTCCTTGTCTACATGATAGAAAATCTTCTTTGAAAAAGGGTCCTTTCTTGTCTTAAAGGGTCAAAATGGTCACAATCTAGCTCAAAAAGGTCTTTTCTTGTCAAAAAGGGTCAAAAACTGGCTAAGAAGGGTCTTTTTTTTTTTTGTCAAAAAGGTTCAAAATCTGTTTAAAAAATGTCTTTCCTTGTCAAAAATGGTCAAAATCTTGCTGAAAAGGGTTTTTCTTGTCAAAAAGGGTCAAAATCTGCGCAAAAAGGGGACTTTACTTGTCAAAAAAGGGTTAAAATTTTGCCGGAAAGGTTCTTTTCTTATCAATAAAGTTTCAAAAGCAGGCGGAAAAGGGTATTTTCAAAAAAAATGTCAAAATTTGTCCAAAAAGTGTCTTTTCTGTTAAAATGGTCACAATCTATCTCAAAAGAGTCTTTTTTTGTCCAAAAAGGTCTTTTCTTGTCAAAAAGTGTCAAAATCTGGCTAAGAAGGGTCTTTTCTTGTCAAAAAGGGTCAAAATCTGTCTAAAAAATGTCTTTCCTCGTCAAAAATGGTCAAAATCTACGCAAAAAGGGGACTTTACTTGTCAAAAGATGGTTAAAATTTTGCTGGAAAGGTTCTTTTCTTATCAATAAAGGTTCAAAAGCAGGCGGAAAAGGGTTTTTCTGTCAAAAAACTTTCAAAATTTGTCCAAAAAGTGTCTTTTCTTGTCAAAATGGTCACAATCTATCTCAAAAGAGTATTTTCTTGTCAAAAAAGGGTCAAAATCTGTCTAAAAAATGTCTTTCCTCGTGAAAAATGGTCAAAATCTTGCTGAAAAGGGTCTTTACTTGTCAAAAAAGGGTCAAAATCCAACTGAAAAGTGTATTTTCTTATCAAAAAATGTTCAAAATTAGGCTAGAATGGGTCTTTTGTTGTCAAAAATAGTTCGAAATATGGCTTCATTATTTCTTTGGATTGTTGTCGTCCAAGAAATGCGTAAAAAGTCCTGTACGTATAAAGTCAATGTGTAAAATGAGGCATAATGCATACCATGTGGTCACTCTAATTACAATAGTCCCCTTGCCTCACCCTCCTGGGAGCTATAAATTAAATTTCATTGACAAGAACGAAAATTCTGCTTTTTTTTAAGTCTTTAGAAGCTTTTTGAAACGAATGCCAATCAATTCACGACCCCCTTTTTAAACCTCTCTAGACAAAAAACCAACAATTCCACTGCTTTAAATTTCAGAGTGCATTAACGCCCTTCCCTTTCATTGTCGCTTTTGTAAAATTGAAGAGAAACCCCTTCTCCTTTGTCAAAAATTAAAAGTAAATAAATTCACAGGATTGCATTGTGAGTTTTTTCTCCCTTGAAAGCAAACTTCAAGATTAAATATTTTTGTTTGTCTTAAATTTTCGAGAGATTCTTAATAAAGACCGAAATAATGCGTGAAAGGATCTGGGAGAGTAATAAGGTAAAAGAAAGTAGGGAAGGGCCCCAGGAGGTTGTGGCTAGGATGCAGCGTTCCGCCCTGTCAATGAAAACAATTGTCGAGAACAAATTTTTTGAGAAAGTTCCCGTTTTGGGTACTCCACTTTCATAACTTCCAGACCAGACCTTTCACTCTAAAAATATCCGATTTAGAAACGAAAAGGATGTTGGGAATTAAAGAAAGCTGATTTAACAATAGTCTGGTTATTCCCAGAAGGATCACCTATTCAGTCCCAATAAACCTTGTTTTCCCTCTAAACTAATTTTCCCAACCATTTTCCTTTTTCTCCGTCGCCTTTTTCAGAGCTCATTTCCTCAGATCAGATCTCTCGAGAAATGAATCACAATCTAAAAGTGGATGAATTTCACGTTTTAACGAGCTCATAATGTTTTCGATTAAAAAATAAAACGAGATGGAAAAAATACAATTGTAAATATAAATCCAGCAAAAAGAAAATCCAGGAATGAAATATCTGAGAAGACAATGGGTTTACGCCACATTTAATTTGAATATTGTCCGTTAAAAAAAGTAATAATAAAGCGAAAAAATTTTCCAGAACAGTTTCACAACAGATTCTGAGCTTTTTTCGTCTAAAAAAATATTCTTGATGCTCATGAAGAGTTAAAAATAAATGTTAATGTAAAAAAGACTTTTATTTTGCTCAAAAAAGTGAATGAATCAATTTCTACCTCTTAAAAAAATATAATAAAATATCTTCGACAAATAAAATGGGCTCGATAAAATGGGTCGAAGTGGACTTTTTACCCCCTTATCCTTTGAGGAAGAAAATGCCAACTTTAAAATTTTTCCCAGAATTTTTAGTTACTTCAATTCTTTTGATATTTGGACGGTTCCAGGGTTGGCAAAAAACATGTAAAAAAAAAGTTTTTTTTTGTTTTAAACAGGTTTTTTTAAACAGTTTTTTGTTTTTGTTTTAAACAGTTTTTTTAAACAGTTTTAAACAGTTTTAAGAATTATGTACTAGTTTTACCCTTTTTATATTGTGCTTTGGTTAAACTCGGTAGTTTTCCATCAAAATCTCCATTTTTAGAGGGGCGGATTGCTGCCGCTTTCCTAGCCTTAGCCTCATAAGACCCTACCCTGTATAAGGTAAAAAAGATCTGTGGTTTTCTACCAAAATCTCCATTTTTGGGTTTGGCGGAACAATGCAGCGTAACCTCCTAAGGCCCTACCCTTAAATTGACTGATAAAACTAAAAATGAAAGCCCTTCGCCCCAGAAAAATTTCTAGAAATTATTTAGGTATTTCAACTTCCCCTTTGGCCATTGTTCTTGGAAATCCGCGATTCCTGGTAGCATGAAAGGGCCCTGGGTGTCAAACGTCATCTAATTATTGGCTTTTTGGTAACATCTAGGTGTAAGGAGTGAGAGACGACTTTCGTGGAAAAAACGAAAATAATAAAGTTCTGTAACAAAAAAGTTTTTTTTTTTTAAATGATGTTTTAAGCATTTGTTTTAAACATTGCCAACCCTGGACGTTTCTTATTCAACCTGTTGCTAAGCCTTTAAAAAATCATACTTTATGCGGTTTTATTTTATTTTTTTCACGTGTGAAAGGAAGTTGTGAAGCGAGATTAGGAGGTGGGCTCTTAGGGCGAAGAGTATTTCACTCCGCAATATGAGTTCTGGTTTTATAGAAAGCGATAAGAGAACCCCCATCCACCCTCCACCTCTTCCAGACTTTATATTGCTATTCGACGTGAAAAACTCGTATTTATGCCCGAATCGGTCAGGGGTGTGAAGGAATCGTTGAAAAGAAACGCACGACGTGACGTGAATCCTCAACTTTATAAATCAAAACCATCATTATTTCCTTTAGAACAATTTAATTTTTAAGGAAAGTATTCATTTCAAAAAGTTAAAATAAGTTAAAAGTCTCAGATTTCATAGAACTTTCCTAGAATTTGAATAAGTAAAAGTTCGATGTGGTTTAGAAAATGTGAGCACTTTAACATAGTGAACGGAAAAGAATCTGGAGACTTTTTTTTTTCTGGATTCGTAACAAAAACCCTAAGCGGGCTAAAGTGGTCGACCGTTTCCAACCAATTTCACTTGGACTCGTTTCGATCGAGGTAATTACGGCTAAAGCTCACCATCATTACCTCTGATATTATTTTATATTGGGATGGGGGAGCCCTTTTTTCCCTAGGGAAGTACCATAATAGGATTTTTGAGGATTACTCGAGTCCTACTTCGTGGTATTATTTTAAAGCCTTTTTCTTATCCTTTTTTCTTTCTCTCCCTTTCTACTTCATCTTTTTCTCCCTTTTTTCCTATTCTTTTGTTTCGCGATTCATCTTCCCCTTCTGTTTTATTCACGAGTTGTTAAATCAGCAGTTACACCCCTTATTTAGGGTCTACCATTGCATATTGAATTAAATGTCTTGTAGGTAGAGGGTATGTACATTTTAAGTGGCAAAGCTGTGGAAAAACGAGGTACAGACTTGAAAATTTGATAAATTGGTTGCCATGTTTTAACTTTCTTTTCTTTAAACGATATGACGGTACCATTATTAATTGACTGTGGGCTAAAAAGGAGATTTCGCAACACCCACATGACTCAAATACGCTTTTCCGTTGCAAAAAAATGTCTAATCGCCGTTATATAATCCCCTTGAGTAAAATTCATTACTTTGAAGCTTGCCAGGTGGTGGTTTATTATATTGCTTTCAAATCTTCCCTGCAATATCTATTTGGTAAACAAGAGACGGCTCCCCGAACACCTGCCGCTGCCAAACATTCAAAAAAGTTTGTATTTTTCTGATATTGATTTAAGAGAAAACCCAGAAAAATTGAATATTGGGAAAAAGTTATCGCATAAAGACTGTTACTGATTGACCCTTAAAAGATCATAAACGTCTCTCGTTTTCCAAACAACCCACTTTTTCGTAATGTCCTCCGATAAAGTTTTCCTGCCACTGGGGACCACTAATTTCGAAAAGCCAATAAAAGAGGGAATTGAAAATGGTCCTAGTTATCAATGAAGATTCAGTGAAAGTGATAATTCTTTTGTATATGGATATTCTTTATCTCTTCTGTATAAAGATGAGGGAGTCCAAAATATACAGCGAGGGCTAGAGTAATTGTCCTGAATAAAAGAACTGGACCTTGGTAATTCATCAGGCTTTCCACATCCATCACGAAATCAATTTTAAACAAAAAGAAAGTTTGATTTTTTCTAAAAGGATTGCGTATAGATAAAAGTTTGAGTCTATTTTATAATGTAAATGTGAGAGCTTCGGGAATAATGCATGGCCGTTCCGGATCAACTTCCCTATTTTCCATTCTCCCGCTCGACTTGACTGGAACTTCAATTTTATTTACTTCGAGATTGTTTCGACAAAAGTAGATGAGGGTTTCTATTTTATTCGCAAGTCCAAGGCTGAAGCCCTTCTAGGTGTCCGTTATCCATTTTCATCAGCGAAACCTCTGAAAGTGCAGAAAAACACACTTGCATGGGAATTCACTTAAAACATCAGAGAAGACGTATGAGGTACGTGCACGTCTGAAAGTCACGGATCTTCCTTTTTTCTCAAGCTTAGGCCTATCTTTTCCTCGGTTTCCTTCAGCTTTATATATGATCCTTCCCTTGTCATTCCGCCCACTCTTTGACGTCTCTCGTAAAACAATAACAAACTTATATAGCCACTCTGTTTTCAAACCAAGATAGGAGAATTTAAATACATTGAAAGAGAAAACCTTGGATGTTAGTTAAAAGAAAGCTTAAGAACGACATCGTGGGTGATATTCCACGAGTAATAAAAGAAGCATCAGGTTGCACACCATTCATCGACCCCCGGACCCGTTGGCCCTGTTCCAAAGTGTGCTTAACACGATTTCCCCCCGAACGAAATGGAAAGAGGAAAAAAGTGTCCTTTTCCCGACAATTCAGGACTGCGTGAAAATTGACAAGAATGAAACGAAAAGGTCTGAAAAGATTCGATTAAATTATTATAATTGAAAGGAAAATTGACGATTTTCTTTATAATGGTTGGATCTTCAATATTCCACCGAGAATAATAAATAAAATTTAATCTGGAACCAAAGAAATGAAGAAACATGGACATTAAGAATTTGGTTAGTTTGCTTGTCTTTTTAGTGGTCTGCCTAATAAATCAGTCCAGCTGTTCTCGAGATACCGAGGTTTGAAGTTTGGTAGTCTTTAAACTCAAATATCTCGAAAACGGTTGGATTTAGGGGATCGGACCATTTAATCTTTTGGAAAGGGCTTGAAATGACCTTTCTAAAAAGTGGTTAATCGAAAAATTCAATCCAGCCGTTCTCGAGATATGGAGGTTTAAACATTGACGTTGTTTCTCGTCTTTTAGCTTAAAACTCAAATATCTCGAAAACGGTTGGATTTAGGGCATCGGACCATTTAATCTTTTGGAAAGGGCTTAGAAAGAGCTTTTTAAAAAATGGTCTGCCAAATAAATCGGTCCAGCTGTTCTCGAGATACGGAGGTTTGAAGTTTGGTAGTCTTTAAACTCAAATATCTCGAAAACGGTTGGATTTAGGGGATTGACCATTCAATCTTTTGGAAAGGGCTTGAAAAGCGCTTTCTAAAAAGTGGTCTGCCGAATAAATCGGTCCAGCCGTTCTCGAGATATGGAGGTTTAAACATTGACGTTATTTCTCGTCTTTTAGCCTTAAAACTCAAATATCTCTTGTCTTGACTCAAATATCGTCTTGTTAGTTGTCTTTTCTCATTTTTCTCACCAAAATTGATTATACAATTAGAAAGCTCTTTAGGAGGCCTCAAACAATGCATAAATTTGCTCAAAGTATTCCTTAGCCCTTGAAAATGGGTTCGAAGTTCATTTCTGTTCGATGCAAAGCACGATTTCATGACTTTTTCAAATGTCTCTCCCAAAATAAAGGACCAATAATAACAAAACCCAAATTTCCCGAACTTTTCCATACTTTTTCCCTTCAAGTAAATTTCCCTGGCATTTCCCTGATTTTCCATGTTTTCCCTGTTCGGGGACACCCTTTAAAATGATGTAAATTTTCAGGATCGGATGGGTCATATTGATCAAGGGAAGCTTGAAATCTCGTTTGGGCGATCAGTCACTCCGATAACGAAGAGAATCGAGTTAGACTCGAAGTGTGAAGGCGGAGGCTTAACAACGTTAATTGTCAATAGCAACACTCCTAATAACTCCTGATTGCCCGGATTATTTCAAGTCAAGTTTTGACTCTATTAAACCAAGAAATCGTTGTCTTTCATTAACGAAGCTTTAATTATGAAAGAAAAAAAGAAATTTTTAAACGAATTTTTCTAAATTAGGGACTTGATTACGTACACGATGCTAAAGGGAACCCTTTTTCGCCTCAACTCAAAAGTTTGATTAACGGAAAAACTCTCGTTGGAGAAGAAAATCTTGTCAAAGCGCCTTCTTTTCATGCGACTCTTTTGATCAGCTCATTTCCTCCCCGTAAAAACAATTCTTAGCCGGAGCCTCCTATGCAAGGAAATAGGGCCAGAACCACCAACGGGCACCTCAACTAAATTAATCCTTCTTTGACTAAACTTGTCTTTATCACATTTCCTTTCCGATAAAGAAGTTCCAAGAAAAAAAATATATTCCAAAGTACTTCAAACTTTAATAATAAAACGTTCCTCATTCTTATTTCATTCCATTTTATTGATAATTTATAATATTTAAAACAAAAATAAAAAAATGCAGAGATGGAGGATACCATAACTCGAAACTCAAACTTTCTGAAAAATTCTGGGCTGTACAGAAGTCTCCACTAACACTAAATACTCCCCTTACATCCTCCACCACCCCTTACCACCCCTAAACTTTCCTTACCACCCTACCCTTTCCTTACCGCCCCTACCCTTTCCTTACCATCCCTTACCGCCCCTACCCTTTCCTTACCGCCCGTACCCTCCCCTTACCTCCCCTTACCTCCCCTTACCTCCCTTACCTCCCTTACCTCCCCTTACCTCCCTTACCTCCCCTTACCTCCCCTTACCATCCCTTACCTCCTCTTACCTCCCCTTACCTCCTCTTACCACCCTTACCCTTACCCTCCCCTTACTCCTCCCCTTACCACCCCTACCTCCCGCTTACCTCCCTACCCTCCCCAACTTTCCCTAACTTCCCCTTACTACCCATACCCTTCCCTCTTTGCCTTAACTCCTCCTTTTCTTGGCTAAATACTTAATTTTAAAGCTTGACGTCCTTTCAAAGCCTTTTCATGGCTAAAAACAATCTTGTGAGATAATCCACCAAAAATATGCAGATCCTCTACTCAACCTTCCACTTCAGGCTTGCTTTTCAACAAAAAATTTTTTTTTGTTAGATACCATGAAAAGAATTTTATTTCATCAGACTTGCTGTTTCATGCCGAGTTGTAAACAAGTCAAGAGTGGTTGCCTTGGTATCAATATTTGAGTTTCGCTAACACAACTAAAGCATCTAGGCCGACGATTTATGGGAATTATTTAAATAAATTAAAATATTTTTGGAATTCCTTTCCTTTCTTTTTTTTTGTGACAACGATTTATGTAAGGTGAAAAGCGTCCAATATTCCACCGATCCAGTTTGTGTACACAAGGCTTGTTTATCAAGGGGAGATTTCCGACAAGGCGATATTGAATTCTCGGAAGTTCCAGTGGTGAAGTTTTAACAATGGGGGACTTTTTTTTTATCGCTGGAAGTAACTTGTGTTTTTATAGAAGAAAATGAAAGTCAACAGGCTCTAATATTCAGGACGTTCGAACACAATGGGAACCTTCTTCATCATAATGAAAGTGTCGCACCCTTTTCCTGAATTCGTACCTTCAAACTTGATAAAATACACGTGTTACAATGTTTCAACTTTAAAATCAATAAATTTTTAATGCTTTTTAAGAAGTTAAACAGAAAAGTTTTGAAGTTAAAATCGATGAAAAATAGGAGGGTGTCAATCTTTTTCAGATTGAAGGCTTTGATACTGAAAAAAGTCGGAGATTCGAAAAAGTTTTACATTTGAAAATGCTTTTCACAATCAAAGGTTGCAATTTAATTAAAGTTTTTTAAATTTTTTTTTAAACGTTAAAATTAAGGAGAAAATGCGAGACAAAGAGAATGGAATGAAAAGACGGAAGGAGAGAAGGGGATAAATAAAAAGAGAGGTCAGACTCAAAGTAAACAGAGGTGGGCAGTTCCCGTAAAGCAGAAGTAAGCTTCTTAGTGGCGCTCCCGAGGACAGATTATTTCCAACTCGCTCGCTTCCAACCCCCTCACCTCCCTCGCTTCCATTCCATCTTTTATTCCTACTTTTCATTCTTTTCTTTTCCCCATTGTCTATAATCTAAAAGCGAGAAAGAAGAAAAAGGTTTTTTTCTCTTTTTTTTTTTCGTTGTGCGTAAGCAGAGAAAAATTTAAATTTTCTAAGGCTTCTTTCTCAAAAAGCATGAAACATTTCTTTATGACCTATTAAAGGGGAAAATATTGTTGATGGTGAGCTGGAACTTCAAAATGTACAAACTCCTCGACCTTTCTCACAACATAAACCCAATAACTTCTCTCCATCCTATAATCTCTTGCCCACAACCTCACTCATCCTTTAACCTCTCTCCCATCTCTTCCCCTACTTGACCCTACCCACACATCCCCAACCTCAGGGTTGGATAGCGGGAAATTATCATAACGCCTCTATCTTGGGAATATCAAAAAGTCTTAAAATGCTTAAAAATCAATCTAAAAAAGGCTATTTTGTTGCAAATTAATAAAACCTAAAATAAAAGGGCCCCCAGTGTCCAAAAAGGTTCAAGAATCAAGCTAAGAGGGGCATTTTTTTGGCTTTTTAAGAACAAAATCTAGTCAAGATGGCCCCTAGTGCTCCAAAAGGGTCAAAAATCAAGCTAAAAGGGGTCCAAAATCAAGCTAAAAAGGGCATTTTTTGTCTTTAAAGAACAAAATTTAGTTAAGACTGCCCCTAGTGTCCAAAAAGGTTCAAAAATCATGCTAAAAAGTGTCAAAAATTGAGCTAAAAAGGGTCAAGAATCAAGCTAAAAAGGGCATTTTTTTTTCTTCAAAGAACAAAATTTAGTTAACGGCTCCTAGTGTCCGAAAAGGGTCAAAAATCATGCTAAAAATGACCTTTTCTGCCGTTAAAGAGCAGGCTCGGATAGGCCCAGCGGGAGATCGGGAAATTCCCGAAGGGCCGCTGCAGCGATATGGTTAATCGCCGGTCATTCCGATTTTGATCCATTATTTGGACACTAGGTTCCCTTTGAACAAAGTTTTCTTCACGAAGTTTTCGTCCAGAAAAGCTCTATACCGTAGCTTAATTATTGAAAAAGTTGCAGTCTCGCATAATTGAGCCCTCCACCATCCAAGATTTTGAGTTGTTTTTGACAAGTTTACATATTTTAGTGAACAAAGTGACTTTCTTTGTTTATCCCATGCGACTTTTTCATCAAGCCAGAATGGAACGTTAAGCAAACAAAACAGATTGAAAAGCTTAACAGAACAGTCCCCTATTGACGGATCTCTCCTTTCAACCGGTGAATGTTCACTTTACGCCTTTTTAAAAGAGCAAGAAAATCCTCGGATTGAAATTATCGATAGAAAAGCGTATATTTAGAGATTTCATTTCATGAAAATTGATCAGAATAGAAACGTTTTGGAACTTAGTTTAATGGCAAGGTATTCCGGTAGATTTCCTCGAGTGGCCCCATTCTTGTTGATTCATGATTCGAGTTTACCGAAGTCGAGATGGACAAGTTTAGCGGGCAGGTAAGGCTGGAGAGGTTTTAGTTCGTGATGGAGGATTATGATTAATCAGGGTTGACCCTTCAACGCTTTTTCCGAGCGTCCTCCGTCATCCCCCTTACTTTTCGTAATTGACTCGGTGATTTCACAAAAGCACTTTACGCGGTCTCACGTCCACGCGAAAATTGATAGCCTCCGCCCTCGAGCACCCAAAGAAAAATGGATTATCAACACCAGAGATGGAATATTATGAAAAAGGAAGATAATGGAAAAGGGATTTATATTCAATGTAATTTCCCCTTATATTAAGATCCTTCTTCCTTCAATAAAAATTTTAAATTTTGAACAAATAATTTGAAAACTGCTAAAAAATTTGTCCGTTTATTGTTCACATTCCTGTCAAAAACACCGATGAAAAAGAAAAGGATTTTTTCGATGTACTTCTCTATTATTAAAGAGAACAATAGAGGAATTCAATCTCGGTTGCCTTATGTAAAAATCGTAAAACTAAAGGGACCTCTGACAGGGTCGTATTTTTCTCAATACCTACCACCTTTTGCTTGTTTTTCCCTTTATTTTAGTAAAAAAACGAAATATTTCAATCTTTAACATTTCAATGTACACTCTGCAAAATTGGAAAAATTACTAAATGTTGTAATTTTATTTAAAATGTCTGGTCTGGTAGATTAACCCCCAAAACTGGAACTTTCTCAAAAAGTGGGTTCTCTGCAGACCGCCATTGGCGAGGCGGAACGCCACCGTGTTCCTAGATACCACAATGGTGAAAATTTGGTGTGGTTTTCTATCGAAATCTAATTGGGGGGGGGGTCTGCCATTAAGGGGGCCCAAAAACTTCTATTTTCTCAGTTTCCCTCCTAAAGAATTCTCCTCCACTGGACTCTCAGCAACTTCTGGGAAATACCTCATCTTCTATTGCTGCCTTATTCATTTTTCAAAAACTTTGCATAGTAATTTCCCTTCATAGATATAAATTAATGAAAATGCGCGAAAATCTCAGAGATAATCCGCTGATGTTTTTCACGTGCAGGAAGGTTTCCACGAGGTCTTCACGGGTAGAAGTTCCATTACATTTTAAGCTCGGTGCCTGTCGCATTTAAAAAGGAGGAAGGGAGCGGAGATAATTAGTAAAGTGAAAAAGGGGTGGGTGACATATTGCCGAAGGATTAGAGAAAAGCTCCAGAGGTGGAAGGGATGGAGTCCTCTTTGTCAACGGAAGGGTGCACCGAGAATACGAAGTGGGGGGGGGGTTCAATCTACGTTTCGCGAAAACTCAAGCTTGTGTATAATTACTCAGAGATGAGCAAAAATGATTATCACTATTTGCTCAAATATTCTATTAATGCCACAAAAACTGTAAATTAGACCGTACTATCAGTATTTATAAAATCTTTTTATAATAATATTTTGTCCCAGAAACTTCAGTTTCAAGTTGACTTTGAAACAATAACATCTGTGAGTTGTCATAGGCTTCAACTTTACAGAAAACTTTTCCTTCCTTGTCAACTTGAGAAGTTGTGATCTCTCTTTTTGACTTTTTTTAAGGATCCTCTTCGAGGTCAATTTTAGCTAAAAAATTTCATTATTTTCTGGGAGCTAATTAACGTCTAAAGCCGGTAATTTCAATCAATCTTGTCCGCTTAATCCCTTAAACTGCGTTCGATAATCGTTTCGGAAGCTGTTATGATTTTCAGGGGAAAATGTTAAAGTTTATAAAGGAATTAATTATGTAATCTTTTAATTTGAATAAAGGCTGTCTTTGTATCAGCGGAACGAAAAAGCCGAGGAATTCCCGACCTCCACGTTGGTATGAAAAACATCCAGGGCAAAGCAGTTTCGAGGACCACGATGAGCAACTTCATCAATAAAACCGAGCTATCCCCAAGTCCTATCATGCATAAATATTTTTTTACAAATATTTCGCCTAAAAATAGTTACTAAAAAATTATTTTAAAAAGTACTAATGGGTTCAATTTTCTGATCACCAAGTTCGGTAAAATTGAGATTTTTAACAGAACGAGCGTTGAGATACTTTTATCGGAATATCAGATTTACTTTTGTTTTTAGAGAGAAACTTTTTGATTTGAACCTCTCGAGGATTACAAAGAGCGTATCCAGAACGATAAAGGAAAAGTCTAAAATGGAACGTGAACGAAGTTGTTGATCGTTTGGGTCCCGCATGAAAGTAAGAGAAGGTTTGCGGTTTTTGAAGAGAGTGGGGTACGGTTTAATTAAGCACTCCGACATGACTGACAATTATATTTCTGAATGTTCTGTTTGTTTTATCCAGCGAATTAGCACAGGCTGAAATAATCATCGTCAACTTCAAAGTTTAGTAATCTACCCGATTCGATTTATGTTTTTCTCATACAAAAATTTAAAAATAGGGTTTCATCCCAATTTTGAAGCGTTTTTCACATAATTAGACATCCTCGCTCTTTGATAGTCTACTTCTTATTTTCATTGAACATTTTGCAGAGTTGGCTGAATAAAACTAAGGTTTCGATGATCGATGAGCTTCAAGCCTCAAAATCTATTGAGGAAATGGTATTTTTTAATACTGGGCAGTCTGGGGAGGCCTGGTTTGGTCTGGTAGTTATGGATGTGGAACCCCCAAAACGGGAAATTTCTCAATTTTGCGAAAGTCGGTGGTTTTCTGCTGAAATCTCTATTTTTGGTGCGGCGGAACGCTGCCACGCGCATAACTTCCTGAGGCCCTACCTTGCATGCGGTGAAAAATATCGTTAGTTTTCTTACAAAATCTCTATTTTTGGGTTGGGCGGAACGCTGCCGGTTAACTAGCCCAAAAACCTAATTCCCTCCTCGTAGGTAATGGCAAGTCTGGGGAGGTCAAAAAAATTCAAACGCTGCTAAATAAAATAAATTAAGGGTTTCGCCAAGAGTTCCATGTTTGGACGATCAAAGAGCACGTCCGAGAGAGGAGATTCACGAGATTCCACGACAAGCTCTACTAGATTATTCTCCATAGGACAGGTGAATCTCCAAGACTGATTGTAGCATTAAAAAAAATTATCCTGTAAAACAAAGCCTGTGACCTAATTCTGTAATCTCAGTTAAATTTAAAGCGCTAATAAATTTGAATATGTTGAGTAATTAAAAATTTAATTAAACTTATGTTTAATTTATTTCTCTTCTTTTTATCGGATTTCCGGAGTAAAGCAGGCTATTGTGGTCGGTCTCACGGATGCATTCGGCTTAAAAGCTTAAATATTCGTAATCAGGATTATAATCCTGGGGATATATTGTATACAGAGCACGTTAGTGATTTTCTTGAAACCTGCAGGTTTGAGATGGTTGAAAATCGTGACGGGAAGGTCTTATAGTCCATGAGGACCATATTAGCCAAATCGGTTCTGCGACTTATAATTGAAATTTTGTGATTTTCTTGAAACCTGAAGGTTTGAGACGGTTGAAAATCGTGACGGGAACGTCTGATGAGCCGCGGATCATATTCTTAAAATTGTGTATTGAGATCAAAATATTTCATTAAAAGCTCAATTTTTCAGGTATTTTGTTTCAGAATTATAGCCCCAAAGGGAATTTTTAAAAATGATTCTTCAATTCAGAAAGGGAAGGTATTTTTACTTTTTAAAAAGCCTTTAATTTTGACATAAATCTAGGGATTTTAAAATCGCGATTAACTTTGTATTGCTTCAAAGCTCAAAAACAAGGGTTTCTGCCATTGATTGAATTATTCGGAGCTTTAATTTCTGTCCCCTTTAAAATATGCCACGAGATTAATTTCATTCATTTTGAAACCATCGTTGTGTTATTTAGGTCTGATAGCATTCAGTTTACCTCTTCTTAGGGACTTCACTTCCTCAACGATAAGGTAAACTTTCTCGAAGTGCTAGTTTGACAACTTGGTTACTACTCATACTTTTTCTATAGTTTATAGTAATCTTTTAAGTTTTAAAAAATTTGGATGATTTAAAAAATCAAATATGTGAAAATAAAATTTTGAGGGTGAGATCTTACCACGTGAATAAGGCGTTGAAAGAAAAGGATGAAGTTGATGAACGTTGAGTTTGATATGTTTTGAATGTTTGATGATATTTTTGGTTGAATATTGAATTGACAAGGGACGGTGTCATTTTGAGATGAAGGGTCTTACCTCTTATGGGTGTTGGTTGACGCGAGGCATGGTGAGAGGTTGTGAAGGCCCAAGGGGGGCCCGCTCTCTTCCCGCCCTTCCCTGACTACTGCCGCCCACACGGCCTTCTGCCCCCACCGCCTCCGTTAAACGTCCGCCGAAAGGGCGCATGACCGTTTTACTCGCCTTTTAGCAATATTAATAACCCCGCGAGGGAGATCAGGGAGGAGGGGGACTCGTCCGCGAGATGAAGAGTGACAACTTTCCAGAGATTCACGGCTATCAGTCCCGAGTTTAAACATCCAATTAATTCAAAGAGTCAGTACAAACAACCACTCGAAATATCTCTAATTTTTTTTTAAAATGAACATTTTTAACTGTCTCCACATTTTTGAAGGTTTTTTTAAAATTGCACCGCAATAGTGTCCGTCAGAACCTTTTTTCATTGAAATATTGATCAAAAAGCTTTAAAGCTCCACAGAACGCAGAATAGTGCAAAATGGCAGAGCCACCACCACCCAACCTCCCCAATATTTTACCACCTCCCAACACTCATCACTCTCCCCACCTTAACCGAGAAAATCCCCACACCAACCCTACCCAACTCACCACACCTGGACACCTTACATCATATCTCCTATCCTTCGAACCACCCCACCTCCTCCACTCACTCATTACTTCACATACCCTCCCCTTTTGATCCTTGTTTGGACAAGGACAAGCCATTTTGAAGAGATTCCCTATATATTTCGACAAAAGACTCTATCTAAGTAGATTTTGACCTTTTTGAAACGTTAAACACCCTTTTCAGCAAGATTTTGTATATTTTTCGACAAGAGATACTCTTTCTACCCAGATTTTGACCCTTTTTGAAACTAAAAAACCCTTTTCAGCATGATTTCCACCCATTTTGACAGGATAAGATACTTTTCAGACAGATTTTGACCCTTTCCTGACTAGAGAAGGCCCTTATGAGTTTGTTTTTGACCCTTTTTCCTCAAAAAGAGACACTTTTCAGACAGATTTTGACTTTAAAAGACACTTTTTAGACAGATTTTGGCCCTTTTTTGAAAAGAAAATACCAATTTTATATGAAGGGCCAGGGGGAAAAAAGATGAAAGTGACCAAACCGTGATTTCGAGAAAAATGAAAAACAAAGTCGGATTTCTATTAATACTTTAGTAATATCCTATCGTAATACTTGTAACATTCATCTATTTTGCCCCCTTACCCCGATTCTTTTCAAGCACATTTCCCCCTTGTTGTTCTACCAGATGATAGTACTCCTTCATAGCCCCTATATAGCGCAAATATCTCAAAATAGACACACACAAAAAAAAGTGACTTTCATCTTTTTTCCCCTGGCCCTTCATCTCTTTTCGACGATAAGAGCCCTTTTTAGCCATAATCATATTTTGTCCTTCGAATCGATGTTTTTTTCCATTAATAAACGAAGGTGTTCAAAGTATAGAAAAATCAATTCTACCTTTTGATAAGTCCGAGTTTGATTACGGGGAGATCAACGTGGTATTTGCCGTTGGAATAAGCCGGGAGTGAAAATCGCTCGGGGCCATATCGATATTGACTTGGATCAGAAACGATTTCGAACCTTAAGAGTTGGGAGTTACAAAAAAAAAAGTGAGAAGGAAGAAAGCTGAAAACCTGGCCAACAATCGTGTCTTTCATCATCAAAGACCCTTTTCAAAAGACAAAAGGCTCAATCCCGTCGAGATACGTCCAAGAAGGAGCTTCCCTCCCATACTTTTTTTAAAAACCGTAGAATGGGGAATTTACAACAGCCTTTTCAAATCATTGTCCAATATTCCAGTTTTTCAAAACAATACATCCTTTTTTTAGAACTCTTTTTTTCCAATTAAACAAATTGGAAAAATACTTTTTTTGCGCGTAATATTAACTAAATTCCTGTCCTAAATTAGACTGAATCTACAGACCTCTCCACAAACACCAAAATACCCATCCCCACCAGCTTCCCCTTCGAGTCCACCACCTTACCCCCACTCTATCATCACCACACCTCCCTCCAACCTTCCACTACTCTCCCATCACCTCCCCACCTCACTCCAACAAGTATTTTGGGTTCTTCAGGTCCGATATGCCCTCATGACCGTACTGTCATCACGGTTTAGCATTCATTAGCGCCTTTTTCGAACACGCCGTGAAGTTTTAGGTGATGGATACGTTTCTAAATATCGACAAGTCAAAGAATCCGTGAGGATTATTGACTTTCTTTCTAATTGCTTTCCTTGTTCCACCGGGAGTCGGCTCGAACATTTAAGACAATACTTTTCTCCTAATGACAAACTCTTTGTCTCAGTTACCTAATGAGTCTAGCCTTCCACGGGGATTATCTCTAAGAGGAGATAATTAGTCGTATGTCGGTCGAACGATTTTTTCAGCTAGAGAGAGAAAAATGTTAATAAGGGAGACCCTTTTATGCTCAAGTCAGCATTAAAAGAAAAAAGGTTCTTTAGAGTAGTTTTTATTTAATGGAATAACCAACCCCGAGGTAATAAATCTTCGGACCTACTCTTCTTTTATGAAAATAATTATGGGCATTCGGAAAGAATGGAAGAATCATAAAATATTCGGGAAATTAGACTGTGAGGAAATTAGTGATGGAAGAGTAGTGAGGTGATAAGTAGTGGGGAAGGTGGGGGAAGTGATGGGAGGATGGGTGAGGTAAGATGTAAGGAGTAGGTTATTTTGGTATTTTTGAAGATTTCTGCAGAGCTCCTAATCTTTGAAAACTTCAGATTTCCTTTTTAAAAATCTTCTCATCCTGTATGTCTTATAAAAGACTAATCAAGTCCAGAGGATCTACGCTTTTCATTCTCATTAGCCACCTTTCTTCCGATGCGCTTTTACAAGGGTCTTTGAAAAGTTTCAAATTTCCTGTTCAAACACGCTTTTTTGTTTTTTTACGAAGTAAACCAGAATTAATTAAAATTTTCGGTTTTATTTCATCTCCATTGATAAAAATCTTAAGAAGCAACAGTTTTCTTCGAGAAAAATAAGGAAATGATGGTTTTCCATACTCTATCGCTGTTATGAATGTGTCAAGCCGAGTGATGGATTAGCTGTTGATTACATCCACTGACAGTTACTCAATCAATATTGTTTCAGATGGAAAAAAAGTGTCGTTTTTGCAAAAAAGGGAATGGTTTCATTTGTGGAGCTTATTAAATGTCAGGATATACCATTAGCCTTTGTAAGGATCTTCTTGATAGAGCATAATAGGGTTGTCTGTGGCACTCGCCCGCATTGGGGTCCCTCCGTGTCTGCCCGATTACCCGCGACACCATTGTCAGAGCCATGAATCAAGATGACCAAAAGGCTCTTCAAGTCTAATCTCGCTTCGGTGATCTGCAAAAGCGATTTTCGTACAAAAGGTTTCAAAAACAAGTAATTAATCAATCGGGACATAAATCAAACATTTTTAAATAAAAGAAATTCAAGAAGGTTCTTTTCCTTGAGTTGATGACGTCAGGCCTTCTATTTTCCTTCGTAATTTCGAAGAGGGTGGGCAAAGTGGTTTCCCCTGTTTCGATACCAATTATCCAGCTTCTGCCCGGTGTGTCACTCAATGGCCAGCTAATGGCCGACTAATGGCAACGTTTGACCTTCCCCTAGCCCCGACACCTTTGAATAGCATGTTAAACAGACAACTTCACAGCACAAACAAACTTTTTAACGATATTCAACCACCATCGATTTCTCCAAAACCTTCACACTTTTTTAAAATAATAAATTGAACTCTAAAAATGGAGTGAAAAGTTGCACTTCAAGAACTTTTACAGAGCAAAAGACTTGAAGAAAAACTTGTTGAATCGTGAACATTAGGAAGTTTTAAAAAATAACGAAGACAGAAATTTTTTTAATTAAAAATGTAGATCATTGAACAAGATGAAGGGTTCACGAATCCTTCCAGATCCTTAATAAAAGAAATGCTATTACCTATCACTTCCCAATACCTCCCCCACCCTCGCATATCTTCCCCTAACCTCCCCCGAACATTCTACCACCTCCCAATACCCTCCATGACCCTGCCACATCTTTCCCCACCCCGCCGTTAAATGCGTCAAATTCTTCCCTAATTCGTGGAACGAAATTCTCAAAAAGGTTGTTTTATGGTTAATAGATTTTCGGTTTTTTCCTTTTTCGATTCCATATATCCCAAGTGGAGGGATTTCGTTAGTTAAGGAGCCGCTTCAAATTGCCAGTATCTCCCCGTGAACACGAACCGTGCGGGGCTCGTTTCTCTCCCGTCACGATCGTCACAAAAATTTCTTACAACTTTCATGTTAAGGGTCCAGGGGCTGCTCGTTTTGACTCTTCTCCCCTCAATTAAATGCTTCTTAATAAAAATTTCTTATAACAATTTTTTTTTATTCTCTCATACTTTTAATTTCCCGGGGTGAAAATTCAAGGGTGACTAAATCTGATAAGGTGGTGGAGTTTCACTGAAATGTAAATGTGTTCTGTAATAAAGTTACCTTCCCCTTTTCTCACGCTTGGGCTAAGTGGTCCACCTAATTGCCTTTGAGCTCATCAAAGTGCTCTGGCCTAATATCGTTCCCAACATTTTTTCGCTTAAACTTGTTGGTCAAGAATAAAAAAATGTATGAAAAACCTCTTATCATGACATAAAAGCTTTACGTAATCAACCAAAAAAAATTCAATTTTGACGTCATCAACTCAACCTATCTAAAAACAAATCGGGCATAATAGAAGCTTACAGTGATCTACATATAAATCAATATCTGATATAGCCTTCTAAAATGGCTATAAAGGCTTTGGATTTGCATACACATGACCAGACTACAGAGTCTCCCATTCTTGGACTGTATTGGAAGAAAAGACGTCTTTAAAATATTTTTTTGTAGCTTGAATAAATTCAATGAATACATTACGATAAGATTTTTAAAATTTGAATTCTATGCAGTTTAAACTTAAAGAATTGGTTCCGTTTATATTGAAGAATTTGGGGAGAAAAGAGGGAGGCGAATTTAATTTAAATGAAATTGGATCTAGGTCATCGAGTTCTAATTTCCTCTACCTTGGATTGAAGGGGTCCGGGAGGGGAAAAAAAAGAGCAATTACTCTGCAGGACATAAGGGGATTCTCATTACTCCCTCGCAGAATATGAAATGAGTCGTCGCTCTTCGAAAGGCGAAATTGAGATATGTCCCAGAAGTGCGGTGGAATTCTTGGCACTCGACGGAATAACCGGCTATATTGGATTCCTCTGGAAAAGAGAGCGGGTTGAGGCCATTAATTGACCGTCCTTGCTGGGTTCGCCTCCGTCAGAGGCAACTCATTTGGAACATTCCGCTGAAGGGCTCATACCCCTTTACCGATCCCTTCTCCTTTCAGGGCATCACGAGGTGAACGGTTAAGATGGGTCAGAGAGGTATTTCGTGATAAGAACTCACAGGCATATTCCTCCTTCAAAGAATTTCACCATCATAGAAGACCTCATTTTTTTCCCCCACATTCATTTCAAGCCTTAATAAAAAAAATGAAGACAAAAGAAAAATCCTAATTACTTCTAAAAGAAAAAAAAGTTGGATTTTTTATGACCTGTTAACAAACTGTGAGCAAAATAATTTTCCATCACGAAAACGGTTTGAAGAACGGGGTAGGTAGAGCAAAATCAGATCTCCTCGGGAAGTAGTCGTAAATTAATTCCGAGGCATCCCTTGGAAAAGCTTAAGTGGCAATTTTCTTCAAGTACCAACTGCCCTTTGTGCTTGAAATTAATATGTCATTGTGATGAGAAGCCCCGGAGCCGGCCCTCTACCCCTTCCAAACGGATCTGAGTTTAACAGGTCTGATTCAAAACTTATTTTTAAACTTAAATTAATTTTTCAAAAAGTGCCATTTTAAAAGGCAAAAAGATGGGTTTTTTAAATTTTATGTTTTTATTTATAAACGTCCTCATTCTTCCAAATGATCGAAATACAAAAGGGATTCATTTAGAGGGAAACTCGCTAATTAAGCAAGTTTGCCGGTTGATTCAGCAAGGGTTGCCCAACTTCAACTAAATAATCAGAAAATAAAACTCTAAGGCGGAAGCTCATTGTAAACTACATAGATAGACTTGGTTTTTCTAATATGAGTAACAAAACCAAGAAATTCACATCGTATAAGATCCAAGCAAATAATTTTTTTCCATAAATGAGAATTCGATAGCATAATCTATTACAAAAATGTTGGCTAAAACAAGCCCCTACTTGCAAACACCAGTCAACCCATAGATGGGAATATTCGCTGCAGTTGGCAGGGAGATTATTCTTCAATCAAGAATGTCCCTTGTTACCGGGGGGGTTGTGGCATTTGGAGATTCAGACAATTTCAATTTTAACGATTTTATTTCGGCGACGTTTGGATCTCCGGATGTCACACATGGCTCTACATACGGTAGCCGAAGGGCCGAGGAGTCGTACCATCGGTGATATGGGGCGGGTTGGAAAGTAACATCGTATGTAACCCATCCCATAAATCTGGAAAAGAAAGAAAAAAAAAAACTCCAACTGTATGTATAGGGAGGGTAGTCGGATGGTGGCAGAGATTGATGTGATCAAATAGTGTCTATGGACAGGTCTGTAGACCCCTGAATTCCGTCGGTTGAGCAAAATACCATTTTTCATGCTACCGGTCCCATATTAACCAAATTTCTCCATATACAGGGTAGGGTATAAGAATATTGGGGTATCTAGGAACACGGCAGCAAGTGGAGAGGTCTGTAGAGAACATCATTTGAAGATTCGATATTGTGGTTTTTCGTTAAAATGTTTTAGAAAACAAATTTTGTCTGACCAAGTTTTTTCGAGGGGTTGTAGAAATGAAAACAACTCCTTGCTTTGCCGACCGGTTTCAATCATATATTTTTTATTATTTTCAAGGCTAGAAAACATTCAAGGATAGAAAGCAAGGAGTTGTTTTCATTTTTACAACCCCTCGAAAAAACGTGGTCAGACAAAATTTGTTTTCTAAAACATTTTAAAACAGTCTGTAGAGAACCTACTTTTTGAGAAAGTTCCTGTTCATTTTACTTTTTTAGAACATTGAGCTCTCCTACATAATGAAAAAATCGGCACACGGTTGTAGAACAGGGTAAGGAATGGTTTGTATAAGTTAAAATGTGGAAAAAGTATAAGTTAATAGCATGTAATAGCCTTTAAGCACGTTTGAAAAACTAAATTATTCAGATGGGACCTTAGGGTGGGGTGGGTTTTCGGTTAGGGGGCGCCCGGATTGGCAAAACATTTTAACAGAAAATTGGCTTTTAGAAAAATATATTAGGCAGAAACAGAGGTTCCCAAACTTTTTCACAGTGCGCCCCCCTTTTAAACAAATTAAATCTTCAAAGTTTTGAATGTTAACTTTTGACTGTTAACTAAGATTTGGGGTTTAAAATGTTGATTTCAACGGTTTTTGACAAAAAGAAATTTCACTTAAAACGTTGATTTTGAGATTTTTTGACAAAAATATTTCCTCATATACATAATCATGAATTAGAGGTTTTTGACAAAAAAATTGTCAATTTAAAGTTAATTTTGAGGTTTTTTTTGACGAAAATTATGCATCACAAATGTTGATTTCGAGGTTTTTTGTCGAAAATTTGGCTTAATAAATGTAAGTTGAATATGAGGTTTTTGGACGAAAATTAGGCATCATAAATGTTGATTTCGAGGTTTTTGACCAAAATTAGGCTTTAAAAGTGTTAATTTTGAGGTTTTTGGACGAAAATTAAGCATCATAAATGTTGATTTCGAGGTTTTTTGACCAAAATTAGGCTTTAAAAGTGTTGATTTTGAGGTTTTTTGACGAAAATTAGGCATCATAAATGTTGATTTCGAGGTTTTTTGACCAAAATTAGGCTTTAAAAATGTTGATTTCGAGGTTTTTGGACGAAAATTAGGCAATTATAAATGTTGATTTTGAGGGGTTTTTTGTTTTGTTTTTTGACGAAAATTTAGCTTTTAAAATGTTGATTTTGAGGTTTTTGGACGAAAATTAGGCATCTTAAATGTTGATTTTGAGGTTTTTGACGAAAATTTGGCTTTTTAAATGTTGTTTTTGAGGTTTTTGGACGAAAATTAGGCTTCATAATTGTTGATTTCGAGGTTTTTTGACCAAATTAAGCTTTAAAAATGTTGATTTTGAGGTTTTTGACGAATTTTTGGGGATATTTGCACACACAAAAAATCTTGAGTTTTCCCACACCCCCCCTGGGGACAGCTTACGCCCCCCAGTTTGGGAGCCACTGAGGAAAAATATAGCAAAAAAAAACTGACCCGGGGGGAGCGCCGCCTCTATGTATTCACGGGGGGGCGCGGGTGGGTTCTGTCCACCCCTCCCCCCCGGGCCAGTCCGCCCCTGAAATTATTCCAAGTTCCAACACATAAATAGGCCACTTCCCATTTCGTGTAATTTAAACTTGAGCGGGAGAACGTTTCCTTGATGGTTAACCCTTATCTCCCTGGACTCTGATAAAACTGTTTACATCAGCATTCATGAATCGGCATGCCTGTTCAGCCGTATTTTTCTCGGGATTTAAGTTCCATTTTTCAAATTTTAGTGTCTTCCACTCGGCTTTCAGAAGTCATAGAGTAATCCTAAAGTAAAGGCAGTAATCCTAAAGTATCCTAGGGTTCGAGATTCGCTCAGTTTTTGAAATGTGAAAGGATTTTCCGTTTGTTGAATCCGCGCTAATCAAGCTAATTTCTTGTGTTTTGCTACTCTGATTGTACCACGTTCATAATGGATTTAAGGCGAGTTTTTGTCGGCAACCTAAAGCTTGAAACTGACCGAAAAGCACTCAAATGTTTGTTTGAAACTCACGGTGTCATCGAAGGTATCATTCATGACCTTATCTTGGTGACTATTAATGTAGAATTTCGCTTTTTTAGAAGCGAGTTCGCACAGGAATTACGTATTTTTTCAATATTCCAATGAAGAGTCGGCCAAATCAGCGATAGAGTCCTTGCACGGATCTTTCTTCCATGGTGCCCGATTGAGTGAGTAGCACGTTTTCTCGGCTCCTTTTCTACCAATTGGCTTAAAATTTAAAAGAATTATTCTCTCATTAAAAAAGAGCTGTGCGAAATTTTAAGTCACCTTAATTTCACCATTAAAAAATTGTTTATCATTGTTTTTAGAAGTGGAATACGTAACAAAATTTCCAAGACCATTACCACCCAGAGACCGATCTCCTCTAGGGTTAGTATTTAGTTAAAAAATTTCAAAATAATCATTCATTTCTAGATTGCGTCGAATTAACATGAATCCTGGAGGCTGTGTGGACGTCTGCTATGCTCAAAGTGGATTTTTCCCGACATGTTTCGTTCGCAGCAACCAATCATGTGTCCCCAAGCCATCCAACTGTATATGCAACAGATCCACTATGATAACATGCAACCCTGATGGTCCTTGCATTCCTTTAATAAGCAACAATGCAGAATCCAACCCGAAACCTTCTACTTGCGCTGAAATAGCCCCTTATGATGCGAAAGCTGTGTTGGAAAACAAAAGCAATTCAGAGTATGCATCTGCTGTCAGACGTTTTTTCCACAGAGGTGCTGCAGCGAAGAATCCTGTGCCTGTCCCAGCAGAGCCTCCTGAAGAAGAGAAAGTGAACGACATTGAAGTAATAGTGTTTGAAAGAACTGAAAAGTGAGTAACAATACATAAAATTATTGGCTTAACATTGTTTTGTTCCCAGAGATTATGGTGAATATGTAGAAGGAAGATTAAAAGCTATGGGATTCAGTGTTGACATATTATTTCCAAACACGAACGCTTTGCCCAACATTTTGGGTTCTCTTGCTGACAAAGGGTCTCTCTACGCGGTCATCATTTTGCCAGAACACAAACTCAAAAGGAGTTTCAATCTCCTAGTTTTACACGGCGAACCTTCAGGTACAATTTTATAAAGTTCATTATTTTTATTTATTTTTTATAGAGCACCAAAATATTCCCCTGGATGATGGACTCGAATTAATCGAAAGAAACTACGAGTCGTACAAGAGAGCAGAAATGCTTAAAGAAAAGAAAAACAAATATCATGTTCCTAAGAAAATAAAATTACTTTTAGAAATCGTACTTTCTGAAGTACAAAGCCTTTCCGTCGATAACTACGATGAGCTCATACAGTATTTTGTCCAGCAAAAATTTAATGAAAAACAACGCCAATCAACAGGTTTGAAATATTTCTTCCGACATTTTAAATTCTAGTTTTATTTTAGAAAGTAATCCTTCCGTGCAAAAGCACCTTACAAGTCGAATATTAAATATTCTCGACAGAAGCAAAAACACAACAATAGTCAACTCTACGCTTGAACCCGAAAGTTCCGGAATTTCTAATTCATCGTTTTTGAACAATCAAGGTGAAAATGATTTATATCTACTTCTTTGTATCTAAACATAATTTTAACTTTCAGGTGTTCAAAACATCCCTTTTCTACAAAACCCTGAAGCACTTCAAGCCATCAACAACCTCATTCAAAGTTCTAAAATAATCGACCAGATTATTAGACCGAATAATAAGCAATCATAAGAATGTTTTAAAAAAAAATTTTTGTAATTGTAAAAAGATTCTATTCTGTTATTTTTTACGTGCCTAAATTTTATACAGTTGATTTTTTTTGTAAAACGAGTTTTTCTTATAAAAGTAATTTGATATTCTTTGGCTTTTATCATACATATATTTCAAATTTTATATTTTCTCATTTTTGGGTGGCATTTATTGTCAAGAGTCTGAGTGGACCCTCAGCTTTCTAACAAAGATCTGCGCTAAATTTCAATTCTTCCCCAATATAGAGATGGTATTATAGTTAGACAATGGAGGTTTACACTGTAGGTTTGAGCAAATAAAAATGACAATGTTATTTCTTTCATTTTTTTTTATTTAAAAAACGGGCTAACCGCAGGACAACAGTAGGCTGACACTACAGCCACGAAGGTAGAAATTTTGAAAATTGCGCCTCACGAATATTCCCGCTCAAATCTCCCGCCTTCCACTAGTGCTACCAACCTTCAAGATATTGATCAGCTGTAGTTGGTTTTTCCTTTATTTTTCTCTTTTATTTATTATTTATCCCTTTGTTTTCTCTCATTTTGCTCTCATTAAATGAAAAAGAGTACTTTTTTAAAAATTCCCGAGCCTCAAATGAGCCGCCAAATGATGAGATCGTGGTGGTCAACCGTGAACTGTTTGGGTCGCGTTCGCCACGGAAACGATCAAGAAGCTGCGCCGATTTTTGCCTCCATTCCGATTTCTAAAAAGGAACGGGTTATTTATCTTTCGGAGTTTTCGCATATTCGGCAGCGAATTTTTGGTTAATTCATTATCCCGGATTGACGGCTCGTGTGTAAATCGTGCGTTTTTGTATGTGATGTCAATTTGATATTGGATCGTGAATTGGAAGTCTCTGGGGCGATGTACAGTTACGACCATAGCCTAATTACACCCCTTCGCTCATTCCGAATGCACACCAGTTTTGAGTGAATAGCGCCCTCGCTCTTCCAAAGGCTTCTCGGCCCGTCGACCAACCCAAAAAACCCGACGGAAGCCACGAGATGCCTCTTTTACACAAAAAAACATTCGAACCCCACGAATTCCCGATTGATCTTCGCGGATCTGAGGAAGTTTTCTTTTGCCGGACCACGGGTGAAATCTTCAGAGACTACGAGTGAGTTAGAAGCGTTTTTCATTTCGTACCCATCACGAGGACGTCTATCGACTCGAACCTATTCTTCCCTCCACATTCCACCTTTTCTCCCCATTTATTCAAAATAATCTTCATAAAATCGATAATTTACGCTTAACATCTTGTACGTAGGTGGCCCCTTTCCTTTTCTGCACAATCCCACACGAAATCGACCCGAAACCGTCTAATTTTTGCCATTTCTTACGATGTAAACAAAAAACCTAAATTAGGTAATTCGACCCCTTTTCTTCTACACTCTTCACGTGTTCAGCCATTTCTCTTTTATATCTTGAATTCCCTACGCATTTATGACCTTCCAACACATTCTGTAATGTTGAACTTTTTTTTCGGCATCTGGATGACTCGAATTTTTTGTTCGTTTTGGGTTTTTATTGTGTTAATTATGTGTGTCCTTTTTGAAGGTCATTCCCAAAACTCTTTATCCGGAACCCACGTTATAGGTTTTTTTGGTTAGAAGCTGCTAATGGCCAATCATGCAGAAAAACGCAAGCAGGGATTACTGTGTTTATGCTGCAATACGTGAAGAGAATGAGCTATATTTTTCTCAATAGTATAATAGAGCAGATTTATAAGGGCTGCTTCAAGGTCTCTGTTTATAAAACCGACATGAAAATTTGCCTGGGAACTTGGTGGTCCTGGTTGACAGCTAGCCGGCTGCAATACCTTGGCTGAAAGTTTATTTTTGCCCTCAATTTGGTTTGGGCATCTGGTGTGAGTGGGCCCCTATGGCTGCCAAGGCAACATGGTGAAAGCCCTTGCTTTGGGCCCTGAATCTCATTTATCAGATAAAAACAATGAGGAATATTAAACAGCATTACTATGTATGGAGGCCACTGTTTGGCTGGGATTTCTTGGCCGACAAGGATTTTGGTTGATACTAGTTTATTTGGGCAGCTCATGAGAAGGCCCATATAGTCACCAGGGCAACATGGTGAAAGCCCTTGTTTTGGACCTGAATCTCAGTTATCAGATAGAAAAAATGAGGGAAATGTAGGAGCATTTAAGTGTATGGAGGCTGTTTAGCTTCAATTTCTATGCTAAGAGGGGTTTTTGTCGATACTTGGCCTTTTGTTGGTTTAGGCAGCTCATGAGAAGGCCCTATAGTATAGTTGCCAAGGCAGCACGGTGAAAGCCCTTGCTTGGGACCCTGAATCTCAGTTATCCAGCTGTTCAAATTCATGAAATTCTTTCGTCTAAATTTCAGCTGTTCCAATTATTCTGCTAGTTCACGATATTCTACAAATCTGAATCCACCTAGCTATCGACTTCCACTGTTATTTTAGTTGTTAGTTTTTTCAACGATTTCTACTGACTGGAAGGAAGCTATTTTAGGTATTTTCCATTGTTTTTGAGAGCGCTTGTGGAAGTTATTTTCCATAATTTTTAGGTTTAAGTTTTCCCTCCTCCGAGTTACTGCTTCCAAGATAATCACCAAAAACTACCTACAGACATGATTTTGTTTCCAATATTCAGTTCCCTTCCACCTCCTATACACAATTATAGCTTCCTTTGACCTTTTTGAGCAACCCGTCTGAACTTTTGACCTTTTTCAATGTTTGATGCTTTCTGTCAATTAGAGTTTTCGCACCAACATTCTTGATTGATCAATCAAAACGTTTTATAAATTATAATTCTTTTCAGTGAGTTCTGCGAAAGGATAATCCTCTGCAATTCTTTAGTTTGGTCATGCTCTCTTACCGGAAGGTCAAACCTCACATATTCAGAAGCGAAAGCGAGTGAAGATAAAACAAAAAAATTATTAAAACAATTTCCCATGGAAGTAAGTTTTGAATCAACTAAAAAACTGTAATCTCATCTTTTTATAGTTAAGGATACCTGTGTTATACTTAGCATCCATCTGTGAGCGTAGATCGCTTTTAGATTTAGCCGAAGAAGTCTACAATTATGTCAAAGACCGCTTCTTCATCGGAGAAACCGTTCAAGTCAACATTGCCGGAAAAGGAAATGTGTATGTACACAATTTTCTCTCTTGATTATAATTTATTTATTTTTATAGTGACGGTCATGTTTTATCCGTAATACCCCCAACAAAAGAAGAGCTATCATCGCTTTCTCGAAAAATTTTGTAAGTCATGTTCACCCACAAACTTTTTTATATTCTTTTATCAGAAATAGCGATAAACACTACCCACCTGCATCGACATACAAATATGAAATCGAACGGCATGACAATAGTGAAGAAGTAGAAGCAACCTTAGACCAAATATCAAGACCAAAGTTGGTCTATAATAAAGACAAAAATCGTCTTTACATAAAACAGTTTGTCCATTCAGTCAATGGAGTGTGGAAGTTAAAAGTAAGCATTTTTTATCTTTCTCATTTCTTTTAATGACCTTTTTAGGACTCTTCCAATGCCAAATATGGCATCAATAAGATCAAATTTGACCAAATATTCTGCGGGAATCCTCCCGATATGAATCCGAAACAAGACACCAAGAAAAAGCCGGAAAAAAAGAAGCAAGAGACGATCAACAAGTATTTTAAGCAGGCCGATAAAAGCTATAATATCGCTCCAAAAAGTAATAATAGAAGGAAAAGCGAGCCGATCCCGGCTACGAAAAAAGTTGTCCGACGAAGAAGACCGAGAAATCTAAAGTAAATTTAATTTTTTTCAATTTTTAAAAATCATCAAATTTTATAGATCGACTGAAGACGAAAAGAAGAAATTAGATCGCAAAGAGAACAATAAAAAATATGCTGAGTTCGTCAAAGAATGGAGTATGAAGAGGGAAGATTTAGAATGCGAAGATCTTAAAGTAAGTTTTCCTTATTTTTCTTTTAAAATAAAAAAAAATTTAGGATATGCCTGGTACCACTCCGGTTGATGGAAGAATACCAAATGAACATTTCGGTTCTATCATGATGATCATGGAATTTCTTCAATCTTTCAACTCTGTATTAGCTTTAAAAGATTTTTTCCCACACGGAGTTACATTAGATTTAATGGAAAGAGCATTCCTGGAAAAAGAAATCGCCGGTAGGTTTCTATTTTGTTATCTTTGATATAATCCCTCAAATTTCAGGCCCTTTATGTGATATCATTCAAATGCTGCTCAGTGCTATTTTCGATATGAGAGATCAAGAAGAAGAGATAAAAGAAGACACAAAAATCAATCGTATGTACTTTTTTTGGTTTTTTCGATAAACTTCATTTTTTATTTCAGCGGCTGATAAGTTTTCCAAAAATGGGGCGGAATCGAAAATTTTAACGATGGCGAAGACATCGGAATACTGGATTAAAAGGAACCATGGTGTCTATTTGACCCAACTAACGCTGGACTCATCGACATTATCTGAAGTACTTCGTCTTCATTTCTTATCATCAGGAGCAAACCCTAAAACGAGCAAAATCGCCAAATGGAGGTAATTTTTTTTTGTTCTGTTGATACAATTTTGTTAATCATTTTGTAGATATCAAGCACGAGGTGGTTATTTAAACTATGACGATCCCGCTGTCACATTGAAAATGACCGATCCTGATCTTCTCGTCAAACTTGCCGATACAAACGTCAATAATTTTGAATTAGGTACGTTTTATTATGTTTTGTGTCTTTTAATATCAAATTTTAGATGAAAAACTTAAAATTGTGGAATGTTTGATAAATCAAATTCTGACTTATGTTGGACCGAGGGAAATTATTGAAGAAGGTTGTGAGCAAGGAAGGCAAGCGAAAGTTGAAGTTCGAGCATTGATTGCAAAACAAGCGAAATTAGACAAAGCTGAAGCAATTAAGTAAGTTGTTTTAAAAATTTGAATTTTTTAAACTTTTTTTTAGGCAAAAAGAATTGAAGAAAGAAGGAGGAGCGAGTCAGTCGAAAGAAAACGAAGAGAAAGTGAAGGATTTGAGGAGTTCTGAGAAAGAAACCGAAGTTGAGGCATCACAAAGGAAGATGAGGGAGACATTAGGAAAAGTTCAGCTTTTACCCTTAGGAACGGACAGGGCACACCGTAGATTTTGGGTTTTCCCATCATTTCCTGGCCTTTTCGTCGAAGATGATGACTCCTATAAAGGTGAATGCCTTCCAAAACGCACACCGTCCGTCCCATTCACAAATCTCGACGGTGGCGACATTAAATACTTAAAGAAACTCTTCGAAGAAAGCGGCAACAAAGAAAATTTCGCCGGAAAACAAAAGACCATCAACTTTTCGAGCCCTTCGAAGAAACTTTTAGCGGAAAAAAACAGTTCGGATTCACCAGTTAAAAGCGACATACAAAAAGTCGAGCCCAACAAACCTTTAACATGTTGGGCAGACCCTGTCAACTGCCCTGTCCACGGCCATGCATCCAAAAGGGTTACATGGTCTTTCTACAAAGATCCTAGCGAAATTGAAAACCTTATCAACTCGTTAAACCAAAGAGGAGTCCGAGAAAGAAAACTGAGACAAGTCCTCTTACAAGAAAAAGAAAAAATAATAAAAAGCCTTAAAAACTGCCCTTTCCAAAAACTAAATCCATCTCTGGTAAGCCAAAAAAATTTCTTTTTTTTTAAACCCTAAAATAATTTTTTTAGGTTTCTGAAGATAGTTTGGTAGAAACAAGAAACAAGCATGTCTCTAGTATCAACAAATTGTACAAAAATGCCAATCTTGGATATCCTCCAGGGACCCTCCTAGATGACATTCAAGAGAAAGATCTTCGTCATTATTTGTTAGAAATCGAAAATAAAGTGACAGCCGGTGCCTTAGGAACATTAAAAGTCAAAGACCTTGAACTTTGGCGTGATGCGATTTTGAACGGGTCATACGACAAACAGTGCAAAAAACTCACTTGGGGTAAAGGAAACGGAAATAATGAACACGAAAGCGATTCTGAGATCGAAATCGAAGAAAATGATGCCGAGGAAGAAAAAATGGATGTTGAAAATCCAGATGACATTGATGTCGTCAAAGAAGAAGATGAAGAAGGTAATTTATCAATTAATTATTCTTTTTTCTAACTTTTTGTTAAGAAGGTGGAAGTCGAGCTTCAACACCATCTTTAGAAGTGAGTTTTGAAGCGCCCGAAAAACAAGGTGTCATGGAAACCGTACCTCAAAAACCCGTCGTTTTGGATTTGGCATCTGCAATTTTACAAGTTGCACAATCTATTGATTCATCATTTTTAAAACGTCCTTTAGG
Source organism: Orius laevigatus (assembly GCA_018703685.1). Taxonomy (NCBI): domain Eukaryota; kingdom Metazoa; phylum Arthropoda; class Insecta; order Hemiptera; family Anthocoridae; genus Orius; species Orius laevigatus. The sequence goes on from JAGWEN010000067.1 coordinate 292,232, forward strand.
TAAGAAAAATGAAATGGCAACCCTGTAGAAATTGTCAATGATTGGCCTTGACTAATTTTTTTTGTTAAAATTAGGTTTTGATCCTAAAGAAAGAGATCGTTATGACAGCACACATTCTTCATCAACGATGCTCCGTTGGGAAAGGTCGCTCATGAAGTCGACAAGTTTTTCGCAACTCTACCTTCGTCTTGCCTCTTTAGGTTAGCGTTTTTTGTTTTTTTAAAGAAGAAAAATTAAACTTTTTATTTATAGAATCTTCAATAATTTGGGAGAAGTCTGCGATGAAAGTTTATTGCCGTGTTTGTCGCAGTAAAGATGATCCTGAACAAACTTTACTGTGCGATACGTGTAATAAAGGATTTCACTTTTATTGTTTAAAACCAAAACTATCGGTAAATGATTTTTCTTTAAAATATTGTTTTTAATGAAATAATGCAGAAAGTACCTGTCGGTGAGTGGCATTGCCCGAGATGTAAACCGAAAGAAAAAGGAGCAAAACGGAAGAGAAAAAATGAGGAATCTGATGAGGAAGAATTAGAGTAAGTTTTTAAAGGGTTGAAAGTGCATGCAAAAGGTGTACTATTTGATTTTGTCTTGTTTAAAACCATTTGAATAGGAAATTTTTCAAAAATCAGTCCTACAAAATAAAATGGTAATCTTTGACCATCAATATCTCCCAAACGGCTGGACCGATTTTGACTTTTGAAAGCTCATTAGAAGCAGAATTGGATAATCTTTCATTTTGTACTTCGTGGCCAAGTAGCTAGAACCCACAGTTTTCGAGCTAGAGGTCAAAAACTGAAAAAAGTAACAATTTTGGCCTGCAAATGTTCATCTTAGACCATCGATATCTCCCAAACTGCCGGTCCGATTTTGACTTTTGAAAGCTCGTTAAAAGCAGAATTTAATTATCTTTCATTTTGTACTTCGTGGTCAAGTCACTAGAACCCCCAGTTTTTGAACTAGAGGTCAAAAACTGAAAAAAGTGCCAATTTTAGACCATTTCTTCAAAACTTGGAGGAAGCACTGGGGGGAGGGAGACGAAAAATTGCATTTAAAACTACCTAATGGTCCTGAACAAGATTAAAGTGCACCTTTTGGATGTTAAAATCCCCCACTGAACATTTATAATTTTTTTTTTCCTTTAGGGATTGCTTTTGCAAAGTTTGCAATGAGAAAGGGGCTCAGATCAAATGCGATGAATGCAAATCAAAGTTACATTTGGCCTGTGTGAATCCTCCTTTGAGAAAGATACCTCAATCTGAGTGGCTTTGGATTTGTCATTTGTGTCGCCTTCAAAATTCGCAGCAGGCAGCGGAGAAGAAAAGTTTAGGCGACGTGAAAGGCGAGGCGAAAAAAGAAGTGGCCAAAGAGGCGAAGCCGAGAGTGAAAAAAGAAAAGACGGAAGAAAAGCCTCTCAAGAAAAACGGATTGACGAATCACGACGGTAAGCGAACTCCTTCATGCGCACGCACGTTTTGTATATCGAATTTGCGTATTTTTGTAAACGGTGGTGGTTCTAGCGAATTTCATTAGAGGTTGGGGTTGTTTCCAGACTTTGTGTGTGAATGGAGAGACTCCGACAGGCTAAGCCCAGATTTGGAGCGTTCCAGTCGTAGGAGGTCTTCCAAAGCGGCAACAGCCAAAATATCCCATTTCGCTAAACAACTGCGGAGCCCACATTGGGACGGTTCGTCTCATTTCACTTTTTATCTTTGTGTGGGGTTTTATTGCATGAAAACCAAACATTTTTTTCTTTATTTTCATATAATTTATAGAAGACGGAGTCGTCGATGAAGAAACAAACGAGCCTCAGCGACCAGGCCGAAGATCAAGAAGATCCGTCGAAGTTCCCAAGAAAACTCGAGATTTGCCTTTAGACAATGCAGCCCTCCAGGAAATATTAGAAACCCTCATGCACCAAGATGAAGCCTGGCCTTTCCTAAGACCCGTCACTAAAGTTGATGTAAGAAATAACCTAAAAACCACGCATTCGCTCATTCTTTTTTAGGTTCCTGACTATCATTTAATAATTAAAAAACCAATGGATTTCGGAACAATCAAGCATAAACTAAACATGCTCCAGTATAGCAAAAACAGCGAATTGATTGCCGATGCGAACCTCCTTTTCGACAATTGCTTCCTTTACAATCAAGAAGGCAGTGAAGTCTACAAGTAAGCTATTTTGTAAAACTTAAATAAATTTTATATTTTCTTTTCAGAGCTGGTGAAAAATTGCAGGAACTCTTCAACAATCTTTGCCAAGAGCATAACCTCCTTAAAAATTCAGAACCACCCCTTAAAAAGGCTCGAACAGTATTAGATTTATAATATTAGTTGATAACTTTTTTTTTTATCATGATTAAAATCGGTCCAGACCGAATATTTTTTGAACGTCTTTAAGTTATGCTACTTTATTTTCTTTAGCCTAAATTATTTAAAACACTGTAAATATATTTTTTTTTTTATATAAAAAGGTGAAAGATCTTGGATTTTTTTTTATACTTGCTTGTTTTAATAAAAGTGTTAAAATATTTTCAATTATTTATTCCAGTTCTTTTTGTGGAAGTAGTGTTTTTTCGTACTTTTTTTTTCTGAATGTAATTTAATTAGTAAGATTTAGTTCCTGTTAACATTTTTGATTTATTATAATTTTGCACTTTTTTCAAATGAATGTAAAAAAAGAGAAAAATCACATCGGTGTACACTTTTTTTCCTTCCTTAACCCATTCGCGCACACAATCTATAACCTGTCCTGCCGATACTTCCACGACCTGTTTTCTCTGTGGCGTCTATTATTAGCTATTCAGTATTGCACTAGGTTTCTAATGGTATAGGTTAGTCCCAGGATATAACCTTTTATCCGTGATAACTGATAAACAACGAAAACAAACTTGTGCCACAAATGCTAGCAGCGAAACTTGTTATGTAGCTCCATGAAAAATGATGTCAGAAATCGAGGATATTTAGAAAGCCACAAACCAATTAGTCTTCAAAAACAAGTTTTCAAAAATTTTAATGACATCCAAAAATAAAGGCAATTCTTGTATGCTCCAGGTTGCCCAAAAGATCAAAAATAAATCTCAATATTTTATTATCATTAATTTTTTATAAAATACAGTAAACTACAAATTCACAATACAGGGTTTTTAAAAAAATCACACTTTGTGAAAAGCTATTTACAATAATTTTCTCGTCTCCAAACTCGATAAATAAAAGAATTCTAAATTGTTTATGTTCTGAGGTAGTCCAACTGAAATTTAGCACCGATGAAATGCGGCAAAAACTCATTTTGGAAGCACCATTTTTTATTGTTTCAAGTGCGATTCAGTTTTGTGCTTTTAGATGTTGCAAATGACTACTTTCGTTTAAAAGAAAGAAAAAAAAACTTTTTTATCCAAAAATCAGTCTTTGCACTATAAATGTACACCTTATTATCTATTTAATGAGGATTTTTCTTTTTCATGAGTGGAAACCAGTTTAAAAATGATTACAAACTGTACACAACAACTATTTTCTTTTAATTATTTATTTACAAAAAATGGGAGTTAAGAGTAAAATTATAACAAAATTTAATAATATAAATATATTTTTCATAATGTTCTAAAAACACAAAAAACCTACAATTAAAAATTCAATTTCAAGTATTCATTCCTTAGATAAAAATCTATTCACAAATCAGTCTCTATGTAAAGATTTTACATGATACTAAAATCAAAGTTGATATGTGCAATTTAATTTTGTTTATTAAAAAAATAAATTAAATAAAAGCGGCCAAAAATAACAAAATAAAAAAAAATCCAAAAAAAACACAAAAATCCTATTGCACAAGGTTAGGTGGCTAATTTTGGAGCCAAAATAAATGGAAGCACAAAATAAATATTGAATAAATGGCTTTAAAATAAAAAGAGTATTTCGTTGACACATTCGTTTTGTACAACCTATCACATATTTGAACCCAAATTTTTATTGACCCTGAATATTTTTCGATTACAAAAGGGCCCACGATGTCATAAAGATAAAGAGTTAAAGCTGATAAAAATTTTAATTTTATCACAATAATAAAAAATAAAGTCCCATAGAATAAAATAAAAAAATCCCTTTTACACCTTGGAAGAAATAATAACACGGAAGTAAAACGTTGAGAAGAGGGGGTTCCGGAAGATGTTCGCTTTATGATAATTTACGATTGTAAGGTTCTTGGTTGACGATCACTTGGATGACGTAGCCGGGTAATATTTTCGAGTCATCGATCCGGAGTTTGTCGCCGAGAAGTTTACCGCCGAAAAACCATCTTTGTTTCGAAGGTTCCAGCCCTTCTTGGTACTAAAACATCAAAAAGTTATTAAAATAATCAAAACAGAAAAGGTGGAACTGGTTTTTTGAAAATTTGAAAAAAAAATTTTTGACAAAAACCCAATTTTTAGGCAAAATCCTTATTTTCATACTTGGCCACACTGAGAACGCAAATGAGCATTACCTGTAACTTCTTTTTGGCCATTCCGATAGTGTCCGTCGTATAAGTAGGAAGCTTGACATCTTGGCAGGTTGAGGACAATCGTAATTTGAGAACTATTTCAGTTCCTCCTTCAATCGGTTCTAAAATCGAATATTAGACCAAAATGCTTAAGTTTTCGAATATTTCTTTACCTGAATTCTCAGCGGGCGAATCGCGTCCGCTGTCTTCTTTGACGATATTTATCGGATATGAAAGGCAATAAACTGGGACTTGGTAACGTGTTCCTAACTCGTCGTAACACTCAGTCAAAAAACCTGAATAACAAAAAAATTACCTTAATTAATTTTTCAATCTTAATGAGGTCATAACATTTTGATTTCTGTTTAATTATAGGTTATCGTTAAATAATTATCCATCGTGAGGCTTATTTAACATGACTACAGCAGATGATGGGTACTTTATCAATGCATGATTGTAGCTCTCTAAATGCATTATGGGAAGTATGAAAATGAATGATTGTTTCTATTGAAATGCATGATTGTTGGGTAGCCAATGCAAGGTGGGAAATATCAAATGCAAGATTGTTTCATAAACATGCATGATGGAAAACATGAAAATAGAAGATTTTCACACTGAGATTGAGATGCTTAATGGGTAGGTACCATAGATGGGCAAAATTCATCATGAAATCGTGATTGATTTTTGCCCATCTAGTAGGGACCTACTGAGCAATGCATGCTCCTATAAGAATGCATCATTGGTATATAATTAAGGCATAAGTCGAAAAATATGACTGCATGGGAACTAAAATGCAAGATTCCTACTCCAAGATGGGTAGGTATTAAGCAATCCTATAAGAATGCATGATTATTTAGTGTCTGGCAACAATCGAAATGCATCCAAATATAAACTGCCTGCCTTGTTCAGCGAGATAATAGCATTTGTACTTTGATAAATGGGTCAATTAAAGCTTAGAGATAACAACCAAGCAAACTAAGGAAAACAGCTTCAAACTGGTATCAGCTACAATGTTTGGATGGCAACTATCCATAAGAAGAATAAATCTAGGGTGTATGATGATTGTGGTGGATATTTACCATTAGGCACTGATATGTTGGCTCCGTCAAGTATGGCTTGAGCGAGCTGAAAGTCGAGGGATTCTGCTGCGACGGTCGCTGCCCTCAGGGCGTCCCAGATTTCCTTGCGACCCTCAAATGCGGGCGCAGTTTCCCAGAATTCATCCCTTTTGCTTCTCAGCTGCCCTTCTGTTAAAGGAACATCGGATCTCCATCGTATTGCTTCGTGGCAGAGCGGATGATTTTTTCTTGTACTACCTAACAAACGATTACGTGATGATGAATGATTACAAATTCGGATTTGACGATAAATTGGAACGTTTTTTAGGTTACCTGATGTAGGACGAGTGACGTTTTCTCCAGAGTTATCATTCCCACTTCGTCTGTTTCGGTTAATTCCTATACATCCTCCCATTCTGATAGAAAAAATACCTGCCGCATCTCAGCCACAAGACTATAACACGGTGGAAAAACTGTTTTCGAACATTTCCATGGGTGATGCCATATTTTTCGAGTCAATTTTCATCGGTATCCATCAAAAATCCAGTGGGAACCGTACCTTTCACGGAGGAGCCTTTCTTTTTGGACTGTTAGCGCAAGAGTTGGCTAATCGACGAACTAGCAATGCAGGGATGCAACACAAACAACCCCGCCCTTCTCAAAAGATCCTAAAGTAAAGCACGTGGCAAATACCATCATGATGCTTCATGAAGTATTGCTGCACATAAGAAGTGCTCCAGAAACCGTAATATTGGTCGCATTTTGACATATTTGAAATTTTATTTCCAAAAATGTTCAACTACTCTGAACACAACGTCAGTTTTCTGTGGTGACGTAAACCAGTAAGGTTGCATGTTTTCAAATCATCTGACGATTGACAAACATGCCGGTGTTCACGTAAAAAACATAAAATTCACGAATTCAGCGATTTTGTCCTTATATAATTCGAGGATGTCGAATCCGAAGACGAAGAAATCTCCTCATCACGAGAGGTCCTCGAGGAACAAAGCGGAAACGGAAAAAGCTCCTGAAGAGAAGTCAAAGTTCCTTTCGATGAATGCCATTTTGACTTTTATTTGCATCGGTATCGCCTGCTGCGTTGGCTATAAAGGATACCTCGAGACTAGAGTTAACACGCCTTTTGATAGCTCGAAAGTAAGTCGTCTAGATTGTGTGGAGATGAATGAACTTAGGAATTGGGGATGCTGTGCACCAGAATCTTATTATACCTGTATGCAGGCCCAATTACTGTCGTAGACCGTAGTGCTCCAGGTTGATCTCTTGTCCTATTGATTGTTTTCCTTAGTTGAGCTGCCTTGATGGCCCAGTAGGCAATAATTGGCTGTTAGCCATGTTGGTGAGAGGAGCAAATGGCTGTTAACCATACTCCATAGCCCTCTTGGTGAGAGCAGCAATAGGCCAATAGCCATCTTGGTGAGAAGAGCAAATGGCTGCTAACCATAGCCTTCTTGTTGAGAAGAGCAAATTCTGGTGCTACCCATTTGTGCTGCCGGGCAGCTTTTGCTGCCTTGGTGAGACACAGAGCTATTACCACTTTCTAGTCATTGCCTTCCAGTATTGATTTGCTTTTTATCAGCCAACATCCAGTACTATTTTGGTGTGTTGTTGGCAGCTACTGTCCGGCTACTCAGGCAACCATTTGCCATCTACTTGTCTTTGGAACGGAACTCATGCTAATTTCTATTACAGGTTGTTGTCAAAAGTGGTTTAGGGGTTCCAGAACGATACTGGGGAACATATAGACCTGGTAATTATTTCGGGCTCAAAACTCGGGAGCCTTTTTCACCAGTCATGGGCCTCATGTGGTACTTTCCAAAGAAAATTTTGCCCAACATAGACGGCATAAGGTATATACTTAATCCAAGTGTTTTATTACTACAAAAACCAATTTTAGGCATTGGTGTGAACAAAATGACCACCTGAATCACTACTCGTGGTCGCAACATGATGGGAAAACGTTTGGAATTCAAAACATCATCGATGGACCTTTTCATTTGAAAACAAGCTTTGTTAAAAGGCTTGGTGGAACCCAAGGAGGCGATTGGACAGCCAGGATTAGCATCGATGCTATTGTAAGCTGATCCTTTTTTAAAATTTCAAATAATTTTTTTTTGTTTAAGGATAAGTCAACAAAAGCTGGAAAAACAGTAAACTTGATTTTCTATACTGCAGTTGAATCGCAAACGAATGGAAAAATAAACCCTTCATTCTCAGGAGCAATCACTGGTGTTGTCGGTGACACTCAAGAACTTGGGCCGTTCGTTTTGCGTTATTACAACATCTCCGGCGAAATCGTAACCAAATCGTATTTAAGCGTCGAAACGGGTGGTTTGGATCTTCTAAAAGAAACAATTCGATCAACTTTAAGAGAGGTCACTGACAAAGAAAGCCGAAAAAAGCATTTTCTTTTACCCGGCGACATAACACATTTGCAAGGCGAAGCTGGAGAAAGGGTCGCTCCTAATTTCATCGCCACACAATTAGAAGTCAACGTACCCTTCGAGCTTGATGTCGTTTTCGAATCTGGGAGCTTCATCGACCGTCCTAATACTCTCACAGGGGACACATACCGAAAAGAACTGAACGAAAAAGTCGCCGAATTTCACAACAAATTCGAAGAAAAATTTAGCTTGAGAAGCAAAAACTTTACAGATCAATACATCAATTTTGCTGAATCTGTATTTAGTAATTTAATTGGAGGTATAGGATACTTCTACGGGTCTTCCAAAGTAAGGTCTGAACATACAAAATCACCTGTTCCTTACTGGAAAGCGCCTTTGTATTCTGCTGTACCTTCACGAAGTTTTTTCCCTCGAGGATTCTTATGGGATGAAGGCTTCCACGGTCTTCTTTTGACAACTTGGGATTTGGATCTCGAATTGGATATTATAAGTCATTGGTTTGACTTGATGAATGTTGAAGGTTGGATACCTCGTGAGCAAATTTTGGGTGTGGAAGCATTAGCCAAAGTTCCCGAAGAATTCGTCATACAGACCAACACGAATGCGAATCCTCCCACGTTTTTCCTAACTCTTCGATTCATTATTCAAAATTATGCAGAAAGATTGACCGAAGAAGACAGACTAGGTGCGCTGGAAAGACTCTATCCTAGATTGGTGGCTTGGTTTGATTGGTTCAACTCGACACAAACTGGAAGTCTTTCCGGAAGTTATAGATGGAGAGGAAGAGATGGGAAGACAACAAGAGAGTTGAATCCAAAAACGTTGACTTCCGGACTTGATGACTATCCAAGAGCATCGCATCCTACAGATGATGAAAGGCATTTGGACCTTCGCTGTTGGATTATGCTAGGTGCTGCCACTTTAGCTGAAATAGCAAAACTATTGAACCGAGAAGGCCAAAAATATATGGACACGTATTCCTTTTTAGCTGATACCAAACTTCTAGATTCGCTTCATTGGAGCGAAGAATACGGCCGTTATGTCGATTATGGGCTTCATACTGATGATGTTACGCTTAAAAGGCCACCACCGCCTCCTTCACCTCGTCCAGTACAGCAAGAACTAGTCAGAGTTACATTGACAGCACCCAAACTCCGATATGTTGACACCACATTCGGATATGTCAGCCTCTTCCCCTTTTTGGTCCACGCTTTCCCATCGAATTCACCTCGACTTCAAAAAATATTGACAGACTTACGCAATCCTGATCTCCTCTGGACCGATTTCGGTTTACGATCTCTTTCAAAAAGATCTCCTCTTTACAACAAATACAACACTGAGCACGACCCTCCATATTGGAGAGGCCCAATCTGGATCAACATCAATTATTTAACGTTGGAAGCATTAAATTATTATTCGAAACTTGACGGGCCTTTCAAATACCAAGCCTACGACCTATATCAAGAACTTAGACACAATTTAATCAAAAACATATATGAACAATACATCAAAACCGGATACGTTTGGGAAAACTACGACCCGAAAACTGGTGCCGGTAAAGGCTCACATCCTTTCACAGGATGGACATCACTCGTCGTTTTAATGATGGCCGAAATCTATTAATTTTCATCTTCTAAGACTGATATCTTGAGTTTTCATTAAATTTTAGGAGTGCCAGAAAAATAGATGCTTGAAACCTGGCACTTTCTTTTTAGGTACTTAGCACATTCAGTGTTAAATTTTTCTTGTCATTTCTTATTTAGTAAGCTCTTTTGAAGGGCTAAAAGGCAAAAATGGGCCAGAATTTGACAAGTACAAAATGCCTTAAGGAACTGCAAAAATTAGCAATTATTAAATAATAAATCTGGTTCTGCCCAATGTAATGTTTTCCACCCTAAAAGTTCAATTTTCAAGTCATTTTCTCTCTACTGATGTTCAGAACTTTCACATTATCTGTTAACACATTCAATAACGATTTCATGACTGAAACTATGGCCCTAACGTCCACAATTTTTGACCGATTTTAAAAATATTTATACCATTAAAAAGCCCATTAAAATATCTTTCCAATGGTATAAATATCGATTAGACACGACAAAAATTGCTGAAGTTACAGTCATTTAAATGTTCAGTCTTGAAATTGCAAGAAGGCTGAACGGTCGAAAAACTGATGAAACTTATCATCCAATGTACTGGCTTCCTAGGAATATTTCAACTTCCTTTAGTTTTAGAACTAGACCTCCCTTCAAGGTCTTTCAATTTGAGTGCTTCTCCATACCCAATAGGGGTTTTTAAACATTTTTATATCAAAACCCTGTAAATATCAAGATTGTAAATAATCATTGAAGCCAACCTTTTTTTAAACAAATTGTGATATTAAACTAAATTGTGTAAATATCCTCAAGTTATAGAAAATGTTTGCGTTTTGAGTGAAAATAAAGATTTCGTTTAAAAAAATGTTTTATTAACCTTTACAAAATAAAAAAAATTATTTTTCTGGCATGGAACCAACAAGGTACCATCTTGTGCGAACCTTGGCTGCTTTTTGTCGCACCAATCTTTTCTGGTCGTCTAGGCAAGTTTGTACGCCGTCCAAAACCATTGTCCTGTATGGAAGGATTTTGGTTTCATTGTATTTTCCGTAGTAAAATAAACAGTCCAGAGACCACATCCGGACAGCCTGAAATAAAATTAATTATTTAGTTGGAAATTTATGGAAAAATAACCATTTTTGAAGAACTGATGCATTTCAAACATTTGGGAATGAAGGTTTGGATGTAGCCTTCAAAAACGTCCTCTCCAGATTCTAAAAGGTTGGCGACCACTTCAAGAATGGCGGCGACAACATTTTGATCGCTACTTTCCACGCAGGTCACTATCACTTTGATTAGCTAAAAAAAAAAGTTGGAGAAAAACTTTTCCAAAATTCTCCACAATGTACCTCTTTCAATTCTGTCATTATCAACGATTTAGGTACAGACTGCAAGATATACGCTATTCCTAAAGAAACAGCAGACTTTTTTGCTTCGCTCTCACCATCCAGGAACGTTATCAGTTTTTTAATATTACAAAATATCCTTTGTTTGTACAAAAGCCTAAAAAAGAAACAATAAAAAAAAACTTAAAAAACCAAACTTACTTAATTGTGCAGTAATTTTTTTCATTTAAGTCTTCAGACTGGGACAAAATGTATTTGAAGCCATCAGCAGCGCTTAGCTGCAAGTCTTCATCATCAAATAATTCTATAAGCTGAATCCAACATTATTTCAAGAAATCGTTTTATTTTGTGTGTACCTTGTCGAGCCATTGGCTGGATAATCGATGCCCTCGTAATGTCAAGCTTTTGGTTACGCAACTGCACAATTTCGCCGCAGAAATTTTCTTTTTGACATCCCCACTGGTCAAAATCGAGTTCAAATTTGAATAAAGCATGCTCAAAATTGAATTTAACTCTTCCCCTAAAAACCAGAATAATTCAACTTTTATAAAGGGTTAACTTACCGTCCGGATATTTGTTGACCATCGAAGCAATGGTAACCAATGATTTGCTGCCAGAAAGATAACTTTCTGCTAATTTTTGAATTAATTCTTGACTATTTGGGACCCGAACTTCCGCCCTCAAAGGTACTATAAGACCTTGAAGTAAAATCTAAAAAAAAATTTGAAATTTGATCATTTCAACACTTTATGTACCAAATAGTTGTTGAAAAATGTCTCATTTGAAAAAAGCGATAGACAATCTTGAATCAATTCTTGTTGCTCTCTAGAAAAAAAATTAATTTTTTAACGTTTTTTAAAAAAGTTTACTTTTCCAAAAGTGATCTTGTAATCGCTTCAATCGTTTTGGAGTAATCGAACAAAATTTCGTTTTCCGAACTTTCGATAATTTTCGCAAAATTCAACAACTGCTGAACCAACTTAATTTCCGTCCCGAAGCAATGAAGTACGACTTCTTGTGCTGATTTTTCACAATGATCCCTAAATAAATAATTAAATTAGTATTCTCTTAAGTAATTAAATTACCTAAAGCATTTTATAACAATTGCCGAAATACTAGGGTCAGCTAAATTTCTGACGATTTCTTGAATCGAATATTCCGTCAAAGGAGGGACGCTCGTACACCAGCATAAAACGTCAGCTTTCCGACTAACTTTCGACAAATTTTCTTCAAAAAAAAATTAATTAATTAAACAAAAAATAGCTAAAAATACCATTTATGTTCAATTTTGAAAGTAAGTTTTCTTTGACTTCATCTGGATATTCCAAAGCTATGTCCGATATGAATTTCTGACATGAATCCCTAAAAAACAATTTAAAACGTAAAGAAAAATGACTCAAAATACCTTTCAGTGAAATTAGACTCAGGAATGATATCTAGCAATGTAGTCATTATTTGAAGCCTCATTTCGGGTGTTAGAACAGGAATGATTTCGTTAAGACATAAAAAAGATCCATGACGAGATGATGGGTCGTTCAATTTGCTTATAAGAACGTTTGGTGTTTGAAAAAGGACGGAGGTCACTTCCACAGTTTCTTCTAAAATTTATTGTAAAAGAAATGATAAATTGATAAAATTTCACCTTTATCCCATAAATTAAACTTGATGGTAGCATTCAGCATAACACAAAGAGCAGCAAGGACGACTTCATTACTACTTTTGTAACTTATAAGGACCAAAAGTTGAGGAATTATCTAAAAAAAAAAACTTGAAATCGTGATGATGAATTTAAACATACTTTTATTATTATGTGGCGACATGATAGAGAGGACGCTTGCGATATTGCTGAGAGCAATTTGGTTGCTGGGAGGAAGAGGCTCAAAGTTGGGTCATTTAAGAACCTGCTGGTGCCTAAAAATATGTTTTCATCTTGAGATTTTCTAAGTATCAAATTACTGGTTGAGATGTCATTCAGAAGTTGCTTCAAGGTTTCCGATTGGCTTGAAGATAAAGGAGAAGACGCATACGCTTGGATGAGAGCGACCAACGCTTTGTTGGCCAATTCTGCGACTTCCGCATCCGTACTTGGAAGAATCAAAGCTTTGAATGCATTCCAAAGGTTGGTCACTTGTGGATTTATGTCTTCTATCGTCCAGTTTTGAAAACCATTAATCTGAAAACATAAAACACATGAAAAAATTCGTTGGGGAAAAAATATAATTTTGAAAAACTTGAAAGTGCCAATTTTTTAAAAGGTTTGAACACAATTTATTATTATTTTAAAATTTAAAATGTCTCAAACGGACTCGGAGCCTAGTGTGGATGAAAGTAGGTCAAAAGAGGCGCCCATAACATATTATTGCATCGACGAAATTCTTCCGATTATCGCCTCCGAATATTGTGTCTACTTGAAAAGTTCGAGAAGGAAAACGAAAAAGTTCGAGAGGCGAACAGCGCTGAATACTTGGCCTGAAGACACGAACGACATCGAGTGTACCGGAGACGTTCCAGTTTTTGACGAAAATAAAAAAGAAGCTGATTTAGCCTAAAAAATTTCTTCTTACCAATAGTTTGAGGGAATCCATATGGGCGATTTTTAAACTGCTTTCCATCTTTTCTAAAACCATCGGAATGACGAACTGCCCGAAATCTTCACATGAGAGAAAACAGTTTTCCAACCCCTGGGCCAAATCTTCCCTTGTAATCGCTCCTTTTTCACCCTTAAAAAAAAAGTGACAATTAATAGTTGAATATCTTTTAATCGATCAAAAAAATAATAAGATTTACCTACAGAATTGAAGTCGACAGGAAAATAGCATTCCAAGACTGAAAATGCTTCTTCGGCTAAATGCTTAAACTCGAGTTTTTTGAACAAATCAGGAAGAAACGAGAATAAAAAAATTAAATTTCTAGGATCGCTTTCAGAATCCATGCCGGATATCACAGTATAAACGAAGTCTCCGGATTTTTTAGTAACCACTGGAAAAATAAAATAAATAAATTTGAAGAATCATGCCCCTATCAACATTAAGGGGATCTAGTTTAGCTTAGAAGAGTTGACCAAATGTAGAAGGGATATTAGCTTCTGCTGATAACTACTTAAACCAACATGGATAATTCAGTTGAATACTGGGTTTACACAATGTTCTCAGCTAAATAGCACATTCAGTAGAGTGTAGCAGGAAAGATTTGCTAGAATACAGCAGAGAGAGATTAACTTCTGCTGGTAAACCACTGCAGGAACTGGATAAACTATAATGATATCCCAGCTGAATTCTGGTTCTAAACAAGGCATAGCAAAGTAGTCTGCACTAATGCTGGAGTTTTGCTTAGAAAAGTTAACCAAAGGCAGAAGGGAGATCAGCTTCTGCTGATGATATGGCAGCTTAGCACAGAAGAATGTAGCAAAAAAGATGTGCTGAAATACAGCAGAGAGACTCTTCTGCTTGCATCTCACTGCACACACTGGCTAAACTCATCATGAAAATATTTCAGCTGAATTCTGGTTCAAAAATATGCAGAGCAAAGTAGTCAGCACAGGGAGATTAGCTTCTGCTGAAGCTTAAGCCAACATGTAGATAATTCAGGTGAAACCTGGTTCTGTACAAGGCAGTCTTCAGCTAAGCTGCATAGTCAGTAGAGTTGAGCAGGAAAGATTTGATCTAATACAGCAGAAGCTGCTGTTCACTGGAGACACTGGGTAAGCTATCATGAATACACCTCATTCAATTCTAATTCTAAATGCATAGCAAAGTAGTTATCATGGTCACTGGAATTCTGCTTAAAGGCATTGCCACCACCACCATGAAGGTAAGCCAGCAAAATAAGGAGCCAAAAATTTGCTCACAGCAACAAATGACCTTGAATGCTTAGCCTCAAATACCAAGAAAACAAAACAGCATTTAGCTGGCCATACAAAACCTTACCTTCATATTTATTGTAAAAAATATTTCGAAGAATGAGATAAAAAGTATTCCTCGAGTTTTGGTGCAATGCTTGGCAAGTGATGTTTTGCGTCAGGCTTACAATAATTTGGTCAGGAGCAGATGATGGCAGACTGGCCATATCAGTCTGAAAATTAGCATTAGAAACAATCAAGTAAGGACTTCTGATACTTACGACAGCTTGGAGACCTTTCAGAGCAGCAGGAATGACAGAAAAATGATCTTTGAGTCGATCGCAGAAAAAGGCGGTCAAGACATCGACTTCATTTTGGTCGAGAAGGTCTTTAGGTATTTCAGACAATACGGAAGCCAAAAATGACGTCCCTTTAAGCCTTTTGGATTCATCCTTGTTTACCAAATAGGACTCCAAGTTTTCAACAATTTTCAAAACTGTCAATGCCCTTGAAGTTACATCTATAAAAGTTTGATGTTTAACCTAACAAAAATTAAATTATTTCTTACCTTGAACAGCTTTAGGCTTTAGCTCGTCCAAATCTTCAGTCGTCTGCACCAAATGATGGAAATCTGAGCTCATTTTGGATTAAAATTTACTCAAAATAATGATATAATAACACATCACATGCCTGTGATGTGATAAGAAATGAGGTTATCAATGATAGAGTGGGGATGAAAGGGGAAGTACTCGACTCAAGTACTGTGAAGTTCATTTGTGACGTCATTCATAGTGATAACAGCAAAGAAATCAGCTTCTTCCTTCCTCTTCAAACTTTAGAATCACAGGAGCCTCCTTGCCTCACTCCCCTGGGTCCCCAGATGCTCAAGATTAATAATCATCGTGAAACCATTTCCACGTTTTTATTGATCTTCAGGTTATAGTTGAAGATGTATAGCCTAATGATCTACTTAATTCAGAGCATTTTCGTGCTCTTCTTCCTGCGTCCTATGAACTACTTATCGCCATAGCAACGAGCTAGCAAGTCTTCAAGGCATATGTTGCTATGGAAGCGATTTCCAATCGGCAATTGAATTTCAAAAAAAGGGCGCCCTTTAATCAATACGTGACGAGTGGTGCTCTCCGGTGGAAATGAGACTCCGCTGGTTATCCTTTGACATTTGACAGTAGATAGCGTAAACCGCAATGATAACAGTGAGGTCGTCCCTGGAAATACATCATGAATTTCGAGCAAGTTTCGAATTATTCATAACCACCCTCATCAAGTTCTTGTTCCTGCTAGAAAAATGAAGAAATAACGAGCACACGACACAAGTTTTCCTAGTGACGACAACGTACATGACGATTTTAGAATGGGACTCATATCGAGCAGCAACTCCCAGGGTAAGTAATCCTTCTTCATCTTTTAATCAGGATAACAAGAACTAATTAGCAATTAACTTCCACGAACTTTATGCCTTGTTATTTCATTAGTCAAATGTTTGCTTTCAATCAATAGTCCAGAAAGACAGGTAGACGCACACCCATTGAATAATAAATTTTAATTCAGTGGCCGTCCTGGAAAAACTTTTTTTTCGCTCAACTTGGCAATTAAAAAAATAAAATCGCGAATAAATACTAAAATTGTGTTTATAAAATTTGTTTCTGTTCAACATGATCCTGGTCACCTAGTGATAAGATAATTTGATTTGATAAGATAGTGTCTCGTTCACCTAGACACTTTCTCCACATGTTACCCACCATAGATTTCATGTCGCAACCCGTAGATTTATGGTTTAGATTGGAAGAATGAAGATATCGAGTGAAAATATGTGAAAGATCTCTTCGGTTTTTCGATATTCTTGAAATTTTGAGTCGATTATGAAAGTAAAATAAAAAATAAGAGTTCCCACATAAAAAATAAGGGTTTATAGAGAAAAACATGTATGAAGGAGGAATTCCGTAACTCGAACTTTCTCAAAGTTTGATGAAGATCGGACGAATAGGACGCAAATACATCATAATTAGTTAATTAATTTTCTAATCAAACATCAAGAGTAGGTATTTGGCGTTTTAGTGAAAATCGGACCATAATTACGTTAATTAGTCATAATTATATAATTACCTATTTAATTAATGAAATTTATTTAGGCTCACATGAAAAGTATTTTGGTAAAAATTTGGTGAAGATCGGACTGGTAGATCGTCAGTAGCAAATTTTTTTAACCTGCAGAATAGGTACGCCATTTTGGCTAATTTTGAAAATCGCTTATCATTTTGAACCTTAGGGTCTGGAAGTTAAAAATACATAATAATTATTGTAAGTGCTGAGATTCTTGGAAAAAATTCGGTGCAAAAAATCAACTTCACGAATTTGTTGGAGGGACATGATGTACATATAAGATCTCCATGTTGGCTAGCATTAAATTCAGTGATTTTTATTAAAATTGGAGCAACTGTGCATAATTTTCGTCGTTTTTAGCTTTAATATTTAAGAAATCTTTTAAAAATCTTTAAGAAATCAAGCAGGTGTCTATATGCAGATGCACAGATCATTTTCACCTGCTACAGTCTGTGGTGCGGGCGTCCACTTTTTTTCGGGTTTCACAGGTTTACAAAAAACTTAACTTTTTGTTAATTTCTTAAAAATCCTCATAACTTTTTAGGCGGTGAATCCGACTATAACCTTGGTACTCCGATGACCTCCAATTTACAAAGTGGTGGTTTTTTAGGTAGATTTTTTTTCTTCCTCTTATGATTTTATTGTCCAAAAAATTTGTGTCAGCGTTCCGCCGGGCCAAGCGAAACCCCTAGTGCTAAAAAATTATGGAAGACAACCGCTATTATTTATAAATCAGTTCAAAACCTAAATAACACCTTGACTTATAAACGATATTTTATGTGGTTTCGTGTTACTATTCTTCAATTAAATTTATGAATACAACCAAGAGATAGCCTTAGAAAAATAAGAACATTTGAAAAGTTATCCCCTAGTTCTTCAGTATTTGAAAAAAGGCTTCGGCTTAGAATTAAGTCGATTACCTTATTATGCCTAAATTTTTAAAAGGAAAACCTAAAACTGGCTTATATTTTGCATTATTCTCATGTCATCTCTGTTATGAAAATAAGTTACATACTTCTTTAATAAATTGATTTATTATAAATTTAGAAATTTTTTCTGCTCTTTCCTATCTTTCGAAGTTGTCGTTAGTTTTTCTTTCTTTGCAAAAAAGAGTGGATAACTTGGAAATGGAAGGCGATTTAAAAGTTTTCCATGGTTTCCTCGATTCTCTTTTCCTTCTGCTTTTCCTCAACATGATTTCCTTTCTCAAGTAGTTTACGTTGGCAATTGGAATTTTTATGGAGAAGTTTCCTAGACGTTTTAATTTAAGTTTTCCTGTTTTCCTTTATGGATGAGAAATCAGTGTCATCCACCTGGTTCGTATCAGATGGAGTCCGTACGTATCGAGAGTCTAGTCTCAGGAGTCCATCTGTAGGCCCACCTGTCTCTTTTCTTCTTGCGTAAAACTTACCTAAATAGCGAAATCCCTTTCTTAAAAGAAAGCCAGATTGGAAGGATATTGTGACCGAAGAGGAAGATCGCGCTTAGAAGGATTCGTTTGATCCTCGGTCGGGATCGAAGTAGCGTGAGAACGGGGATCGTTGACTTTTTTTTATCCGGGCAAACGACTTGTTCTCGTTTAGTCTTTCTTTTTCCATTTTAATTCGACCGTTAGCAAAAATTACACAATTTCTCATATAAATATAGCGATTTTAATCACGTCATCCAGTTCATTAATATTGAACGGTTCGTGGCTCTGATGTACAACGGGAAAATGGTAATACGACGTGAGAACTCCTTTGCTAACATTTTCAATACGCCCATAAACCTAAATTATGTGACTATCATTGAATTTTGTTGTTTTAACCGAAATGTAGCCTCTAATTTGATTTTGTGGTTGATTTGATAACAATTTCTGGTTATTTTAAGGTCAGTCAATCATCAATGTCCTTCATTGAAGGTCGATTAATCGGGTTAGCTTTCTATACACATTCAGACCCGTTGAATTCTAAGAAATTCGCTCATTTCTATTTTCACCTAAATTGCAAAACAAGTTGATTTTGTCCTATAAAAAAACATTTGCGCATTTTCTATTTTGACGTGAAATGTGTTCGTTTCGTTAGAAAAGGGTTTACAGTTTTATTTATGGTTGGATTCGAGAAGGAATTAGTGGGGACAACAACAAATTAATACCGAGACACTAATTGATTGAGAACAGCCAATATAGAGACTCCCACGTTTCCACTTCTCTTCCAGAAAATCCCGTAAAACCACTTCGAGCGTTTACTTAATCAATATTCAAAATTTACTCTAATTCCATCCATTAGGACTGTGGGAAAACGTTGCATGAAAGTTGCTCCTTTTTGTTTACGCTTTTTGACAAAAATTGATCAAATCTGAGTCGACAGTTGCTCTGAGGTGCTAAACGCCAGGTGACAGACGGCTCTCAATGTCCAAGGCATGTGGCCCGTGGTCTCTCCAACCCTTTGACACCTGGCGAGACGACTTGAGCTTGCAAGATATCCCGACATCTGCATCGCAAGCTGCAAATCCGCCGATTTCACTCCTTTCATTATTTTTCCCCGCTGTTTTTCAACCCGCACCTTTTCTCGAAAACCACAAGGAAAGTTGTCAAATGCTAGTCTTTACCTTTTAGAGCTTTAATTGGTTTAAAACTTTTACATAATCGATTTAATACGTTTTTATTCAGGCGCAATTATATCTCGGAAGTTGATGATCTGCCCATTGAACAACAGGAAATATGCTAGGAAGGGCTTTTGGGCGTGACTTCCAAAGGAGTGTCTTGAATGAACATGAATCAGACTTGAAGTTTAATAATTGATAAGATTCGTATGCCTAAAATCTACGTTTAAATTATTCACAAGAACGTGTTGCATACGCAGGTGGAAAGCTTGTCCATCTGCTTTTTTCATCGAGCAACTTTTTAGCCCCTTTTTGTTCCGAAGGGGACACAATGAAACTAGTTGAACTAGGTACTCCCCTTTTTAAGGTAAAGTTGTAATTATTCAATAGACGTCACCTGTTGACAAACGATCCCCTCGACAGGGTCGTGCAGACGGACCGGATATCAAAGACTATTATTTCCGCTTGAAAAGCATGCAACAGTTTCACAGAAAAATAAAATGATAAAATGATTTTGTTCTTAAAAATCAAAGTTTATTAGTTTTTGTTCGTAAAACGTTCTTCGTTCATCCATTTGGTTTCCGGAACCGGAAATCTTTAGAATTTTATCTTCTAGTAATGATAGAGAGCAATCCACATCCTTGCCACTTTCGGCTAGAGCATGTGCCGAACGAAAGAAACATCTGTGGACCCCAAAAAGCAGTTGGCAGACAGTTGTTACTTCGTAGCGGGAGGATCCCTTATCTTGAGAGAAAGTGGATTTTCTCATTTTTCAATCAAAAATTTTGTACGCCATTATTTGTGGCTAAGTTGGGCTTATTACAGTGGAGTGTCTGAGGGTTGCATTCACACCTCTGCAGGTTTTGCCCTAACGAGTTACAACACCCAATGATAGAATTTGAACGTTTCACTGAATGATAAACGAAAGGGTTTGAGACATCAAGTGTAAAACAGGAATTCAAAATCCAAGTTTGAACCCGTCCAATTACTAGTTAAGAAAATTGTATATCATTAGGAAAAGGAGGCAAGAATTGTCGCCAAATACTATGTGTAACTTCCACAAGTTGCAATATTCGATGTATTTTCTTCTTTTGATCGAATTCCCGTCTTGATTGGACGTACGTACGTAATAGCCAGGGGGAGAAAAAGAACCGGGTGTTTGGCCAGGTGTCGTGTGCTTCGGAAGCACCTGGACCTCCACCATCCACGCGACCAGATCCCCCTCTTGTTTCTCCAGAACTAGGTATCGAAGAATAGAACCCCCCTGAGGAAGCAACCCCGTTTACTTTTCATATTTAAATTAGGACCGGATGTTTTCTTCTCGTGTACTTAAAAGCAATTTTTCCATAGGGGCACCTTGAGAGAAGAGAAATCCGAAATAATTAGTGAATTGAAAAGTATCCATTGTGGTTTGCTAGATAGTGGCTTGGAAACGTTGATTTCGAGCTTACCTACGTACTCAAAATTTTCTTATTAATTTTTACCGTTCTCTGGCGTATGATGCAGATGTTTCTCGAAAGCCACGCGTCTGGGCGTGCTCCATTATTTTAACCGGACCCTGGGGAGAACACCCTTAATTTAGAAAGCCTTTGACAGGTGCTTCTTGAAGGAGTTTCCTTCGATGGGAAAGAACTCCATCTGGTTTATCCTCATTTTATAAATTTAATTAATTCAATATTTTAAAACTAATGTATTATGGATGTGATGTTTCTGTTCCTATAATAAACCGACATACCCTTTTAGGACAACAAACGTTCTATTGAAGCGCCAAACTAAATTTATCTTTACACGAAACCGCAAATACTTTCTGTAAAGAAAGTTGTCTATTCCAATATAGAGTTTTCATCAGGTTATCTGACTAGCTCTAGTTAGGCGTCTTGCTTTTATCACTTCAGGTTTTGAGTTTGTTACACAGAAAACGAATTTTTTCCTGAAATCGTGAACGTTATCTGTGGCACTGGCTAGTTCGAGAGGATTAGGGGAGCGACCCCTTTGGTGCAACAGTGGCGGGTTCAAGTCTCGCACTGGCTTAAATGAATTTCAGCAGTCGCTGGGTCCTTCCCTTGGAACGAAAAAGTGTTCGAAAGTTTTAGCAATCGGCTTTGCTATCGAAACTGAAGATTTCTTGATGTCACTGTTCGACAAGGACTTTCGGCCGACTTCAAAGAAATGGGGTTTTTTAATGTCAATTTACATGTTCGAAGTTCTGAAACCACTTTTCTCCCAAACACTCCACCTGTTCATCGATAACTGCTTTGGTATCCGACGCGTGGCCCTCCTTCAACATCTGCCGCTCTCTTGTCTTGTCTTTTCGCGCTCGACTTCCTTTGGAAACCTCAAAATCCTCTCCGACAAAAGAGATGGCCGTCTCTAATCCGTCGTGGTTCACTGCGATTTTTCTTTTTCTTCAAGTAAAACCTCAAGCGAATCCGAACTTTTAAAAAATCGCCATTTCTCGTTGAAATTGACGGATGCAAGTTGATATTTGAGGGAACCTTCTTGGGATTGAGTTGAACCTCTGTTCCTTTTTAACCTAAACAATACACAGTGTAGAATGTTGGCAAATATTAGGTCAAAAATAGAGCTTATCTGATAGTTCTCTTGTGCAATTAAAGAATTTCGTTTTATATTTAAAACTATTTATATTCGTGTGACCAGGTTACCCAATTATAAATTTAGCCTGAGTTTATCGACACGATTTTTTAAACGACGGAAATTTTCCCTTAGCTCGTTCATCTCATTAGGATAACAGAACCGAAGCCCCAAACGAGATAAGTTATCATAAAGACAACTTATACAAACATTAAGCAGACTACCACTCCTGATCACTTGAGATTACGATCCCGTCAAAGTACAAATTTTAAAAGTGGTTCATAGTCCACGCAATTCTCTGAGGCGATCAAGATTCCCCCTAAATGATTAGAGGTGAGCTTGTTTTACTTTTCTTAAAAGTTAAAGAATTTCCAAGTTCGTGTTGAAAGGTGTGATATGCGGCCAACGCAAAAATAAAACCTTAAGCATGATGTCATTACAACCAAGGATATTTTAAATATTTTATGAATTTCAAGGACTTGACGAATCTAATCTCAGAATGTCTTTGACACATAGAACATGATATTTAAGTTTTATCTAGTTCCCATTTTTTCCCTTCAATATTGAATTAGGAATTTAAATAAAAAATACAAAAAATGATCACTTTCTTGTTTGGTTGCTCTCGATCTGAGAAGCAGTTGTCGAGCAGATGTAAACCTCACCTGCTAAGGACCCGCATAACACATAAGCCAAGCGTGAGCCTTGAATCGCCTTTAAAATTTTGCTTTAGCATTGTCATCTCTGCATTGCAGTACTTAAAAATCAATAAATTTTATTGTTTTCAGCCTCTTCTTGGCTTCCTGTATTTCATTAAAAGTTCCCTAATTGAAAAGGCGTGGATTTAATGAGAAAAGTCATTTCTTTTATTTGATTCGTCGATGATCAGTTGGCTGCACGAGATAAATTAATTGGACACACGTGTGTTTTCCCCGGTTCGTAAACATATGTTTTTCGGGGTGGTATACGCGTGGCGTTGTCTATCTATAAATCGGTCCGAGTGGCACGTGGGCAAACCCCTATGAAGGGATCATTAGCCACCCTCAACCGGTATCGTCATGTTGAAAAGGGTTTGCCATCTCTTATACTTACCTGAATATTCCTCACTTGAACAAAAGGCAATTTTAAAAAGAGAATTTTTTTTGTCCGTTTTCCATTTCGTAAAGAATTTTTTTCTGCTGCAATTACGACACTACGCTTTCAAGAAGGACGAACAAGTGCATATTTATCCGGTTGGTAATTTTGACCCTTTCTTTTTTTCCACTCTGGACATCTTGGCGAGACTGTTTAATTTTCTCCACAATATTTTTTTCCTCTCCCTACAATCTTTTGTTTTAAACTTTTCGTGCGAACTGTTCTTGTAAACAGTGCGAATTTATGTCGAATTCTTCCGTTTTATGGGGGGTTGGTCTTTAGCACGAAATCTATATTTAGAATCAAAGTCTCTGTGCTTGTTTCCAGGACGTCATGGTAATTTATAAACTTGTTTATTATTAGATTGTTTGCTTAATGAATTCCTTTTCATTTTAAACGCTTTTCTCGCCTATTTATGTTTGTTGTTTACCATTTTTATCGTTGATTCCAAATATCCTTGGTTGTACAAAACAATTTTTATACAATTTTAAAAATTAGGCGTAAAATATTTAAATTGAAACCTTTATAATTGAACGTTTCTCTGCGGAAGTTCATACGTGACCTTAAAATATGCAAATATAACTTTTCAGAACGTAATTAAGTGCCTCGGAAATTGACAGAATTAATTGAATGGTAGGTATCCTCGAAAATTAATGTGTCAAATGCATAAATTTTACTGGTAGGAGATTTCTGTGGATTTGAAAAGGGACTTTCCCACGCGTTTGTTGCTATGTCGCGAGCCGAGCGCGTGCCTTATGGGGGTGGCTACCTGCGTCTTTTCTTACGCCTTTTATCAGAATTCATCCCCTACCTGATCTTACGGTAGCCACCTAGCAACAACTTGCATCACAGGATCTTCCAACGGTTTTCTCATTGTGAAATCCCTCAGGTAACTCGCCTTTTTCTTCAAGCATTCAACCTTCAGGGTTAGGTAAGGTTGGCACTTTAAATTTTCTGAAGAAAAGGACCAAAAGAAAAGAGCCCTTTCTTTAAAAAACTGGAAACATTTAAATGCTCTGGTTTTTTAAATTCCCATGTCTTTTTGCCACTTTGTGCTTCTTCAATTGTTTATGTCGTTCAAGAATTTTATCTGAAGTCTTAATTATCATGAAGATTATGAACAACAACAAGTTAAGAAGATAATTTATTGTACTTCACCCTATCTCTTGAGTCATGACGTACATTTTTGCTTCCTTTTTGAAGTTTTAGGGTATTTGTTTTGTGGCGTGCGCCTTTTGTCGGCAAAGAGATGGGCCGAGCTATCGTTTGACCTATACCTATATTATAGAAGTTCCTTTTTTTTACTTCACCTGGCATACAATACACCTTGTCTAAAGAAACCACAAAGTGATGTGACCTTCCCGGGGGAGATTCGTCTCCGGGGCGCGTGGCAATGTGCGCTTCCCACGTCTCCCCCTTCGAGCTTTTCAACCCCGCACCTGGGGGTAGCTTAGGAACAGCAAAAAAATCGTATCTCGTAACGACCGTTGGAGTTACGTGAATATTCAAAACCTGGCTATTGTAAGCTAGGTAGAAAGTTCCAAAAAAAATTTTCACCATGAATGGCCATAGTAATTCTTATATTATAATTTATAACTCAGCATAAAGTTATAAAATTGACAAACTATTTTCTCAAGTCATCTACGCTTTCTTTTTCACTTGATTCGTGATCTTCGCTCTCCATTTTATGATTTTATTATCACATTTTATGTGTTTTCTATATGAAACTTAGTGAGACTTTACAATAAGTTGTGAGGATGATGCCAGGACCGATAAGAGTAATTGGAAGAATATAAAACAAAGATCGTGACGTATTATTAAAGTATATACCCAATAAAAAAAATTAAAAAAGAGTTTAATATTCGTGAGTGAATGTTCCGACCTTCGACACTTTCTAATGACGGTAACTTCTAAGGTAGGTAACTCCGGGGAAAAAAGCGATTGTTACCTCATGTTTTTTATGATGGGAATCGTGCTGATAAATATTAAAATTGATAAATATTAATATTGCTTTGAAAAAATGTGTTTTACTATTTTGTAGAGGGAATAGGTTGATAAATAAAAATAACGATATGGAATCAGACATTGGACTCTGAAGACGATCTGTGATTTCGAATTGTAGCGTAATTCGTCAAAGGTCAGTTTCCCATACCCCACGCTCGTCATCTTCGTGGCCTTTCTCTTCGACCCAAATAAGAAGATAAGATTTTTTTTTCTTCTCTGCTGCTTCAATCGATGAGAAAAGCGGGGCTTCGGGGTCGGGAAGAATCTGCATAGCAACAGCTGATCAATGGCGTTGACCCAAGTCTCGGGTGACACACGTAAACATGTTTACCTGCCCTTTTTACGTAACCTTGGATTTGAACACTCAGCTGATTTTCTCACGGAACCAGGTGGACGGTGGACCCTTCGCCCCCTCTCATGACAATAATTGAGAGCTGTGGGAATTTTCTTATCAATTTTCATTGCAAAAGCATCGAATATGAAATCTTGTTATGATTCCGGACTTTTGGTTTTGAAAGGTTGAAATCCTATTTCGTAATTAAGTCCCTGAACTAGAATTACTAGGTTAAAGTTCAACTCAATGTTCCATTTTGCCTGAATTAGGACGGACTGACGTTTGCTCTTTTCATTTAAACTGCTTGATGAATTCTCCCATGTCGTTTCTACCGTAGTCATCGCTAAATTGCTCATTTGTTCCAAAACACTTTCAGATGAGTGCAAAAGGATGCCTATCATCTGGCCATGTAAATCGATATCCTGCCAACTTGGGAATTCCCCATGACACATGTCAATCTTAAAGCTTTTCAGACGATATTAGAATGTTAATAATACGTAGCCAAATTTTATATGTGATCCTCGCTGAAATTGGATATTTCTACGCCATACGTCTATGAAATATTATAGTTTTTAGTTTGATATTACAAAGGGGTTTCGTTGACAATGGAAAAGTTCGTTAGGACTTGAAAAGAAAGCTTGATAAAGGCAGAAGATGAGAGAGGAAAAAAGGAATCACTTGATGGCTCTGCTACAAAGGCACAGGTACGAATTGGGAAGAAGGCACGCGACGTAAGAAAGTCTTCAGGTGTAACCTACGACAAAAGTTACCCATCGGCTTCAGGGCAAAAAATTGTTTAACTTTTTTCCCTGCATTGACTGAACTTTCAACTATTAAACAAAAAGATTACAAAGTTTCCATAACATCTAAGTTTCATCATTTGCTCGACAGCAAACAACTTTTCATTGGGATTGATTACATACCAAAGATAACTTTGAAATTTCTGTCTGTAAATCGCTTTTTTTCTCAACCGTCTAGCCTGTTAAGCTTTCCGTGAAAAAGAGAAAACTTATAAAAGCAAAGGGTTCGACAAAAGAGTCTGGGTCTCAGACGGATGGAGACACCTTGCAGTCTGAGAACCCTTTCTTACTGCAGGTGACTTAGGGGGTGGTTTCTTTTGAGAAAAAAGGGGTTTCGTTTTTACTACGGCTTACTCGAGCATAGCCACATTCAAATAAGTAGATCACCTGCACTATTTGACCCAGTTTTTCTTATTATACTCAAGAAAAAAAGAAGAAGCTTGAGAAAGTGTCAAGTCCGTGGTTTCCACGCTTTTTACCCCCTTCTCTAGCCACTTTTATCGAACTTGTGTCACCTCTCAAGACTGCCAAGGTTATGAAACGCTTTTTTAAATGAACTTTTGTGCTAATAACGATGAGTTGCTATATTTCGAGTTATCACTTGTTACATTCTACGTAATCATTAACTTTCTCTAATTTCCGATCAATTATTACCTTTCATTATTCTTATCTCGAGATGAGAAAATTTGAAAAGGAAAGGTGCTCGCGATGAATAAAATGGAGGATCTCTATCTCACCTGGGTTGTTTTCCCACAGGGGCGCATCTGCCTTTTCGTCCTCCTCAGCTGCTCTTTGAATTCAATCTTAGCCCTAAAAATATTAAAACAAAGTCTCATCCAAGAATAGTAAAACATGTGCTCTCGATATGATTTTGAGACCCACGCTAGGTTTTTTTATGTCCTCACGTTCTTCGGACACGTGTTTTTCGACAACTTTATGGCTCGTTTGAAGGGTAATTGAGTCCTAGGCTGTAAATCCCCTTAAAATCTTTTTTTCATACCTCAAAGCACGTACGATGACCTTAACATCTGGAAGTCATTAAAACATGACCGGAGGTTCCTAAACTATGGAAACGGATCGAAACTTAAAGGGCCCAGTTTTAAACTTGGTACTTGAGCACGAAATAGCGACATCTCATCTAGACCTCCCTCGGCTCAGTGGAAATTGCAGTCTGTCGCATCCCATTAATCCTATCAAAGGGGACACAAAAAACTGACGTCATGTCTATGCACTTGTTACTATCCCAACAAGGGTTATGTGAATGTCGTCATCTCGTTTTTATCACCCCCTCAATCGAAAATCGAATTCTTTATTTTTCATCTTGTTTACTAAAATATTGTACATTCAAGACGCGTGTCCCATAAAGGGAATTCACAAAAATATCAAGTGTTACCCCTTCGTATGAAATATTCATAAGGTAAGGCCTTTGTAAGCCAAAATCGTGGCATAGAAGTTAATCCTTTTCTTTTAAATCTTCATATTTGATGTCCTCAAAACTCAATGCAACAGTTTAAACCCTTTACCTATGATAATTTAGTATTCAACAGGCAGCATAAAAACACCCCGAACACGAAATACAATGGTTTTTTTGAACTTTTTCAGTCAATAGTTGAAGGGGGAGAAATTTTAGCTAGGGGTAAATATAATTCTAATGGAAGAGGGGTGAACATAGACAGATGTGCCCACCCCATCGTCATATGGCAAGGTACAGTTAGATCGGAAGTTGGGGGAATCTATTATTGTACCTTTTATTTAATGCAGGAAGCATGTTTTCAAATTAAAATCGAAAATGGAAAGAAAATTAGTTACAAAGTAGACCACAACCACAAATAAGTAGGCTCTCATAAAAAAAACGTTGGAAAACCTATAAGCAGTTGAGGTAATGGTAGGTTCGGGGTTTTCTGTTGGCAGTTTTCTGGATGTTGGGAACATGAAGGGGAAATTCGTCTAGGTGGATTGTTATCTTTAGCGTCTTGCAATATCTGATCATGAGGAGGAAAAGCCCCCTCGGTTCTGCACTGGAACAATGAAGCCCGCTTATGAATGGGTGTTCATTTTCAAGTAGGGGGTCTTTAGATCCTGAAGGCACAGCTGAACGGAAACGTGGAAGGAAGTGGAGGGCGGAACGGAGCACGCGACACCTGCATTGGCCGGATCTAAAAATGGGAAATACTCGAAAACAATTAAAAATGTTCAAGTTTATAAAAATTCAAGGATTAAGTGGCGCTTGTTTGTCAACCGTTACCCGATAGTAATCGCGCTTATTATTCAAACAACGTTTTTACCCCTTTGCTTTGAATCCTACTGGGAAAAATTCAGTTTCTGGAACATCTCCGAAATCTTAATGAAGGCTCATCATTGTGATGTCTGGAATTCAAAAATGTTGGAGCCTTTTTCCCTTCTTGTTTTTCTTGATTGAAGTTTAACTACTGGTGTTCATTGCTAACTAAAGGTCCTTGAGCCAGATCACCAGAGCGGAAACGGAACATCCGCTGAACTGATCTGATGAAAATTATACAAGAAAGAATTTTTGTGAACCATTCTTGAAGTATTTTAAAAAGCACTTTATTAAATGGACGTTTTTTAAATCTCAGAGGTACAAAAAACGTTTAAACAGCCCAGAATAAAATATGGGAATCGGTAGTTGATTTTTTCTGCCCTAGGCCGTATATCGAACAGGTGGCAGGAGATTGGGTCAACAGCTGATGCCCCGAAGCTTCCTTTTTTCGTTTCCAAGAGTTGATTTGCATGAGTGGATAATCTAATAGTACAAAACCACATGTTGATTCTCTAGTAAAAATAACCACCTATTCAATGCGTGAAGATCCACACGTTTAATTTTTCTCTATATTTGAGATCCAAACAGGTTTACCTTGAAAATTCTTGACCCATACTCGTGCTTGATAAAAATATTAAATTAAGTCCGTGGGGACTTATTTTATCGAAGTAAAGACCTTCGACCCTGTATTATTTTGATTAAAAAAGCTTCTTCAGCGACCGGCGTCGTTTGTTCTTGGTCAGAAAACGTGCCCGTCTCTTTTAATTTTGGGTAGTTCGTCTGAGGGAGTTATTTTTAAAAATCGTGTCCACACTGTCTGGAGTATTATTTTACTCGTCTCTGTTTCCATCCACGATCCCCACCTATTTATAATAAACACAACTTTTGTTTTGCCACAGAGGCTTATACAATGCAACTAGATGATAACTTTTTCTTCAACCTTTGCTACACCCAAAAGTTCATGATGTTTCGCAAATGGAGTGAGTGTTTATTTTACTATATAGTATATAACAATGTTTTTAATTTTAGGGGTAGTTTAAATTCATGTCCAATAATGACATGTCAAAAAAATTAGGGGGTTCCGCCTTTTAATTCCTGGCCAAGTCAATTGTTCGCCCATTGTTTCCCTCAAAAGTCACCCTATGACGAATTCGAAAGGAAAGTTCAATTTGGTTGCATTGTTTTTCTTCCATTCATATGTAAAATAAGCGATGTGATTCGTTTTGAGCAAAACGAACATTAAATTCCTCGAAAGAAGTGAAAATTGTTGCGTGAAACTGTACAATTAAGACATACGGAGTGAAAAAAGAAGAAAAATTTGAGAAAGGTTCACAGTGTGGGAGAATTTTTAGATTGATGTCCCCTTAATTTTACTCCTTGACCTTCCCTCGTTTAAAAGCCACACCTCCATCAAATTTAATTGTTTCATTGTAGCGTTTTCTCTTCGTTTGAAACTTTTTTTTTTTCGTTAGCTTCTTCTTCTGTCTAATCACGTTTCCCAGGACTCTGAAGCTCCTTATTTTCCCCCTTGAAACTCGTGACTTACTCGGATTTCAAATGCGCCCACTCATCAACCGTTCGTTGACTCCGAGGCTAATCACTACCGAGGGTTGAATCCGTGAACTATGTTTATATTTTTTGACAAGGTTAATTTATAGATTCAATAAATTTGTCTCAGAACCAATCGACCCTAAACCCTGCAGTGTCAGTGTATGTATTTTTGTTCTCTGGGAAAACGTTTGGCGTTAATTTAGGAAAAGTGTCGGGTAATGAATCATTACTAATGACCACGATGTTTTTCGACGAGTCGCTCTTGTGGCAAATAGTCGTATCGACCTGCGACCGGAACCAATCGCTTGTATTCGTTTAAAGTTTAAACCATTAGCCATGAACCTTTGCTTGACCCGGAAAACGTTTTTTGCGACTTTCCCGCGAGATTTTGTCATAGAAACTGGCTCCTGAAGAATAAAAAGTTTTCAAACATCTCAATTCAAAACATGACATTTCACTCGCTAGTCTCAGTAGATTCGTGGATATTTAATTGTTTTTAATAAAATTTCATGTCAGACCGGATTATTAATTTGATTATTAAATAATTCTACCTTTCCTAGCTTTTATATGCCCTTTATTGCCGAGGATCTTGACTGAAAAAGAAAAGAAACTGATAAATAATTAATACATACATAGTAAATAATAAATAATATAAAATTATTTTGCTTTCCTTACTTTTTCTCAGTTATACTCGTTTTTTTTCCGATCTCGAGGTAGGAAACTACGATCTCGGAGGAGCTTCATAACATCGCGAACGCTTCATTCATTGAAGTTGGAACTCCCCCTGCCCGGTTTGAAACTCAGGCCAGGCTGAGCTCCTCTCGCAACTTGAATCCTGGTACCACACTAGCCTTGATATTGTCGCAGGATCGCAGTTCGTCAAGAGCTCAGCAATAATTTTCAATAATAAAATACGATGTACATACTTACCTTCTTTTTAGTTAACCAAAATTATTATTATTCTTGTTTTTCTTGGAGTTTAATTGTTATACGTAGTGAATATATGATTTTTCAACCTGGTTATGTACTAGATACCTAGTATGTACCAAGATATCACCGAGTTGTTTTCCCATCACATATACATTACTTCGTGGAAATTTTCTTGTTAATATATGTTTTCATTTGAAATCGAGTTCGTGTGGGGTTCTTCATGATGTTTCATGTTTACATTTCCCGTTTTGAATTTCACCGCCGCACTGAGGGGAACGGGACAAGTAAAAGTCGCGCATCTTCGGTAGAAATAAACGATTAGAAAGCTTCTTACGCGATTCCCGTTGTTCAAAACGCGATATTGGAAGAAACGTTTTCTCTTATGTCTTTTCGTTTTGTAAAAGACGAAAAATTTCTCATTCATCGCCTCTTCGGCCTTGCTCATTCATGACTAGCAAGGACAGCCATTAAGAAGAGCGCAACCTGTGACGTTCGTTGGCCAGTACGTCCACTAATTTTCATATCTTCATGCCTCAAGATTGTGATAATGATCTAGAATAGGAATATGCTCTGGTAGTTTTAAAATGGTTTTCTGATTTCGAGAACAAATTTTTTTTCAACATCCTTTCATGACGTAGGCGACGCATTAACGTTTTATTCAGTCACGACTTGTTTCATTAGGTTTTTTTCACCGGAAACACGTTTTTTTTTTTACATTTTTAGAGCCGTAAAAATAACAAAAAGTGACTTTCAAATTATTGCGATAATGTACCTACAGCTTCTAGTAACATTTTCCCATAAGGACCCGTTTTCATGTAAATTGCCCTCGCCTAATGTGAAATGATGTGGTATTCGGGGAACTAGAGAGGAAGTGAGAGTGTGGGAAGAACTGCGGGAGGCACGTATAGAAACGCACAAGTTCTGCCAACTCGCGGGGGCAGTTCGACTTTTTATGAATGAAATCCCTTCACACATAACAATATTTTTGGTTTACATTCGTGATATGCTCAATAACATTATTATAAACAAAAGGCAGGATGTGGATGTACGCTAGACTGACAGGAACTCCGTCCGGCCAAGCTCAAAACCGGTACGAAACTTATCTTGTGCGTAGGGCACATATTCGGCATTTAAAGTCAGATTTAAAACATTTTAATTGACCTTTTCTCGGTTCTTATTTGAGAAAGGCGAACTTCTCGTTACCTACAAGGCTCAAAATACAACATGACTCCGTTAAGGCACTAAACCGTTTTCGAGTTAAAAGCAAAGAGATTTACGACCTCATCGAGAGCTCTCGTTCCCACAGGGTTTCAAGAAAAATTTTTACTCCATGAATAATCGACCAATAACCTTCATGTTTGTATTCTTCTTGAAATTGGAGACGATTTCCAAATATGGATTTCTTGTGTTCCAAAGCTTTTTAATTGAGACCTTCCCATCGTTTAAGAAAGTAGACGTTGTATGAATGAAAAATACATCAAACGTTCCGACCACCCCCTAGATATAAATCAACAGGAAATCTGATGAATGAGCCCTATTGAAAAACAAAAGGCCGGCACATACTTTTGAGTAAAACCTCAATTCAAGCTTCGACGCCCTCATAATCCTTACAATATAGCGACCACTTTCCCACATCGATGACGAAACCCTGCATCAACGGACGCGAGTGGGCTAAGTTGACACAATCGAACTTTACTTCCGGAACTCCTTCAATGAGAAATAATTCAAATGGTCATTGAACTTAGATATTCAAACTAACTAAATACAAGACCCTGGTAGTTCAAAATTGAACAAGAAATTGAAAGAATAGTGGAAATCAGAAATGGGTCGTTGTGACATGGGAGGCATTCCTTTACTATCGACGAGCACGCTAATCGTATACGCTTCTCCAATATGCATGCATCCATTTTACCCCGTGTTGACCCAATTTCGTATTTTCCTCTTCCTTATTTTTCATCACACGCAACCTTTGCTTGGCGCAAACACACTTTGTGTAAATAACAAACAAGATTGTGGTCCTTATGTCGAAAGTCTTTGATGTACGTTATTGGTATTTGAGGTACTGGGTACAACTGATGCAAAAACCTATTTCGAATTTCAAAAAAATATTCAATAGGTGTTATGTATATCTTCATGATGACTTCCTATGCTTCAACGGATTACAGAATCGATAGGCTTTATTAGCTAGTTTGATTAAAGCCTACAAATGAAGTTTATTCATGTGTTTTTAATTTTTTGTCTCTGTTAAAAGTAATAATGGGACTTGTTTTTGATAAATTTGGGGGTCAAATTTTGCCACGAACAGTCATTGAATGTGAAGATGGTATGCTATTGTGTTTTTATAATTTGTCTTTTACCATGAAAGGTGATTGTAGCATAATTATAATGTAGGCTCATATATGAGATCGGAGGGTGATATAAAAAATAGGTGGGGGTAAATATAGTAGCCTCCCCCTCTTAAGTATTACTCAAAGGCAGATGGTTACCCCCCACCCAAGAGCATAGTCGGATGGGTCGCGTGCCTCCCGAGATCCTACTATTCGAGTCAGTCTTTCTTCGGCTCTTCGGTAGGAAGGGATCCTCTCGTAGATACAGCGAGTCTTAGGAACCCCTCTCCTTCAGTCAAGTTAGTGTCCAGTGTTGTGTTCATTAATGGGGGTCACGTCAGCTTTTGACATCAAGCCACCTTCGACCAAGATGAAGATGTTTAAAAAAGTCAAGAAGCGCCTTGGTTTAGGCAAGTACCTTCTGGTTTTTTCCTTATTAACGAGTCGTATTAGCGCACAATTTCACTTTCCCACGGTGTTGTGCATCTTGACGGGGAAAGGATGTAACGGACTTTTTAATCCTTCTGTTTATAATTAACCCACGTTTATTTCCCACGCTTCACCCTTTCTTGGCTGTCGCCCTTTCCTCAGGGGGAGTGCTATCTTTGATTGTAACGTACATAAATCAATCCTTTCTTGTGACCTATCGACCAAACAGCTCTTCCAGTTATCCAGCTAAGCCACCAATAACGCGTTTCACGCTACAAAAAAAAATTCAACATCGATTTTAACTACCATTGCTACATTCCGCCGAATATTTCTCAATTAGTTTTTTTTTCTTTGTCAATTGTGGAAAAACCGGAGCACAATGCAAGTTACTTCCTTATAGAATAATTTTATTCAACTTAGGAATGTTGAGTGAGCGTGCGTTACGCAAAATCGTCGTTTAATCAGACTATTAGACATGGTTTTGGATGAATTATACATGAATCACCGTATCAAGAACTGGATTGATCATCTCTCCTCCCTTTTTTCTTCTCTCTTGGGCCGTCTCTAGTTAGTTCTAAAGCCCCCGTGGGAATATCCATGTGCCCGCGTGTTGACATCTGCCCATTTCCACGTTTCTTCCGAACGAATAATTTTTATGTGGGGGAGTATGGAGTATGTGGGCGTTAAGGTTTAATTGAAGTCAATTCTAAGGGTCTTCACAGTTAACACCCACCTTCGTTATAGGTACCAATTAAATGTTTTTTTCCTCTTTCTTTTGTGAAAATGTGAGATATGGTCGAGTGTGAAGAATGCTTTTCAAGACGAGAAAAAGCTTGAATGCGATGGGCAGGGTAAAAAAAAGCCTAGGACTAATCAGTAATCGTGTCCGATTATAAACGCTTTCGACAATAGGGCGGGCATTGTAGCGGGTTCGTGTATCCAATTAGTTTTTCGAGCGAAGGTCTTCCTTCAAGCCTTGCGTCGCCTTGTCTGGCAAGGATGTTGACGGAACTTGTATCGGCAAAGTTAAAGGCCGAAGCTCAATTTCAAGGTTTAACGGTTCGCTTTGCGACTTCAGTTCGAATCTTTCTCTTGTTCAAGAGCTACATGGTTGTCGCATTCTGTAATTTTCACTTCCCCTGCTCGTGCTCGCACGGTAACATTTTCATTTTTCTTTCGAAATTGATCCTGTTTTGTCCTGTCAAGCTCTGATTCGCTTCGTTAGTAGAAAGTCTTATTGGCAACCTTTAATTAATTTTTTCTTTTAATTTTAGGAAGGGGTATGAGCAGTGCCAACAACGCAACTAATAATCTTCCTCCTCTTCTCTTCCATCGTGTGCATGGCGAAAATATCCGAATTTCGAGAGATGGAACTGTCGCTAGGAGATCTGAAAGTTTTTGCAGAGGAATCTGCTTTTCTGCCCGTCCTGTAAAAATTGCTGAGAAGGTATGTTTTTCATTGATGTGAAACCATTGATTGAAATAGAATCTCTTGGCTTCTATGAAACCTTACACGGATTGTATCTCATAAATCTCTTGTTTCAGATATGTTTGAGAATCGCCGATGTATCGGATAGCTGGAGCGGCGTCGTCAGGTTTGGCTTCACGAGCAATGACCCTAGCGGACTCCAATACAATTTGCCCAAGTACGCTTGCCCGGATTTGACAAACAAGCCCGGATACTGGGCGAAAGCCCTCGCGGAAAGGATGTGCGAAAGAGACGCGACCCTTTTTTATTACCTTACGGCAGCCGGTGACGTCCATTTCGGTGTGAACGGTGAAGAAAAGGGGATTTTCTTCAGCGGAGTCGAAACACGAGGTCAACTGTGGGCTATGATAGACATTTACGGAAATACGACGGCTATTGAACTTTTAGATCCACGAGAACAGTTAAACAACTCGAGACGTCACGGTAGTGCGGAAGACCCGATGAGGTTTATCGTGCCGCAAATGGCCAATTTGAGTGTTCAAAGTGCTCCTCAAGTTTCTTCCGAAGTCCCGACCCATACTTGCGTCGTCGAGCCGACTCCTCCGCCCCTTCGATATCAAAACCCTTCGACGAAATTCACGCCTCTTCCTTTCCACCGAACTCGCGGAAGAAACGTTCGCCTGAGTAACGACCGGTGCATTGCAAGTCGAAGTGAAACGGAATTTTCTCAAGGATACGTGTTTACCTCGAGGCCTATCCAACTCGGCGAAAAAATAGTGGTGCAAGTACTCGCAACGGAGCCGATGTACTTGGGCGATCTCGCACTCGGTTTAACATCTTGCGATCCCGCTCACCTTTCGCCTCACGATCTTCCGGACGACTCGCATCTTCTTTTGGACAGACGCGAATACTGGGTCGTCAACAAAGACGTCGCGGGAGGAGCCCAACGGGGCGACGAACTCGCGTTCTGCATAACGACTTCCGGCGAGGTCCAAATGAGTAAAAACGGAGGCCCTTCTCTCACATTGATGCACATCGATCATTCGCAAACTCTTTGGGCGTTCCTCGATATTTACGGATCCACGCAGAAAATAAGAATTCTTGGATCTATTCCTCATCCGTCTCAATGTAAGTTGCTCATTTTTTCTGTACATTTTTTCCCTTCTACCGGTTCCCTTCTTGAAAATAAGGGTGAGGGGAGTCCCGGGAGGGTCGTAACGGAAATCGGCCTCCCCTCACTTCCCCCTGTTGTGTACCGGATTTAAAGGACAATAGCCTTTTTGGGGATGCGTAACGACCTCGAAAAGAACTTGCATAACATTTTTAAAATTTAAAACTAATAAATCCTTTTTTATTTTAGCTTGTTCACCTCCTAGTCGAGCCCTTCAACAGATTCCACTGAATTCTGTACCTCAGCCTCCTGAAAGATGTAGGCCTCCTGTGACTGTAGCAACAGCTCCCGGCGTCGGCGGCGGAACCGTCCTGGTTGTCAATTTACCTCCTCCAGCAGGAACCAACAGTCCGCCTGTGTATCCAGGAAACCAGTCACATTTATCATATAGCCCAACATATGTCGAGGTAAAATTTTCTTCTTAAATTTATTTCAATTTTTCTAAACGAATTTTTACTTTTTAGCCTGTTAATCTGACTACTACCGAAGGAATCAGAGAATGGGCCGAGAACAGCATCACCGCTTCGCAGCACTCCGATTGTTCCGTCTGTTATGAAAGAACCGTTGATTCAGTTTTATACACATGTGGTCACATGTGTATGTGTTACGAATGTTCCTTACAGCAATGGAAAGGAAAAGGGGGTGGACACTGTCCTCTCTGCAGAGCCGTCATTCGTGACGTCATACGCATATTTAGATCATGATAGTTAGTGAGGATAGTCATTGCTTAAGCATCTTTGTTAGTTCCTTTATTATCAATTATATATTATTTTTTAAAACGATGGATGGAGTGTATACCAAGTCACAAAAGAGGCTTTTATTATTAATTTCGTTAATTTAATTTTTTTTTATTGTCAAAAAAGACGCTACCAAGTCAAAAAGTCTTTTTTTCTCTATTGTTTTCATTCGCCATTTTCTGCATGGCCTTTTCTTCTCAAGTAGCCAAATTATCGCTCCTTATTCATTTTGTAATAATCTTATTTTCACAAGTTTTTTATTGTTAAGTGATTATTGAAGCCAAAGAAAATTTTTTTGTTGAACTATTGTTCTTAGGCCTATATTTATAAACCCCTGGGCTCAAATCTTTCTCTTTGTTAATAACTCTTGTAACTGCACATTGTCCTTTCGGATGTAATATTATTGTGTAAAATATTTGCTGTCTTCCCCTACACTTTTTACCTTTTTGTATCATTAATGATGGACTTTTTGTAAATATTTTATCTGTTATTTCCACGTTTATATAAATGAGAGAGATGAGATGCCACAAAATAAGCGAACGAATCTCGTGTTTTTTTAATGGTTATTATTATTATGTGTGTCTAGTCACAAAGTCTGGTTTTTCAGAAAATAATTTTTTAAGTTCGTCACACGAACGTTTTAAAAGAAGCAAAACAAAAGTCAAAAACTATTGTTTCTAACTACATTATGATTAATATTGATATTATAAATAAAGGGAATGATTTTTTTTCATAATGTCTAATAATTATTAAGTACCACAATATCCAGAAGAAAATTAGCAAAACTATTGTTTTTCAAATCGCTAATGTACTTCTAGCCTTGCCGAGGGTGAATTAAAAGTGAAAAACAATTCAGCTAATTATGATCCCTTAAGATCTCTGCGCTGATTCCTATGTCATGACTCATGAAAATGGATTGAGGAAAAGCAGGAAAATAATAGCAGGTGAAAGTTGCCCTGTCCAATGTTCAGTTCTTTGTGATGTCCCGACTCCAGGAAGTTCAAACACTACCACTACCCAATGCAGATGAGTCTCTGTCAGCTTCGACCGTCAAAGAGTGCCGAAATTGATAGGTAATTGAAAGAATGTTCCATGGCATAGATTCCTTTAATTGATAAAGATTGCTGCACTGATTCCTGATGAATGAAGGAGCGAACGTTGCTTGTGGTTGCCTTTAGCAATTGTCATGTCAAAGTCCCGGAAGTTCAAGCGCTTTATCAAAGTCATCTTTTGTTGTTCAACATCTTTAGCTAACACAGATTCCAGAGTTTCGGCTTTGACCATAGATAGGGGCCAAGTGGTAGGTAAACAAAGGAATATGTTGGGTATGCCTTTTTATCCTTAAGATATCTGCACTGCTTACTATCTCATGAATGGTGCCTAATAGTGCTACACTTTACACAGCACAGATGAAGCGCCACCGTGTCAGCTTTGACCATCTATGCCAAATATAGGGATTACAAGAATACAAGCAGACTCTTTTATAAAAAACATACACTTTCTCAGCTTCCTGTGTCGATTAGTCCAAAAGAAATACAGAACCTTGAAAATCGAGTGTCCTTAAAGGTAATCAATTCTCTACATGAATGCACCCCACAAAAGCAATAATTGATAATGGATAAGTACCTACCTTTTAATTTCAACACAAGTCACAACCTCTGGAATCAAAGCCAAGGCTTAATGCAAGAGATAAATGATAATGAATAAAGTAACAAAGTGGTGAAGAGAAACATAGTTCCGCGTGCCGCGTGATTTCTAGTTACGATATTTTAGCGCCAAAATGAAATTTAAACAGAAAATGATAACTTAATAGTTCATAAAACAACCACCAAATAATTTCCCCATTTAATTCTATTTATTTACTTACAAACTTAAATTTCATTATATTTTGAGTGGTTTGGATTTTAAAAAAAGTAAATTTCTTTTAAAAAGTTAACATTTTTTCAGCAGTTTTTGATTTTGAAGGCACAGGTTGTCCGTTTAACGAAGGTCGCGCTCTGCGAACGGCGTTTTCCGTTTTCTGAAGGTGACGCAGCTCCCTACTTCCTTCTTCCGCCATTTTCGGCCGAGTATCACCACGTGTAACATCAGTCAGCGTTTAATTTTTTTTTTAAATATCTTAATTTAGTGTTCTTTTTTAAAAATTTACATCCAAGTTGAATATTGATCGTGGAAAAGATGAATTCCGGGAAAGAGGACGACGATGGAGAAACGCCACAAGTCCAATTTCACGAAATGGAGCTCGACGATCGTATCCTCAAGGTATTTCTCAATCATTGTTTTTAGATTTAATAATTTTTTAAATTTAAATTAAAGGCGATTGCGAAATTGGGATGGATGGGACCGACGCCTATACAGGAGCGCGCCATTCCTCTTATGATCGAAGGTAAAGATCTTCTCATCCGTGCGAGGACGGGATCCGGAAAAACGGGAGCTTTCGCTATTCCGGCCATTCAAAAGATCCTATCATTGAAAGAGGTGGGGATTTTAGGTTTTTTTATTTATTCAGTTTTTTCATGGGGACGCTTCCAGGTCTCGCCCGAGCAACACGTGAGAGTTCTCATTTTGGCCCCTTCTAAAGAGCTTTGCCATCAAATTCACACCAACGTTCTCCAGCTCACTAGAAAATGCACCAGAGAAGTCCGAGCAGTCGATATTTCACCTCAGGTAATTATAAAACTAAGACGCTTCCATCCTAACCTCATCAACAGGTGGTCGGCTTCCCATTCCTTTTATATCCCGACTCATTTTACGTTTTCGTAATTTATTCTTATTTCACCCTATTCATTCATCAATAGCATAGTAGTATAGAACATTTGATTGATCAATAGTTATCACAATAGTGAATTAATCATCAGCGGTGATTTGTCATATTATCAGATATTCTGTTATTAATTTTTAATTAGATCAATTGTAATTTTTAGGATGAATTTAATGTTTTTAGTGTAAAATGGAATTGAAACGAGCTAAATGTTAATCAAATGGCCGAGAGGATGTCAATAAGTCATGCATATCCTCCCACTTTGCCTTTTCCTGTTTTCATTGTTACATTTGAATTTTCACTTTTTCAGGTCGATGTAGCCCAACAGAAGCCGTTATTGGTCGATTTGCCCGATATCGTTATCGGAACGCCTGCCCGTGTTTTAAAGCACATTCAGGCCGAGACTTTAACCTTGAAAGAACTTCAAATGATCATTATCGATGAAGCTGATCTTTTGTTTTCTTTCGGATACGAAAACGATACCAAAGAAGTCACAAAGTAAGTTGATTAACTTTTGCTCTTTTTTTTTAGTTCAAGAAAGAAGATCTTTAATAAGAAATTAGTGGGTGAATATCTAGTGTCATGTATTTTCTTATCATGACTAGATATTTCACTCATTCGTTTCCTATTGAACAGTCAACACTCATCTTTAATCGGCATCTTCAAAGAATATTTTGTTATTTTACAATGAAAATTTGTAAATAAATTGTTCCATTTAAAGTACATTAGTTTTTAGTTCTTTAATGGCTGGTTTGTAATTTGTCGACTCAAACGCAAACCAACAATTAATAAATACTCATTTTATGTAGAAGTCTTTCAACTCATTGTACAAAGGTCCATGTTTCCTATTTTATAATTAGCATTTGAAATGATTGTTACAATGTAGGAACCCCTGTAGAAAAGTATTGAAGTTTTTTTTATGGAAGAATTGTTTCCCTGAGACTAGAAGTGATACTAAGCAAGCAAATAATGTCTTGCTGTCACAGAAATTACAAAGCTCCCGTCTTAATAAACAAGGGTATTCAAGCAAGGCCTCATGTTTCAGGGCAGAACTCCATGAAGGGACATCCTATTCTAAAAGAAAATTGAGTTTTCTCAGCTTTCATCTAATAGGCTTGAAATTTAGCCCTATAAGATGAAAGATTTCAAATTTATTGCTACCCAAGAAGCTGAGAAACATCAATTTCCTTCAAGTTTTATGTCCATCACTTTTAAACTTGCTTAGTTAGATATCAATTTTTTTTAGGCACTTGCCTAGAGTGTGCCAAGGAGCTCTTGCCAGTGCTACATTATCCGACAATGTTTTATCATTGAAAAAGCTTATTCTTCACAATGCTGTCACTCTTAAGCTAAACGAGTCCGAACTGGCACCCATCAGCCAGTTGTCTCATTTTAAACTCCATGCTGAAAGAGACGAAAAGCCTGCAGTTTTAAACACGTTGTTGAAACTTGGCCTTGTCCGTGGTAAAACAATCATATTTGTCAGCACAGTCGACAAATGCTATAGGTAACTGAATTTTATTTTGTGACCTTTTGTTTAAGTTTGTTTTTAGGTTAAAATTGTTTTTGGAACAGTTCAAGATACCGAGTTGTGTTTTAAATTCTGAATTGCCTGCTTCCGTTCGATGCCATACAATAAATCAGTTTAGCCAAGGCAAATATGATATTTTGATCGCCTCGGATGAAGCTACGATGAACAACCCTTTTCCTGAGGCTGAAGAGAAAAAGAAGAGCAAACGAGTCAAAGATCAAGAATCGGGGGTTGCAAGAGGCATCGATTTTCAAGAAGTTTCCAACATAATAAACTTTGATTTTCCCACTTCTACAACTTCATATATCCATCGTGCTGGAAGGACGGCCCGTGGTATGAACAAAGGAACCGTCCTGTCTTTAGTAAATATTGCCGAAGTTCCTTTGTTGGAAGAAGTCGACAATTATCTTAAACAAGGCCTTCAAACAGACACCGTTTTCAAGTAAAAATTTCAAATTTTTGAAGCCTTTTAATCAATACTTTGTTCAGAGTTTATAAATTAAAATTATCTGAGATAGAAGCATTCAAGTACAGATCAAGGGATGCTTGGCTTGCAACAACCAAAAGTGCAGTCAGAGAAGCCAGACTAAAAGAAATCAAACAAGAAATTTTTAACAGCAAAAAACTCAAGGTAAATTTTTTTTAAAATATAAAACCATCATTATTTCTTTTAGGGTTATTTTGACGAAAATCCACGAGATATGAAAACTTTGAGGCACGACAAACCTCTTAAAATCATCAGAGCTCAAGCTCATTTGGGCAACGTACCTGAATATATTGTGCCCAATTCTTTGAAGAGTATCCCTGGTCTGGTCAAAATACGAAAAGGAAAACGAAAATTTAAATCAAACACGTCTGAAAATATGAAAAATAAAGTAAGCTAAGCTAATAAAATTTTATGCTTTTTAATTTTCTAGCTAAAACGATCTAATCCTTTAAGTGGCAGCTTTAATTTGGATGAGATAAACGAAAAAATTAGTGAAAATGTTTAATGTGTTACCAACTCGCCTATTTGTAAATCTTGTAAATAAAGTTGTTTTTTAAATTCAAGACTTTACCCAGGATATTCCAATTTTGTTTACTGACGTCTTCTAGGGCACATTAGGACGAAAAAATTCAAACCTGATTTCCCCAACCAGAGTACTGTCCAAATGGCCAACTTACAATTTTTCATCTCAAAAATAGAATTTGCCCCTCCTCAGAGTGTATTACATAATATTGCCCAAAAATTGAAGGATTGTGAAATAAAAGATACTAATTTAGATACACTTGGGTTTATTAATCTATACACTATACAAAGCACAGAACTCTGCCAGAAGAAGGGATACCATCTTCCAATGATGGCAGTCGAATGAGCACATTTATGAAATTGCCATTTTAATGGTCTTTTTATGTGGAATGATCCTTAAAGGAATGATAACTGAGTCACACGACACTGTACAATCTGTTGATAAAATATTTAAATGACAGAACAGGGATATTTATTGTTTGCGGAACAGCCGATAACAGGGTATGCTATTCTTGTACGTCATTATGTTGGGAGATCAAACAGAAGGTTCGCATTTCGCGTACAAAGTTCCAGCTTTCGCTTTGGCGAGTTCCGAAGCTTTTTTCGCAGCTCCTCTTATCTTTTCAGCGTTGGTCAACGTGTGTGCGGTGATGGGAGGCGGGAACATCGAGGAAAGGACGTGGTTGAAACCTCGGACCATTTTGTTGCAGTTGCTTTTCAGTCGCTCGACACCAAATGCTTGGATCGCTCGCCCAAAACCGAGAACTTGCGAATCCACCCATGCTGATCTTTCAGCAACCGTCCAGCTTGGATTATCTTCGCTTACCCGATACACGACTTTTTCAACGACACTCTAAAACAAAATCAAACAAAATTAATTTCT
Source organism: Orius laevigatus (assembly GCA_018703685.1). Classification (NCBI taxonomy): domain Eukaryota; kingdom Metazoa; phylum Arthropoda; class Insecta; order Hemiptera; family Anthocoridae; genus Orius; species Orius laevigatus. The sequence goes on from JAGWEN010000067.1 coordinate 335,567, forward strand.
GATTTATTTTTACCATAACTTTAGTGTAGCCAAGATTCTTTGTGTAGGTCGTAAGGACTTTTTCTTTAGGATCGACGATCGACTCTTCTATTACTTTGACAATCGGAGAACCTACAAATCTTTCGCCCCATTTTGGTACTCGGTTGGTTTTCGTGAGGAGTCTTTTTGTGAACAGCTTATTCCCTTTAATTTCTCTATGTATGGTATCTTCGGATAAAACATGATTGCTGCAAAAGAACAATGACACCAAGATATGACACGTGTTTTGGCATACCTTTCCGGATTGGGGTATCTTCTCCAAAAACCTTGGACGACCTGATCCCAGGTGAAGTGGAAAACCGTCTTGCTTTCGTAATATTTGACCATTTTCAAATCTTTTAGATCATAATTTCGAAAAAGAATCAAGTACCCGATTACTATGACAGGCACTTCGGGGTATCAAGCCGTCACACGGAAAGAACACAAACACGCCTATCAAAAATTCGGATTAGAAAAGGCAAAAGAAAGGACAGAAACCTTCGATGTTTTCTCAAAAAAAAATTTTCCGTAACTTGAGCACGCCTATCGATTTTTTCTATTTTTTCATTTTCATTAGAAAAATTCCCATTCTGTCCGTAACACTAAACTAAAAAATTATTTCCGATAAAAAAAAGAAAATATTTTTTTGTTTGTCTTTTTTGTGTACTGAACATGTGAGAAGGGAAATTTCGACTGAGGCAACACTGGGTCGTAGTAGAAAAGGTTAAAATTATTTATTCTTCCGAATCGTTAATTAACTTTTCCCCGCATTCTTTATTTTTTGGAGTAAAATACTGATTGTCAATTCTTAGCTTTTCTGAAGAAACGTCCGAAGATGACATATCAACTTTACAGGAATACAACGCTTGGGAATACCCTTCAAGAAAGTCTGGACGAGTTGGTTCAGGTAATTGATCAATTTATCAGCAGGACTTATTTATTTTTCTTTAAATTTGTTACCGGATAAACTTCTAAACTACTTGGATGACAATTCCTGTTTTCAGGCATCGGGGATCTTACGTTTCGTGTAGGCTGATTGATTTAAAATATGAATTAGAATATGATTTAGAATATGTGGAAACTGGAATATGATATGAAAAAGGCCCTGGAAATTTTAAGATAATTGTTCCACTGGAAGCTGAGATATAGGCTTGAAACCCTTATTCCAATGAAAAAGAGATATCAAAACCCCTAATCCAATAGAAAAGAGGCTTGAAACTCCTAATCCAATGAAAAAGAGGCTCTGATCCCCTGAATAGTGCTTAAAATCCCCTAATTTCATGGTGGGGGGGGGGAGCCTTACACAATCTTGGAAAAGAGGATTAAAAACCCCTAATACAATGAAAAATAGGCTTCTAACCTCCTAATCCCATGAAAAAAGAGGCTCTAAATCTCCTGAAAAATGCTTAAAATCCCATGTTCAAAATTTCATGAAAAAGAAGCTTAAAAACCTGTAATCTTGGATTAAAAAGGATTAAGAGGATTAAAAACCCCTAATATAGCAAAAAAGAGGCTACCTATATACCTCCTAATCACATGAAAAAAAGCTCTAATGCCCTGAAAAATGCTTAAAATCCTCTAAACTTATGAAAAAGAAGCGTATAAACCTGTAATTTTGGAAAAGAGGATTAGAAACCCTTGATTCAATGAAAAAGAGGCTTAAAAACCCCTTAATGCATGAAAAAGAGGCTCTAATACCCTAAAAATGCCTAAAACCCCTAATCTCATGAAAAAGAAGCTTGAAAAAGCGCATTCTTGGAAAAGAGGATTAAAAACCCTAATACAATGAAAAGGAGGCTTCAAACCTCCTAATCCCATAAAAAAGAGGCTCTAATCCCCTAATCTCATGAAAAATAGGCTTAAAAACTCCTAATCTCTTGGAAAAGAGGATTAAAAACCCCTAATACAATGAGAAAAAAGGCCTCAAACCTCCTAATCACATATAAAAAGGCTCTAATGCCCTGAAAAATGCGTAAAATCCCCTAATCTTATGAAAAAAGAAGCTCAAAAACCTGTCATCTTGGAAAAGAGGATTATAAACTCCTGATTAAATGAAAAAGAGGCTTTAAACCTCCTAATTCCATGAAAAAGAGGCCCTAATCCCCTGAAAAATGCTTAAAATCCTCTAATCTTATGAAAAAGAAGCTTGATGAAGAAGAAAAAGAACCAGTAATCTTGGAAAAGAGGATTAAAAACCCTAATACAATGAGAAATAAGGCTTCAAACCTCCTAATCCCATAAAAAAAGAGGCTCTAATCCCCTAATATCATGACAAATAGGCTTAAATACCCCTAATCTCTTAAAAACTCCTAATCTTTTATTAGAGAATAAAAACCCCTCATCCAATGAAAAAGAGGCTTTAAATTTACTAATTCTATGAAAAATAAGCTCTATTCTAAACTTCCTAATCCCATTAAAATATGCTTAAAATCTCCTAATCACATTTAAAAGGATGCTTAAAAACCCCTAATCCCATGAAAAAAAGGCTAAAAAAACCCTAATCCCTTAAGGGGCCGTGAAAACAGTTATTCAATGATAGCTCATAGAAAAATGATCCGATCTGGACCGGACTTTTTTTAAAATGAAGCTTATTTATTTCTCCGCACATTCCACTAAACTTATTGTAATAAAAATAAATCTTTGTAGTAAAAAAAAAATGTTTAAATTTTTTTTAAAACTTTTTAAAGAATTGTTTAGTGAAATGCGCTCCACATAACAAAGAACATAAGTATGCAAATTTTGAATCAATTCCGATGACTCAATCTTTAGTTATCATTGAAATACTATCTCAACAAATTTTGAATCACGTGGGTTTTTCAACGAATCAAAGACAAGTGGGCGGAGAGAACCGGCTCCTCCTGCCGATTGAAGGGGAGGGATAAGTTTTAAAACCCTCGTGTTATGCGGGTCGCCCCGCCCTCGCGACAGGCGCTGGATGGGCCCTTAATAATTTTTATAAATTAATAAATTTGATTTTTGTGTTTCAGTATGGGCAGATTTCTCAGTCTTTGGCACTCAAAATTTTACTTTTGTTTGACCGATGCATCAACACTGCACTCGCCAACAGAGTTCGTGCTCGCCTAACTTTCAAGGTAAAATCACTTCCTCAATGGCTAAAATAAAATTCTCCATTTTTCAGGCTGGCAAATTAAACACCTACAGATTTTGTGATAACGTTTGGACTTTTATGCTCAACGACGTCGAATTCCGCGAAGTACAAGAAGTCGCCAAAGTCGATAAAGTCAAAATCGTAGCTTGCGATGGAAAAAGTAAGCGAAATAAAAATCCAAAAATTATTATTTATTTATTTTTAGGCCTCGGCGATGAAAATTCTTCTTCTAAAAGATGATTTGAGGACGACGACTAATTTATATCTTTTTATTTTATTGTGAATATTTTTTTTTCTTGTTCAATGTGGATAGATAAAGACTAGTTCGTTCTTGTATTTTTAAACTTCATATTCTTTAGTCAATTTTAGTGTGTTTCAAAATTTGTACTTATACCGTCAATTTCATTAGGTTAAACTATTTTTGTCTAGTTCCTCATTGTATTTTCTTCCATTTTTTGTATGCCAAAATTTAAATTTAGAAAATTTTTTCAACTTTTCGCTCACCCTTTAAAATCTGAAATTGCAATGTAGAAATGTTCTATTTCGCATAAACCATTGGGCACTAATAAAATAGTTAAATTGAATTATCAAAAATTCTAACACTGAACAAATTCACTCTACCTTACTTTTATTCAGCCATTATAAAATCCAAAATGAAATAGAAACATTAGGGGCTCACACTAATTACCCTGTGCCCTTCACCATATACTCAAGTTAGAAGAAAATTTTTTATTTTATTTTATCTTTTGTTGAATAGAAAAATCAATAATATATCAATAACTTAATAATAAAATCAATAATTTAAGCTACAAGATAAAACACACAATATACAAGAAATAAATTGATCTTGATGCTCAGTTTCCATAGCGTTAAATTGAAAGTTGCTATAGGGAAAGACAGTGACAACAGCAAAGTTGAAATATGAACACTTGTAGTAAATCAGCGGAAAGCGAGCATCAATGAAGATTATGAAGTCCATACAGAGTCGACTTTGCTCCTTAAAATTTTGACAGGCGGTAAAAGGTGGTCGCCGCACGAACATTTCCTTCCGGCGACAAAGTCCGCAGATCCTAATGTTACCGAGCAACTTGGGCATTTTAGCTTTCCCGAAACCCAGCCCACCTGAAAAGAAAATTAGACGAAATTCAAAAGAATGAAAAGACAAACGTTTGCTACTATTTCGGCGACCCATTCAGGGAAGTCTTCCTCCTGAATGTAGAATGCTGAGAGAGTCGCATCTTCGCATTCTTTCTCGGCCGAGCACTTGATTTTTTCTAAGTTTACGAGTTCATTATGGCCAGTGTATATGTCGAGGTTATTGCTAGTAAGGGATTTTCGGCACTTTTTGCACTTGAGATTTAAAGGCATTGCAAACTAAGTCAAACGTTAAAAACTCAAATTAAATGTCATAAAAACGGTCAAATCAAAAATATTGTTTCCTCAAAATGAAAATTCGTTGAAATTAAATAAAAAATAACAAAAAAATAATAATAATAAACTTAGTAAAACTATAAAGTTGACAAGGATTGTGCTAAAATACTGATAAGAGATGGGGAGGTTATTTGTTATTGAGGGTTCATTTAGCTCACTGATACCAACTACACTTTGTGACATTAGAAAGTACCATAAAATGTAAAGCGGCTATGTTTAATAAGAATTTTAGGGTTTTTTAAGGAAAATTTGAGTAAAAATGTATAATTTTGGGGATTTTTTTTTACATAACTCCAAAGTCCTATCTGCAAAAATTCTGCAAAGATTGTGACGTCATGAACCTTTTCGGCTAGTCAGAGAAGACCATTTTGAATCGGACATACTAGAAAATTTAGATGACGTCATAATCTTCAATTTTAGATTTTAAAAAACCCCCAAAATAGACATTTTTGCAGATAGGATGTTCTAACCATTAACCTTATGGTTTTTCGACGCCTCACAGTAAATAGTGTCCCAGCAACCTATAAGACCAAAATGATCAACCAATAAGGATAGGTATAAAAATGCTTATACTTATTAACTTTTTATTTGTAACTTTATTTCCTAAAAACTATTCACATTATAGGTACACGTCATGTAACATAAAAACCTTTGGTTTACATTCAGCTCAAATAGTTTTAAGTTTGAAATATTTTGCTTACGTCATTATATCATTTAGTATAAACTTAAATATATCTTATAAGGAGATAATGCCGATTGAGCATAGACATAGAGCCCTAGATGCAGGCATAATCCTACAAAAATATTAGCCAGTGATTGTAAAAATTTACACAAAAAGGTCCTTTAGAAGTACTTAACTGGTAATTCCCTGTATGTACACCTAAAAAAATACTAAATAGACAATTTATGCCTTGACGCTATAAAAAAATGAAGGCTCATTAGGTACCTCAATGGTACATAATTATATAAAATTTGAAAAATTAACAGTTATGCATAGTTTAGAAAATCAGTCTAAACACGACTATTATATTCAACTGCTAATATAGTTTTCTTCTAATTTATAGGATATTAAAAAATAAAATTTAAGACTAGATAAAACAGAGAAACATTTATGTACATAATACCCTTTTTTGTGTCGTTTTATTATCACAAATAAATAATAAATAAAAAAGAAGTTGGTACATTTTGGAAGAGAAGCTGTTTAAGCTTTTATAATGTTGTTGAGATTCTCGATGGAAGGGCCAGTCGATCCTTGAGGGCCGCCGCAATCGGGGCCGCCGTTCTGTCAGCAACCGTTTCTCAAGTCCGCACTTGAAATCTCGTTGGATTCGATCCATTTTTTGAGATAAAGAGGGCATTCGGGTTTGCTGTAACCCGCCTCGATGCCTCCTGGCGACTTCTCCTGGGTGAGCATATCACGCATAAGCTCTTCGACATCAACGTTGATGATCCGCTGCTTACAAACGGCGATCGCGCACACGAAATCATCTCCAGGCGATTTAAACCTGTGCTCCATGTATATACTCGTTTTATCCCAAAATGTTATCTAAAATCAGAAAATTATTTAGTTTGCAAAAAAGCCGAAAAGACTCTTTTTCTTCACTGACGTCACAAAACATTTGAATTTGAAAGAGATTTTTATTTTTAGATTTTTCAGTTTTGAGGTAAGATTGGATGAGGTAATTCATTTTATACTGTTATGGCTGTTAATTGCCCAACGGGGAGAAAACGAGGAGGTCGGGTCAAAGTGACCGGTCACGCGCCCAAGAGAAAGAATCCTTGATAAATACCTTCGAAACTATTTCGAAAAATGCGAATAATTTAATAAATTTTCTATATCGAATAGTAGAAGCTCCTTGTACGAGTCCGCCACCTTTGGAACGTATCTTTTGATAGAGTCTAGTTCTTTGGTAAAAATCAGCCCTTGCGAAGTCTAACTCTCGTAAAAATTTCGCGTTGTTGAGATGGTTGAGGAGGTAGTCGATGTCCGTTGACCAGCACCAACCTGTAAACAAAAAATAAAAAATGTCAAAATTTTCACCGATCATGCACAACCTTGAGAGCCAATGTTTTCGGGACCAAAATATGATGGTATCGCTGTTAAAAACGGAAAAGTTGTCAACGAGTCACGAAACGCTTTTCCGCAATTTGCCAATCCCTAAGTCATGTCGTTTCGTGAGATTTGAAATCTTCATGGGGGAAAATTTCCCAAATCGATAAATACGTTAACGATGAAATTATAATCGTTTTCTTCCTAGAAGAAAAGTCGTTTTCAACACCGTGAGAATTAAACACCTCTCGATCGTCGATATTAAAGCCAAATTGAAAGTCTATTAATTACTAAACCCATTTACTCCGTTGAAACCCGATAACGAACTTTTTATGGCTTCAGAAAATAAAACTCCATTAGTCTTCCGCCATCGAGGAAATTAATTTATTGATCAAGTTTGAATTGCTGTGAAGTCGAATTTCGATAATCCTGTAACCAACGGAACATCCGAATCTTCGCCAGTTTCTTTCAGTCCAGTGGCCATTGTTTGGCACCCAAGGTTTGGACTAGTGTGGTGGTGAACATATATATTGTCACCCCCATAAGCACAAGGAGGTTGAAAGTAAAAATTTTTTCAGTTTTTCGTCTATATCTCGAAAAATATTCGTCCTAGCGACATAACCACTTAGTTAAAAATTAAAGCTCACAAAATTTGCTACAAGTTTTATTAATTACTATTTTCAATATAATTCTTTGTTTTCGAGATATCCTATCTGGAAAATTGGTCATCTAAAAAGACAATTTTTTTTTGTCCCACATTGTTTGCTTCATTTTTTGCGGGAGAACCACTCGTCTGATTGAATCCGACGCCAAATTGAGAGACATAATTAACCCATTTACTCCGTTGAAACCCGATAACGAACTTTTTATGACTTCAGAAATAAAACTCATCCTTCTTCCGCCATCGAGGAAATTAATTTATTGATCAAGTTTGAATTAATGCTGTGAAGTCAAATCCAGTAACCATGGCAACAAAGGATTATAATTTATAGAGGGCAATGTGATTTAAATATAAAAAATTTCCAACCACCACAACCTAAGCAAAGTACATAGTAGGAAGGAGAAAGGTCCAAATTTTCAGTTTTTCCCCTATATCTCGAAAACTATTCGTCCTAGCAACATGACCACTTAGTTCAAAATTAAAGCTGACAAAATTTTCAACAAAATATATCAATCACTTTTGTCAATACGTTGCTTTTTTATCGAGATACATATCTTTGAAAATCGGTCATCTAAAAAGATAATTTTGCCTTACATTGTTGGATCTATTTTTTGCGGGGGAACTACTTGTCTGATGAGTCCAGATTAGGTTAATTTCAAAGGTAATAAATTTATAAGATGTTAATCAATTCATTTGGACATTTAAATCAACTTAAAGCCTTAATTGACTCAAATTAAAACAAACAAAATTGATAAAATATCAAGAAAATACGTCACTAATCCACTTTGAAGGATCCTCAGACAAACAAGTTATTTTCTTCAATATAAAAATAAATCACTACAATTATTCAAATGCGCGCGTCTATTTTTCCATTCATTATGAAATTGAAAAATAAATTTTTGCAAATAAACGTGAAAGTGAGAAATTATAAAGGGCAAACGTTTTTTTCGGAAGCTTTCTAGTCTAATCAATAATTTTGTTTGAAGGTCCACGCTTCTCTTGGCCATTGAGATGTGACCTTGTTTTCAAAGTCGAGGCGAATTCGAGATATAAGTTGAAATAATTCCATAATTGAGTTTTATATTCAGCGTACGTAAATCGGGGTTAAATGAGAGCTGTTGCGGCTGCGGTTACAGTTTGTCGGTCAAGCGGTTAATAAATGGTTGCCGCGTATAATAAATAACCAAGACGCGTTATGTCAATTTAAAATTCTTTTTTTATTATTAGCACACATAAAAAAAATAATCTGAACTAAACTTTAGTATCGTTGCGTGTTTTTAATTGTTTCTTAACGATCTTTTAGGAATACGCAAGGACAAAACAATCTTGAGGAACCAAAACAAAGATAAAGCATCATTTAGCGTCTAGGGAAGCTGTAAAGGGTGAAAAATTTCCACGGAATCTAATAACTTATATAACATATTAATGAAAATCCTATATTTTTGTGATCCCCAGAACGCCCTGATCAAGAAAAATGTCTCTAAGGCAGGAACCTCCGTTGCACCGACCGCAATAGCTTCTTTTCGATTGGAAATCAGCTAAAATAAAAAATTTGGAAGTAGGTGAATACACTGTCCTCCCCCTTTATAACCACGACTGTCATCAACAACATTTTCAAGCTTGATTGACTCATTTACCAATTTTCTGCGACAACAATCTCATTTCTGAAGGACATCAAGCCGAGTGGAAAGGTGAAAAATTGAGGACGAGAAAGATTTTTTTTGCATGACGTGTTTTGCATGGAATGGATTTGATGTGAATAATAAATCCTCTATTGATTGAAGATTACCTATTCAAGGTTCGAAGAAAATTCCACAGAATTTGAAGGTTTTCCCATCGTCCAGAATGAACTTTATTGTTTACATCTGGGTGTAATTGCAGATTTCATAACATGAAACCTGTTCCAGCATTCGAGAGAACCGGTCTAGGAGTACATTTCCGCCACACGATGATGTCCCCTGTCCCCACAGACAACGTTTTGACCCATTTATCGATAGAAGACCGTAAATAAACAGCTCATAAATTTAAAAATCGTGTTAATCTCGCAACGAATAAAACTAAACGTTAAACCTATGATTATCGACTTTGATAAATTAGAAGGATTTTTTTTTTCAAGTCTATTGCTATTTATGGGACATTCCCTCATGTAAGCTATAAATTAAATGGAATATCATGTACCAACCTTATTTTCACAAAAGTTAAATATATTTTATATTATTAGTTATAAATAAATTTGAAAGTAGAAAGCCATTGAGACATCAATGATTGAACTTTGATACGATTTTGAAAGGTCATTATAATATGTATATCCAAATGATGGTGCTACTCATTGCCTCAATCTCTGAGTTCGATTGGAATACAAAACTATGAAGAAGAGAAAAAAAATTAGCAAACGAGATTGCGCATTTTAGATAATAACTTCCGCACTGTTTTAAAATATTCCACTAATTGGGTTTTTACCCTTGATAAATATCAAAATATGGTAAACGGTTTAGAATCCTTAAAATTCGTTCTACGTTAGTAGTTCCGGAGTTCAAGAATCACGAAACAATAGTTATGCATAGAAAATGATATCATTCCACTTAAGAGAAAATAGGTGGTAATGACCGAACTAGCAATTAAAAGGGCTTAATAAGGGGTTTCGCAATTCACGGCCTGACTAAAATTGTTCAAATAGAACCGTTTAAACTGTCATTTTACATAATACAAGTACGAGTGTATAATTTTATTGTTAAAATTCATAAAGAATCGATTGGAAGAAAAATCCACCAAAAAAGAGATCAAATTAGTGTGGAATTTGAGTAAAAAAGGCAACAAAATTTAATTTCGTTTATAAAAAATCCTGAAGTAGCAGTTTTGCGTAATGATTGTAAGGAAATAAATTTCGCTCCGACATTTTAAACCAGTTTTCAAAGCTTTTAACAGAACGTGAAAGTTTTTTATCTTAAGAATCCGAAAAGTGAAGAACCAACAGAATCTTATCCATTTCGTCGTGGGCTTCGTTGTCGACAAGTGGTTTCGCCCAAATAAATTTTTTTCCTTCATATTTTAGATTTTTTGTTATGATGACCATGCAGTTCAATAACAACGAACAATTACGTAATTTGGCTCATTTATACTGAAAGTATTTTATTCTATATAGGCTATTATATCAATTTTCTTAAACTACTTTTATCTTTCAGAAATTGGAGATATTTCTTAAGTGAATAAGATATCAACCTTCGTGACCAGGCGTAAAAAATAAAATAAAAAAAACCGGGAAACTCTTTTCGCCATACTTGGAAGATTAAGTAGGACTTACATAAAAGTGTCCGAAACTACCGAAATTTCGTATTCCAGATTTTTATCTTGGCGGTAAAAAAATTTATTTTATTCACAAAGATTATTAAAAAAAAACGGATATTTTTTAATTAAAAATGGGGAAAGGAAAAATGAGATTTCAATATCAACGCGCCATCAAATGTGTCGTAAAAATTTCATTTCGTGCGGGGTTTAGTTCCTTTTATTTCTGTACGATAAGGGACAATGGGAAAACCCTGAAAAACATTTATTTGTCACTTTTGGTTTTTTTTGTGCGTAAAACAAGAGACCTCGGGAGAAAAAATTTCATTTGCTTTTCCTCTAATAGAGGATCAATGATTCAATGCGAGACCAAGGTTGACCGGTTTTGTAAAAGTAGACGGTGCAATGCCGGAAACCCGCAAAATTCGGATGTTAAAGGAAAAAATAAATGAGGTTAAGGTATTCCTTGAAAAGTCTAAAGAATTTTAATTTTTAAACAAACCTATTTGTAAAAATTTGTGTGTTCAGTGTATTGACAACTGGCTTAATGCGGGTAGCACAAAGGACATAAGGTAATTTCCACCCGCATCAAATTGGCGTCATTGAATTTTCAAAAGAATAAGAGGTCAGCTCCCATAGAAGCCAAAATTCGTTTTCATTGGGAAATCCAGAGCTGTCAAATTTTCGAGATCTGCAATTTACCTTCCAGCTAAGTTTCATCACCAAATTAGAGGGGCAAGAAACATTTCCCGAAGCAGTATTGACGTGCGATATAATAGGGCTCAGTTTAATCTCATTAAACATCTTAATACCTCTTAAATATCTTAATTTAGATCAGTTTAATTAAATCAGTATTGCGAGTTTGTCAATTTTCCTGATGAATATTTAATAAACGTAATTATCCCACGGAAATTATTTAGAAGATCGATAATTTAAGCTTTTTTTTGTCAACTTGTTGATCAACACTTTCATTGCGTTCTAAATTAGATTCATTGTCGTTCTAGATGAGTCGTTTGCGTTTTTCGTAAAAGGCGATTGCCAAATTAGACTTGAGACGTGTGGAAACTTCGAAAGTCGAAAAAAGTTTTAAGTGCCCGGGGAGGAAGACTTCCAAAAACTACAACGTGGGAATTTCACCCTAATTTGCCGTTTTGTTTGTATTAAGAAAATATTACGAAATAGAGTGAAAAAAATTTCAAGATCAGACGTTAAGACAAACCAGTTTTGAAGATACATGGACCAAAATTGAGCAATCTTGACCTAAAAAACACAGCGGACCGCTTTTTTGTTTCTTTAGTCACACTCCCTTATCGGAGGAAAAAAACTGCACATAGAATAACGAAAACGTAATTTAAAGGTCTGAGTTATGGAAGTGGAAACCCCAAAATGTTTTCTACAGAAATCCTCATTTTAGGGTAGGGCGGAACGCTGCCGCGTATATCAGCAATTCTGGTCCAAGAAGTTTGGGGTGACTAGGAACACGGCAGCGTTCCGCAAACCCAAAAATGGACATTTCGGTAGAAAACCACCCATTTTTTCACCATATACAGGGTAGGGCCTTAGGAGGTTGGGGCCAGAATAGTGGGAGCGAAAAAAAATCCAATTTAAAATAACAAAGACCCGCACAACGCACAGACATTGCAGATTTGACTTCCAAAAGATGACATACACGATTTAGACTGATTTTGTCAGAATCAGGAAAAACAATTTTTTGAAGAAAATTGATATATTTGCTTACATAAAAGCATGACTGAGCCATTCGTGGGAATTACGATTTACTTAAACGGTTTTATTGTTTGTTTAGCCAGTTTAATTTCAAAGGAAAAGGAGCACAATGAAAGACCAATTTAGAAAACAATAAAAAAGAAACAATGAAAATCGTTTTAGTTTTTTCAAAATTTTCGTTTCTTATGATGGACTTTGACTTCCAAAGTCTCTTTTCCGATTCTTAATAGGAAGATATTATCTTTTAATTGGTTTTCCGGGCTATTAGGAATTGATAGGGTGCAATCAAGAGACACTAAATTTTGTAAGAGCCGCTGTTCATGACATTATTCCGTTTACGTATCGGAATACAAAGTAGAAATTTCTTAACAAAGGGGCCTTCAACCGTTTTTGAATAATTCTTCAGTCACGGACCCGTATTGTCGCAAAGTCGCAAATCTCGAGTGCACATACGATAAGACATTGATAAGGGTAGAAAAAGCCATTGAATTCTTAAAAGATTTCGCAATGTGGAGAAAACGTTCTCTGGGGATGATAAATCTGTCAACTTCATTAGGAAATCGACCAACTATTTTACTTTTTATCTCTCTTTTATGGACATTATTTCTTCTTATATAGACGAAATTGTATAAAAGTTGTTTAGTTTGAAGTTTAAATTGCGATATTTTATCAAGTTACACCACAATCCACATACATAATTTTAAAAAGTCATTTGGAATAAATCTATTTTGAGTCAAAAACAAATAAAATTCGAAAATAAAATGCCATTATGACAAGCGAGATTTGCTGGATAACAAATTAGTCTTGAAATAAAGGTTAAGTAAATTACTGGGATGAGAATGTGCACTTGAAATTAAATGCAAATTTGCATTCCTAGCCCCAACGTCTTAAGGCCCTATCCTGTATATGGTGAAAATTTCGTAAAGATCGGGGTTTCTCTAAAAAAAACTATCTATTTGTGGTTCGGAACGCTTCCGTGTTCCTAAATACTCTCCTGGGCACTCAGTACTTCAGATTACCTAGTCGGATTATCGAGACGTGACCTTGACAGCCAAAATAACGGAATAATTATCGATATTGTACTATTTTATCATCAAGCTTTTGACATTTGAAAAGGTATAGATATCATAACCTATTGCCCAAAGGTGCTTTTCGCTTCCAAACATGACAGGAAAATTAGACGGATCAAAACAAAGTTGAATAATCGATGGCGTAAATTGAAACCTATACTTTTTATTTTCGACTTCTCCAGGAAAAAACACGCATGCATGGAAGCGCGAAATGGCCGGAAAGAAGTTTCATTGCTCCACTAGTTCGTCACTTGACTTTTAATTACCTCCCCCGCTTAACGATTTCAAAACAAACCCAATATTGACCAACGTTTGCTTAATCTTCTCAAGAGCAAAAATTCAATTAAAAAAGCGTTGATCAACACGAATTTATAAGGCTTTGGGTTAAAAATAAAGTTTAGTCAGAGGCTTCAGGTCTAATTTTTAAAGAAAACACTAAAAAGCTAACAATCCTTGACGATAAAGGGATATCGCTAAAAGGATTTTACTTAGCAGGTCCTGCCATTGTTTTTATTTTATTCGGAATGCAGATTGGCCCACGTCTTCGCCATCACCTTGGCTGGTACTTCCTGCGTCCTCGTGTCACAGCTTACGTATGTCTTCATCAAACAAGGAATTCGAACACTATTAAAAACGTCCATTTCTATTCAACCCGTGAGCATTCCTATGGAAACTATAGGTCGAGTTTAGCATTGAAAAGTGGCCGGAACTGGTCGATCTTGCCGGAAGAGAAATAAATGGGAAAACGAAAGGACGCTGAAAAACGATTAACGTGGATTAAGGAAAAACCCAAGAAGTATAACTTTTCAGGTTGTTAGTCATCATAATTACTAATAAAGAAAACCTGGATTATAATTATTGATTACAACCTTGGCTTTTTATCTAAAAACTAAGTTATTCGCAACGTACACTTTTTATAGCATCTCATTAGACATTGCAACACTCCAACCCCAATTTTAATCAAGAAACGCGATTTGATTTCATCGCTATTAATTATTTTTAGCGAATTTTTTTTTTATTTGACTAATTTAGGTTGGTTTTTTTAAGATGAAAAAAACTTGCCACTATAAAACAAGCGTAAAATTCCATTGACCTCTTTATAACCTTTTTTTGCAAACTTTTTTTAAAATCAAATTTTCACGCCTTTGCACTAATTTTTAAGTTTTTTTAAACAAAAAACTAAAATCCTTGAGGTTGGCTACGTATAATTATGTTGAAGAAAAAGAAATATTGAAACATTGTGCAGAGAGTTGCAGTTTGATGTTTTGATGAGAAAAAAAAATCGCATTCATAAATATTTAATAAACTACTACTTGTTTCACGTTTGGTATTACCTTTGTATTACGCATTATCAAGCAAAAAAGTTGGGTTGTCTCAATTTTCTCTTTTGGAAAGAGAACTTCTTGGTGACATCAAAATTGGTAAAATGGGAAGGTAAAATGGGCCTTTTATATGGAAATTGACAGAAATGACGCATGAAATCCTACGAACTAATCGAGAAATCCGGTAAAACTGGCTAAAGATAGTGGTCTCCCGGTTTTTTTAAAACAATGGTCAAAAACCTTACTCGGAGCCTACAATGTTTCATTCTATTCATTCTAGACTTATCCTTCAATGAGTTTTAGCATGTTAAACTTTTATGTTAAATTGTAATTCCAGTGAGTGTCTAGAATAGCGATATCCAACTCTTTTGATGGAGCGTTTATTGAACATAAAATCTCGATAATCCGTTGTTTGTAATCTGATGGTCCTTTTCCTTGAAGTCACGTCTTTGTACATGTCACTAGTCTTGTTGCATTCCTTTGTTGTGTCTTCTTTTGTCATTTGTATGTAGTCTTCTAGCAATTATGTATTTTCTCTTAGTAAATTGGAGGATAGTACCTAAATGACTGATTTAACAGTTTAGAATTGGAGATTTTGCTAGGTCCTATTAAAAGAAGTCGACTTACCGGTAGTGGTAAGGGTGTCGAGTACATGTGCCTTCTTCTTGAAGAATCTCGCTCGAGCGACGACGACACCGAGCCGGCAAAAATAATTCACATCGATCGTCAGATAGGCGAGGACGACCGAAATGAGTCCTCCGATCGCTATATAGTAATAAAGGTAGGTCGTCTCGACGGGGACGATCTGGAGATCCGAGTCCTCTCCGATCATCCTATTCGCTGAAAAAGTACGCGGACGACTGATAACACTGACCTGACTTACTCAGGTCTGGCAGTGACCCTGCTATCGACCGAAGCCGCGTGTTTAAAGAGCGCAGGACGGTTGCAAAGCACCTTCTGTTCTGTTTTGGAATCTCGGCGGCTCCTCGAACGAGCTCTCCGCTTTCGCTCCCACCTGGAAAGAAACACGAGAGGGGGGGTTAGCGTTCTCGCAAAACTGCAATCAGTCTTGTTTACGATACTATTTATATTAAAATAATTAACTCATAAAATTATTATTTGTTGGTTGGAATTTTTTTTCTCGAATATCTTCCCATCTTTTTTAAATCTACGAATTTCTTGAATATTTTCCAACCAACATAGTTTTAAAAGATAAGAAATTGGTCATTTCTTTCACCAACTAACCAGAACGAACTGTGATCAAATGAAGCAAAGTAACACAGCTTATCTTATTTATATAGAAACCTAAAAAAAAAAAGTTTCCTGAGAGAAAAAAAAAAGTCGAATAAAAAATTTTTTTTAGGAGGCGAAAAATGAGGAAGTACAATTTGAACTCGCGGAAAAGTATTGAAACGAAGGTCCCACGCTTGGAAAATATATTATAAAAACAGTCCGAAAAACCGGTTCTTTTTGATACTTTAAAATGAACGAAACTGTTAATGAGTGTTTTTATGACTTTTTCCGCCTAAATTAGGGAGGAAGTGGGTGAAAATTTATGGCTGACAAAATTACGAAGCGAAGATACTCAAAAACGACGCTTCCTCAGCTGCTTGAAGTCCGATTGACTTGAAATTTGGTACATACCTTGTTTATAATGACAAGAAAAAGCACTAAAAATTTCAAGTCGATCGGTACACAGGGAGCTGAAAAAACGCAACTTTTTCAATTGACCTCTACTCCCGTCAGAATGTCCTAAATATGTAATTTGCTACCTAGAGCTTGAAATTGGGAGAATTATATTTTCTGAGAAAATTACAACGAAGTGAATATTATATTGGTTCCTACGCAAAATGCAATTATGGGTATCGATATCGAATAAATTGAAATTTGTAGCGTAAAAGCATATTAAATTATTTATTGCAGACCAAGGGCGGTAAATGGCCTATTACGTACACGAGGGCGTTTGCCTCGGGCGGAAATACTTGCTCTAGAAGCTCTAGGATGTCATATTTCACGCCTGAGGTGGTGTTTTATCGCTTAGCAACTTTTGCTTCCTCACTTACCAAAGGTTGGTAATTTTTTAAATATTTTTAGGAATAGCCCTTATAAATAAGTAGGTATGTAGTTACCTATTCTTTGCCCAATTAATGTGTCGATAGAACAATGATCACTAGTTTTCTGCATGTGTTTAAATTAAAATTGCTATCTAGTTTGAATTGATCTTGATAAATAAACGCAGTTTTTTAAAAAGGCATTTTAAGTATATACTAAGGTTTTTTTTAATATAAATTAGGTATCAGAACCAGTTATGCAGCCAAAGAGAAATGTGGAGAAAAAAAAAAGTATAATTATCATTAAATTCCCAAAAATTGGTCACTGTGTCAGACATCGAGATCGCTTGAGTGACCGTGGCATAAAACATCGAAAGCAAAAAAATCGAAATAAAAAAAATTCACCCTGAAATACATCCCAAAAACGCAACAAAATTGTTTTCAAGTCGCGTGACATGTTATTTTATCTAGATACATTTTGAAACAACAATTTTTTTTATGGAATACAGTTATTGTTTCAAGATTTTTAGAGTTTTTCTTCACCTCTCAAGGTGAAGATTTAGCTCCGACAAAGAAACACGAACATCCGCAGTGGCGTAAATAAATAAAAGCTACGAGAAAGACCATAAACGAACTATAAAAAGAGCTTTCCTTTAGTAGAAAAACGTTATAAAATGTTGCTATTTTGTAGACAACGAACGTAAAAGATTAATTAAATAAAATAGCTGGAAATGCTATCCTCTCGAAAACGGGACAGTGGGTCCAAAAAATATTCTTAAAACCTGAATCATTTGAGAAGTTGTAAGGCCATGTTTGAGTAGTGTAAAACTAAATTTGCAGCTTCGAGATCCTCCTGGAAAATTGTTAGCTGCCAAAAACCTTGAAAAAATTCGTCGCATTTGTAAGCCCAATATCTCAGGAACTATTAGACCCACAGAGCTGCGGTTGGGCTTAAATTTTAGGTAATTTTATAAGCTTTGTTAATGCTCAAAATGACTTTTGTCATAAAACTAATGTTTCAGAAGTTATGAGGAAAAAACTGAAACAAACTCAAAAATTTCGAGGTTTTATTCAAACATGTCCTAACATATCAAAAATTCAGCTTTTTGCAATTTATTTGGACTTAAATGCTTGTAGTCTCGAGGTTTGCTTTTCAAATCCACTGGATAATTTAGGGAGTGGAAATGAGGGGTTTCTTTAATTTATATGAATGAAGGAATAAATAGAGAAACCTTAGATATAAAAACTTTATTATTGAAAGACTAGGACTAAAATTACAGAGAAGTCGTTCTCTTTTTGATTATTTCAGGAGGGACGTATTCAACGTCGACGGACCTCTTCTTCTTTTTCTTCCCGTACCATTTCCTCGGGAGAGGCACCCGTTTGTTTTCGATCTTGAGGTCCAGTTGGTCTTCATTCTCGAAGAAGAACAACTTTTCTTCGGTTTTCACCAGTTTTTCTTTCACTTCTTCAACTTGTTTGATCCTAGCGAGACGTTTCAGTTCTTCGAGTTCTTTCATCAGGACTTCTTCGCGAATCGACTCCCATTCTTCGTACACCTAAAAATTAATTAAGTTTTTTTTATAAATAAATTAAAATTATTTACTTCTTTTTGTTTGGCTATAAGTTGTTCTTCAGTTTGGATCACGATATTTTTGATCGTTTCTTCAATTTTAATTAAAGGGTCTTCTGGCAGGATGTTAACTTGGGTTTTCAAGTTCTCTAAACTGGATGTCATTGAGTTTATTTGGTTTTGAGTTTCGTCGCCTTCCTTGCTCTCTTTTATCGAATTTAAATGAGCCAAGGCTAATTTGAGGCAGATTTCATGGACGCTTTTTTTCTGCTGGATTGCTTCGTCGATGCATTTTTGAGCGACATCGTATTTTGAATGGAGGGCAGCTCCTAAAATTTGATGGCTGACATCTTTCAATTCTTGTCCGACCAACAAAAGCGTTTTTCCGACCAGATCGTTCGGGCTGCGGAGGTCGAAGTGCCCGTCGAAAAATGGATTCCTGATGTATTTGACGCGAACTCGGACTTCTTCGCCGTCATCGACGGGTTCTTCGGCGGGCGGTGACCATTCGACAGGATCCAGAAGATACTTGTGGCAGCTATAGATGGACATGTGGTTGAGCAAACTGTTCCCGAAGTTTTCCTGAAGCATGTTCAAACATGCAACTTTGGCTGCGTTTTTAAAATCCTTTTTGTTTATGAAGTCGTCCATCAAAAAAATGAGGGAATGATCATCCGGGAAGATGCCGTAGTTGAGCCTATCGTCCAAGATCCTCAAGAGGTCTTCGGCATCCCCAAATTTATGAAACGCTTTTATAAATGCGTGATGGGTCGAAGGGAGGATATTGCTCGCTTGTGAGCTCAGCCTGAATTTATGAATCAAATCTTCCATTTCCTGGATATGACTGTCGGAATTTATGCTGTTTGTAAAGATGTCTATGTCCACTCCAGATACAGACTTCTGCGAACCATATTTATTTTCCAGATCGCAGTACATCTCCTCGACATTGACTTGGGATAAAATTTTGTTCTTCAGCCGCTTATCCCATGCATCGTTGCAGGCGAAACCGGGCGACATAAACGCCCTTACCTGACCACGTGCCATCCCCGAAACGACACGGAACGATCGCAAACAAAACATTTTGAACTTCAATCACTTTCCTCACAATTTCACGACATTTTATACAAAACAAACTATAAAATCGTATTTTTGAACTTTTCAAACTTTTATTTTTAATGTAAAGAGGTTACTTACGGTTACAACGATCTGCAAACCTGCTGGAACCTTCTTGCACCACATTTCAACAACAAATGGAAAAATTTTAAGAAATCAAAATTCTTCAAAATGCAGAAGAAGAGTTCTAAAGTGGCGGTGGATGTGCAGAAGGAAAGTGTGATCCAGGCTGTTGTTATTGCTGATTGTTTTGGAAATAACTTTCTTCCTGCTTGTGATATACCTGTAAGTAAAATATTAAGGATGGTGTGCTTATTTTGAATTTTAGTGCCTTTTGCCTGTAGTTAATAGACCCTTGCTGGACTACACGTTGCAAACTCTTTCCTTGTCTAGAGTCCAGGAGACGATTATTTTTTGCACCGTAAACGCAGATAGAGTTAAAAGCTTTGTTGAGTAAGTGGCGATTGAGGTTTTTTGGATGGATAATTGTGTTTTTAGGAAGAAGAAATGGGGAAGGATGGTGGTGACTGTTGTTGTATCCGATGGGTGTGCTTCACTTGGCGATGCGATGCGAGATCTTGATGCCAAGGCACTGATCAGGGGTGACTTCATTCTTCTGACTGGTGATATCATCGGGAACGTTCAATTACTTCCAGCGTTGGAGTTCCACAAGTAATACAACTATTTCTGGTGAATTCTATGTAGCAGATGGTGTTTTAGCCATCACTAAACTTTATGGAGTGCTGAAGTGCCACTGCAAGCCATGCACCTGATAGATGTATTGAGAGGGTAAAACAAAAATTTTTTTTACAGGCAAGTACAGAAAAGTGACAAAGGTGCAGCGATGACTCTTGTTTATAAAGAATGTGGACGAAAAACAAAAAGTGACGATGACGAAGTCTTATTGGCCGTTGATAAATCGACGAATCGCCTTCTTCTCCACCAAAGGGGACCAAATGTTAAAAAATTTAACATCCTCGTCGTAAGTTTTTTGAAATCGAATCATTAAAAAAATTTAATTTTCATCTTTTCAGGATATACTGCTTGAACAAAGCGATGTCGATATCCGCAATGATTTGTTAGACTCGAAAATAAGTATTTGCTCAATTGCGATTCCTCCTCTTTTTTCGGACAACTTTGATTTTCAAACACGTGACGATTTCGTCCGAGGTCTTCTCATGAATGAAGAAATTCTCGCGAGCACGCTATATTCTTATATTATGCCATCAAATGAATACGCTGCTTCTGTATCTTCATGGCAAAATTATCATTATATCAGGTATTTTATTTATTCTAAAAATATTTTATGACTTCTTTTAGCCACGACATCATACATCGATGGACTTATCCGGTTGTCCCTGATACCAACTATGATGATCCTTATAATTTTAAGAGGAATAACATTTACCTTCAGGAAAAAGTCACCCTTTCAAAGTAAGTTGGAAAAATTTTAATGTTGTTTTACTGTTATTTTTTAGGAATTGCCATATTATTGAAGACGTCGTTCTTGGAGGAGGAAGTGTTCTAAAAGAAAATTCAAAATTGAATTCGTCTGTTATCGGAAAGAACTGTGAAATCGGACGAAATTCGTTCATTTCGAACTCTCATCTATTTTCAAACGTTAAAATTGAAGTAAGATTATCAGATCCTTAAGGACGTAATTTATAAAATTTTTAAAGGATGGATGCGTGGTGGACCATTGTGTTCTGGGCGAAGGGACCGTTTTGAAATCAGGAGTAAAACTCACCTCGTGCATCTTAGGCCCTGGGGTGGTATTAGACAAAAATAAATCAATTTTGAATCGTCGTTTGCAGTCGACAAAGTCCCCAGGTGATTAAAAGTTTTCAAAATTCCTTTTCCTAAACTCAATTTTCAGGCGAATCATTCGGTCCAAAAGCGTTCGAGTACACTGATGAAAAAGACGATTCGGATTCCGATTCCGAAACTCCCGGCGATGAATGGAAAGGGCTTAGCATCGAAAAAAAAGTCGTCGTCGAAAGCGAAGAAGAAACTGACAGCGAAGAACTCGGCTCGGAACACGGCTCAACGATTCCAGATGATACAAATCGTAATTATTACGCTTTAGCTTCTCTTATTTTATTGTTTTATTCATTTTTTCTTATATCAATTTTAAAATCAAAGACTGACTATATTAGCAAAATTCTTCTTTTAATGATGCCCTCTCCTTGTTGTTCAGATTTTAGATTATAAAAAAAGTTGTTTTATTTATTTTTGTTAAAATAGAATTTTTTGAAATTTTTCGTTATTTTATTTTTTAAATCCTTTTTTTTTATTATAATTTTTAACTTTGTTTTTTAGTGTTTTATAGTGAAGTTATTGATTCTCTTCTACGGGGTTATGAAGAGCAAGTGCCTTGCGACAACCTCGTACTTGAAGTGAATTCATCCAGGTACGCGTATAATGTGACGGTGAATGAGGTCAACTACTACGTCGTAAAAGCGATTCTGATGATAAAAGACGATTTGAGTTGGGACACGATAAGGCTCAAGTTGAAATATTTTATGCCACTTTTTGTAAACTACATGAAAAACGAAAGCGCAATGGCCGACTGCTTGAGTGCTATTGAGGTAATTTGTTTTAAACCTCTTTCCCCACTTTATATCCTTTTCAGGATGTGGCCGAAATGAATCCATCCTTTAGAGACGATGTAATGAAACTTCTGAACGTTCTGTACCAAAAAGACATCATAAGCGAAGAATCTGTTCTTAAGTGGTACACCAACCCAAGAGACGGTGGAGAAGTTGAAATGCAAATAAGGGAAAAAGTAATGATAGTTACTTATTAAAGAGAACTTATTAAGAATTTTGTTTTTAGGTCAAGCCATTTATAAAATGGCTCCAAGAAGCCGAAGAATCTGAATCTGAATAGTTTCTACGTTTTATAAAAAAAAAAGATGTTTTAATAAAGGATGTTTTCATTTAAAAATGTTTGTTTTATTGCACGTCTAGGACCAAAAATCAACTTCCTCTCTGCCTAAATAGGGTCTTTTTATGGTTGGGAAAAATAACCTGTCCGTAAGGATTTATCCTTATCTAATTACCCTCCTCCGTTACCTTCCCTACCCTCCTGGACACTTCCTTCACCTTCCCTACCCTCCTGGACCCTTTCGCCACTTCACCCTTCTGGACCTTTCCATTACCTTGGTTAGAACCAACGTTATAGATAACGTTTGGTTTAAAAATTAGCTTATTGTTTTGAAAATAGACAGGGGTTAGAAATTTAGTAATGAACTACTCATACTCATTATAGGTACCTACCTACTAGACCTTCAAAGTTTCAAGTTCACGCTCCTGCTTTCTAGTGGGCATGCACTGAACTTCTAATTCTGTTGAACATCTTCTAGATAGCGGAAAAATGTACCTTCCGTCTTTTTTTTCCCCCCCTATCAAGGTATGCAATATTTCGATGGCGAAAAAATGCGCCTTGGATGTTTTCTGTTCAGCTTTCTGAGGACCAATTGACTTGCAAGTTGCTCCAAAATTCTAGTTTCCAAATTATTGGGCATCAAAAATGTTTGAGTGCATTATAATTTTTTTTTAACTTTCCCAGAGTAAGCACTGAAAAAACGTTATCATTTTGCACTATTTATTCATTAAAGCAAATAAAAGCAAAAATTTACCCAAGTTTGGAAATTCCAGGAATAAATAAATAAAAAATGTACGAGGCATAGGAGGGGCGAGAGTACAAAAAAAACTATCGGAGATTCTATAGGCAGCATTCGGTGTTTCCAGTCCACAAGAGAAAAGACGTAGGAACCATGAAGGCGAATTTTATGCTCTTTTTCACTTTATCCGTTTTTATTCTGGCAACGTTCAATGGTAAATATTGATCTTTGTGTTCATAATTAACTTGTTTATGGTAATAATTTGATTTTTTTTCTTCTGTTCTTAGGCATCGATGGAGCGAATCGTGAGTACAAAATTTGTAAAAAATTTTATTTAAACTCTTGTCGTTAATTTCTCATTATCTCTTATCTCTTCTTTTTATTGATCTTTTTGTTAGCAAACATTGTTTTCAATTTTTTTAAAAATATTTAAACATTATACCTATCAAGGTTTACTAATAAAGTATGTACTACTAAACTAAAATAATTAATAAGGAAATAATCAAAGGAACTCTTTATCAAAACTTACAAAATTAGTTTCTCAAAAAATAGACAAAAACCTAAATATATTGAATAAAATATATTTTATAAAGAGAAAGTTTATTATTAAAAAAGATTAAAAAAATGACGTCAAAACAAGATTTGGGGTTATCAAAATAATCAATTATCTTCTAAAGTAGTCATAACCATGTAGATAGGCATCTAAAAAATTTTTGCCGATTTTAAAGGCAAAATTTTGGAATTTTTCTTAAGGGGCCGTGAAAACAGTTTTTCAATGATAGCTCATAGAAAAATGATCCGATCTGGACCGGACTTTTTTTAAAATGAAGCTTATTCATTTATCTGCGCCTTGAACTACACTTATTATAATATTATTTAATCTTTATATTTAAAAAAAATTGTTTGAACTTTTAGTTTAAGGCGCTCCACATACTGAAAAAGATAGGTGTGCAAATTTTGAATTAGTTCTGCTGATTCAATCTTAAGTAATCATTGAAATACTTTTTGTATAAGTTTAGAATCACGCGGGTTTTTAAACGAATCAGAGACCAGTTGAATGAGTGGGGATGGGCGGGAGGGAGGGAGGAGATCGTGTTATGCGGGTTTCCACGCCCTCGCTGAAATAGAGAGACAGGCGCTACACGGCCCCTTAAAGTATTAAACGTCATTACTCATTTCTATAGTAGCCAAAAGCCTAGATTCTGTCAATGTTTATTGAAATAAAAACATTTTTCTGTAGCTTGCGTCGACGGAACCACTTGGAAGCAAGATTGTCACACTTGTCAGTGCACAAAAGGGAACCCAGTTTGTACTAGGGAGCTTTGCGAAAGTGAACAGCCCTACCAAGTCGTCCTAAGCCCGGAAGAGGAACAAAAAACAAAAGGCAAGTTAAAAGCCATTAAAACACGATAAATCACTGGAATTATGACCTTCTCTCTATATGGATTTTGTTTATTATTTTCAGATCCCTCCCATATCGATTTTACTAAGCGTAAGTTTCCTTTAAAACTTCATCACGTTATTTGGTTCATAATTTTTTTTCACGATTTTATTAGACCAAAAAACGGTTAAACGCCAAAAAATTAAAAAACAATAATTTTTAGCCTGTAAACAAGGAGATACGTGGAGAGACGGTTGTAATACTTGCCAGTGCGCTAAAGACGGGACTCCGGCCTGCACAAGAAAACTTTGCCCACCAAAAGAGTCTTTAACTGACAAAGAAAGAAAAATTATTTATGGAGAATAATTTAAAATTTTGTCACATTCAATAATAATTATAAAATATAGCATATTCAAAAATCACTTACTTTCTCCCTTTATCATTTCCATATTAAAAATCTACCTAAAAACCCAAATTAACTGCTTTATTTTCGATTTTAGACCCATCGTATATCGACTTCAATAAGCGTAAGTTTTGATTTTATTTTAATTTAACAATACATAATAATTTGATAATTGTTTTAGCCTGTAAAATCGGCGATGTTTGGAAAGCAGGGTGCAACACTTGCAAGTGCACCAAAGTAGGAACGCCGGCCTGCACTAGAAAACTTTGTCCCCCAACACCCGGCGACGAGGACATCCAAACCGAAATAAAATCATAATCATTTTTGGGTTTTTAAAAAAAGGGAAAATGTAATAAACAATTATTGAATAAATTCCTTGACTTTGTTTTTTTAATCCTAAAATATGAGATGTTATAAAAAAGCTTTGAGAAAGTTAATTCTAGTTTTTTTTTTTAAATGAGACCATAATTAGACCATCAGACAATCAAATGGACCAGTCGTACCAAATCCGATAATAACCTAGGTACCTATCAATCACATGATACCTTAAAAGTAATAAATCCCAAATCACTCAGTGAGAACTTTTGGCTAAAATTATGCGTTTCATAGTATCTTTGGTGATTCTAAATTTATGTGAATTTTATGGTATTGATGCTAGAGATTGGTGTAAAACTCCCAAACAAAGAGGATGTAGTCGTCCAGAAGAACATATTTTCTGCAGGTTTCCAGTGAGATCAATAAACAAGTTGCATCTGTGGACAAGCTGGACTACGAATAAAATAAAATTTCATAACTTTGTTTCTAGGACGAAACTCCGAGATGCCCAGATGAATATCAAGAGACGACCACGGATGAGAAACGTCAAAAATTGTTGAAGATGCACAACGATTTTAGGAACAAATGGGCCGGTGGAGAATGGCCTGGTCAAAAAGAAAAAGGATTTAAGACTGTGTCGAATATGAACTTTTTGGTTAAGTTTTTAAGCAATAAATTTATTAAATTACTACCGATTAGAGAATATATGTGGAAATTTTTTCCTTTATTTTCAATCCTCGACGTTTATTTTATTGTTTATATGTAATTTTTCAGAAATATGATGAAGAGCTCGAATCTCTTGCAAGGAGAAATATACTTGGATGTGTTGAAGGTCACGAAGGGGGGTGCAATTTTGTTGGTAAAAATGTATTATGAATGTTCTTAGAAAAGATTAAATATCGATGCTGGTACAAAAACGATAAAGAATTGCAATATTTGGGAAGACGGGTTATGAAAACTCTACATCCATTTTTTGGTTTGGATTGCAGACAGATTCACATACGGACAGAATTTAGTTTTATCGTTCTCCAAACGTAGCGAGATAGATGCCGAATTTGGCTATTGGGCCGAAGAATTTAAGGATTTCGATCCTAGCAAAATTACTCCTTTTGAAAGTAGGTAAGTTACCCTCTCAAATTGTTACCATACCTTTCTGATACCGATGAATCAGTGATAAAACAGGTCATTTTACGGCTCTAGCTTGGGCCGAAACTGCTTTGGTGGGATGCGTCGAAGCGCATTTCAGGGCGGCTTTCGATAGTAAATTAAATTACTGGAAAAAAGGCGATATAGTTCGAAAACTCGTCTGCGATTATGGACCTGGAGGAAACATAATTGGCGGTACCATGTACCAGGAAGGCTCCCCTTGCAGCAAATGCCCAAAAGACTTACCCTGCGGTGGAGGAGAATACAAATATCTTTGCGGATCAGGTAATAGAATATTTTCACAAACCGATTTGACTTTTTTCACACTTTTGTTGGCATTTTGTTACAGGAAGGAGAACCATAGCAAGCAAGTATTTTTCGGATTTGAATGACTTAAATGTGAAATCCTTTTCCAGACTTTTCCAAACTTCTGATCTTATTTTTATTTCTAAACATTTAAGTTTAGGAATTCATGACATAGGATTCAACAATAAAAAAAACTTTAAAAAAGTTCAATTTTTTGTATTATTTTATTATTTGTATTTTTTAACCCTCCTCAATCCATCCGACATTAAGAAGCCTATTATTATTACACCTTCCACCAACTACGCAAAAGAAATAATGAAAGTACTTGCCAATCACATGATTCAATAAAATTGAAACTTTTGGCTAAAATAATGCGTTTCATAGTATCTTTGGTGATTCTAAATTTATGTGAATTTTATGGTATTGATGCTAGAGATTGGTGTAAAATACCTAAACAAAGAACGTGCCGTCATCCAGAAGAACACATTTTCTGCAGGTTTCCAGTAAGATCAATAAACGATTGCATTGATGCTGCATCTGTGGCTAGGCAACGAAACAACTCCAAGCTGGAGTATCAAATAAACATTTACCTAAATAATCTACCTCTTTGCTTCTAGGACGAAGTTCCGAGATGTTCACTAGAATATGAAGAGACGACCACTGATAAGTTTCGTCGAAAAATGTTGGATATGCACAACGATTTTAGGAACAAGTGGGCCGGTGGTCAATGGCCGGGTCAAAGAGAAAAAGGATTGCAGAGTGTATCGAATATGAAATATTTAGTTAAGTGAACATTTTTTTAATCAAATTATATTGAAAAAAAGTTTAATTTTTTTTTTTAATTTTCAATGGTCCACAGTTCTTTTATTAATTATAAATTTTTCAGAGTTGGGATAAAGAGCTCGAATCTCTTGCAAGGAGAAATTTACTCGGGTGTGTTCCAGGTCACGAAGGGGGATGCAATTTTGTTGGTAAGGAAGAGTATTAAAATTGTTCTTAAAAAAATTAAATATTGATACTCTGGTGCAATAACCTATATGCATGCTTCTAAGATGACTTTTGATTGATTTTCCTTTCATTATCCATATGGTTTGGATTGCAGACAGATTCACATACGGACAGAATTTCGTTTTATCGTACTCCAAACGTAGCGATATTGAAGCCGAATTTGCCTATTGGACCGAAGAGTTCAAGAATTTCAATCCTCACAATATTAAACCTTTTGAAAGTGGGTAAGTTAATTAACCCCCTCAAAATTGCTACCATTTCATTCTGATACCAATGAATCAGTGACGCCACCGGTCATTTCACGGCTTTAGCTTGGGCCGACACTGCTTTGGTGGGATGCGTCGAAGCTAATTATAAGACGACTAGCGATTCTCCTTTCTGGAAAAAAGGCGATTTAGTTCGAAAACTCGTTTGCGATTATGGACCTGGAGGAAACCTAATTGGAGGTACCATGTACGAGGAAGGCCCCCCTTGCAGCAAATGCCCAAATGACTGCGGTAAAGGAGTATACAAAAATCTTTGCGGATCAGGTAATGGATTTTGTTTTGACAAACCGATTTCATTAACTTCTCATTTCTTCAGTGCAACCAGAATATTTTCTTAAATCAAGATCCAGTAAGTAATAATATTGAATTTACTTCTTCCGGCTTCCATTATTTGAGACCACATCTGGATTGTGGGATATCGATAGGCTTTTATTTGATATGAAATTGGGGGAGAAAAGTTCCAGTTCCAGCATGCCAAAACAACCCCACCTTTTGAGAAGAAACGAGTGTACACTGGTGGGAGGGAAACTCTGCATCTCATTATACAGCATAGAATTCATAATATAAAATATTTTTTCTTATTTTTTTTACAGGAATGAGAACCGTAGCTAGTAAGTATTTTGTATTTGAATTGACTAGAGTTTAAAATCTTCTTCCAGGCTTTTACAACCTTCTGATTCTATTTTTATTTCTAAACTTTTAAGTTTGGGATTAACAATAAAAACTTGAAAAAATTAAACTTTTTTATTTTTATAACACCAAATCCCTCACGTTATCCCCCAACCTCACATCACTTCCCCCTACCGTCCCCCACCTCTCCAAACCTTCCATCACTGTTATTTATTCAGAAATAAAGAAATACTTCTATGTATCATCAAGTCTGTATTATACCAAGTATTATCATCAAGTATAATAAGAATAATGCCAACCTGTTCACTTAATTGATTATGGAAAAATGTTGAAGTATTAGTACGTCTATAAAATATGTCGTTACGTCCTTGAATTTTTTTTTTATATTTGCCGAGCAATTTATTCAAAGAAGACTTAGCAATTACAAAAAAAATACATACTATACAAAATCAGAACTTATTTTTTTTTGCAACAAAGAACATCGGGAAAAAATTTGATTTATTTCAGAATAACTTATAAATAACTAATAAAAAATAATAATTTTTAAAATAAATAAACTAGGTTGTTAAAGTTAGAGAAAAATTTAAATTTGCGGTGGTTCTGGATTCCTCTGTCCGAGGGAGAGGAAAAAAAACGAAGAAGACCTATGACGTAACTGGAGGGAAGGACATAAAAATACGAGTGCTCCTATCTCCAGTTACATTTGGGCTCCAGTTACAGGCCAGATCTATCACAAAAATGACAAAACATCAAATTTTATTAATAGGATTCATAGGAATCGTCTTCGCGGTTATTTCCTTCTCTACCGCAGGTAATTATTTCATTTTTAATTCTTTCCAGAACACCCACAAATAAACAAAAAATCTCTTTTTCAGCCCCTTCGTCAACTCATGACAGTAGCAAACGTAAGTTTTATCTTTTTTCCCAAATTAAATATCAAAGTACTTATTATTTTACAAAATTATCCACAAAAAAATTTACTTTTTCTTTGTTCCTTTCAATAATAATATTGTAGTTATTCTTAAGATCCATTGACTCATTAGCCTGATTTTTAAAGTCTTATTGTTAGTTTTTTTCCTCTTCAAGATAATTTAAAGGTAAATAAATAAACGAAAAATTTTGCACTACTCGTTTTCAAACTTTTATTTTATTTTTATACGAGAATATCGATTAGTTAAAGTTATCTTACGATTAAAAAAAAATCGCGCTTTATAATCGCCTATTGATAACTTATCAATTTTTTTTTGTCCCAAAAAATTTTTTTTAATCTGTTAAAATTGAGCCATTACATACCTAATACATATTCTTTGAAAATTTTTGGATGGATTTATTTTAGCTTGCAAGGAAAATGACACTTGGAAAGATGACTGCAACCAATGTTTCTGTGGTCTCCAATCCTCAGTTTATTGCACGAAGAAACTTTGCGTTGGTAACCCTGACGAGGACAACCCAAATTTTGAGACCAAAACAGGTAGCTATACACAAAAAAGCGACCTTTATCTACTTAATTTTTCATTCTTGAGATTGCAGCAAAGAAGGCGTCACTTGGAAAGAAGGATGCAACACGTGTGCCTGCTTTAAAGGTGTAGAAGCCTGCACCCTAGCTCACTGTGGCGACCAGCAAACCGAACAAACCGAACAAACCGCTCAAAAGACCAAACGCGCCACGGATTTTACCAAAAGTAAGTTCGAAATAGGTTTTCCAAAAAGAATGATTTGATGGCTTTTCAGAATGCAAAGAAGGCGAAAGCTGGATGGATGACTGCAACAGCTGCACTTGCATTGGAGAACTCCCAGCCTGCACTGAAATGTTGTGCCCACCTGACCAAAAACCAGGTAAATTAACAAACAAAAAAGCTAGTCAATAGACTAATTCTTTATTTCTTTTTAAGACCTTCAGAAGCCAATCGATGCGTCAAAAGGTAAGCAGATATTGAATAGCTTTTTGTTGATATATATTTTTTTTAACAGGCTGCGATGGAAAGGAAACCTGGACTGCTCCTGACGGTTGTAACCAATGTACGTGCACACTAGGAAAGCCTGCCTGCACAAGAATGGCTTGCAACCATTTCCAAGTCGCCCTCCCAGAAAAAACTAAGCGTTCTGTTGAAAGTAAGTAATAGGAAATCAAGAAAACCGTTTATTTAAGAATAAAAACAAACTAATTGCAAAGTAATAAAAATAATTTTGCTTGAGTTCGATTTATTTTCTTCAAAGTCCCCACGTTCAAGGTGATCCGATAGAAGGGTGTTAAGACAAATTTAACGATGAGTGAAGATTCAACTAAAAATTGAATTTTTTTGGCTTCCTGAGGACTGATCGACTGAAATTTTTTGGGTTTTGTTTTATAATATTAAGGAAGAGCTGTACCAAAGTCCAAGTTGATTTGTCCACTGGAAGCTGAGAAAAATCAATGTCTATTTTTAGTCCTTTTTGAGTGCCTATTTTATCTCTGAATATCGCAAAACTTGAAATCCTAATTAAAAGATTAAATTGACGAATAAATAACATCTGCACAAAAAATCCCACATCCTCTTATGGATTTCAGTAGGTTAGTTAGACCCGCCACATAGCTGGGTTATGCGGGTACGTTGGGCATCGAGTCGCCCTGAATCTTAATTGTTAAATATTTTTCCAGCCTGCAAAGAAGGCGAAACCTGGGAACAAAATTGCAATACTTGTACATGCTCGGGAGGCCGCCCAGCATGCACGTTAATGTTGTGTAAAGGTAAAAAAAAATGAATTATAAAAAGTAAAATAAAAGTAATGTACTTTGTTTATAGAAGATCATATCGATTTCTCAAAAGGTTAGTTTTTAAAATCGTTGACAACTTTATATTTTTTCGTTCTTCTAGCTTGTAAAGAAGGTGATTCCTGGATAGCGGCTGACGGCTGCAATCGTTGTTCTTGCAACGGTGGTATTCCAGCATGCACGAGGAAGTTATGCGAAAAAAAGCAAAAACGATCAACAAGTACGAAAAGTTTGACTTTATTTGAGGGTGAATAGTCAGTAGGGCGAGTGGTAATTCATCAAAATTGATAAATTAGGACGAATTTGGGAGGTCTTTAGGGTGAATGGTAACACTCAATCCGTATTATAAATTATAACAATTCTGTAGGCTGCAACCCAGGTTCTTCGTGGAGAGAAGGCTGCCCACCGGACACTCCGTTGAAAAAAGGCTGCTACTTAAAATGCTTTTGCTCTGGCCCAAATAATAAAAAAATGTGCTTCGCTTACTTCGAAAACCATTGAAATCCTTCTAAAACCATATCTGACCTACTGAAATAAAACTTCATTGTTTTCAGTCGTTCTTTTTATGTATATGTTATTTCTCTATGTAACTAGTTGTACATTTTTTTCTTTTTTTACCTTTACACAACATTAACGTGCATGCCGGTCCATTATAATTTATACTGGTCAACGGCATTTTATTGGTCATTTTCTTGATGTGTTTATTTCAATTTTTTTTCCTATTATAGAGTGTGAACCTGGAAAGAAATGGGTTGAAGACTGTAACGATTGCATCTGCGATAATAACGGAGAGCCTGAATGCTCGAGAAGACTCTGCGCTAAAGGAGAACAATCCAGTTAAAGCTTTAAATTGTAAAAAAAATCAGAAGACATTTTATAAATAAATATATATTAACAATGGCATTTTTTTTCCTATTTTAATTTCAAGAAATCAATATTTTTTTCGCAAGATAAAGCGAAGGAAATTCCATCCGATTTTAAATTTTCCATTAAATAAGGAGAATTCTTTAGATTTAAATCCTGACTTGGCTACGATCCAATATGTATCTCTTCTTTCTTTTTCTCTCGATGAATACCTTTGAATTTTGAGGTACATAATATAAAAACCTATTAAAAATCAAAAGTGATGTAATTCTCGAAACATCTATGGGAGGAAGTATTACACCTTCCCCTAAGAAAGAATAATGCCCGTAGTTCCACTGGACTGTATGGTGTGACTGACCTTTCCTCCACCTCGATTAGGATTAAAAAATATTAAATAATAATTAAATTTATTGGAATATTTGTCCAGAAAACTTTGAAGAATTCGAAGAAACTTTAAAAAAATTCGATGAAGAAAAAAGACTTTTTTATTTTTATTATTTGCTTAACAAAAAAATCGTTAGTCATTTCAAACAATAAAATTGGGAATACTAAAATGGAAAAAACACATTTTTTAATTCAAATATTTGGCATACTTACGTCAAAAGGTAAACAAAAGAAGGCAAAAAGGGAATTAGCATTTATTTTCGAGTTCTTTCACTTCAGTTGCCAGCTTGATTGTTAAACAGAAATGACTGGAAAAACCGCTTTTATTTTAATTTTAGCTTTGACCTTCATCATGGCAGGTACGTCTTCCAATATTCAACAAAACTTTTTCTCCTTTAAAATATTCTTGGTTGGGTTTAAAAAAACAGCTCTTTCGCCACCTTTTTAATGAAAAGAAACTTCGCAAAAGAAACAAACTGTTCATTTAAAGTCGATTGTTCTATTTTGAACTTTGCATACGTTTCGCAGAAACATTCTATTCAACTTCAAGTTATTAGATCTTTTCTTTTCTCAATGTATATTTTATAATTTTTTTTTGTGTGTTGAAAAACACAATTTTTTTTGCAGGAGGAATGGACTCAGAGAGTAAGTTTTTAAAGAATTGAAATAAAAATTTAAAGCCTCTCATAGGTTGTAAACCTGGTGACAAATGGGTAGAAGACTGTAATGACTGCATTTGCGATGATGACGGAGAGCCTGAATGTTCTCGAATGATTTGCCCTAAAGACGGTCCTAAGGTGGACGAAAATCTTTTTCCGAAATGACGAAACATTGTAACCGATAACAATAAAGATTTTTAATTTAATTATTAATTACGCATTTAATGTTCCAAGTACTTTTAACTGTTTACTCTAGTAGTTAATGAAATTTTGAACGATCCCAAGTTCAAAAAGTGTAAATAAAAAATCCACTTGATTCCCCTTCTTTGGTTTTCACGTCCCTTTAAATAGGTTTGTGGAAACTTGAGAAATTAGTTTTTGAAAAAAAATCAACATGAAAGCTTTCTTGGTTTTTGCCGCCTTCGCTCTCGCCTCTGGTAACAATAATTTTTAAGAATTAAATAATTTTTAAAATTTAATTAGTCTCGGCTTTGTCGTGCAAACCGGGTGCTGCTTACCTTTCGACTGATGGGTGCAACACTTGCGTCTGTGTCGACGGTGATGATGCGAACTCGGCGTGTACCATGAAATTTTGTTTGACCAAGGAAGTTGGTAAGTAAGATAAAATTATGGAAAAAAGATGATTTTGTTGGTAGGAACCCCTGATTTCTGCACGCCCGGTACGTCTGTACCTGCTGGAGATGGATGCAACAGCTGCGTCTGCGGGCCGGAAGGAAAAGCGACCATTTGCACCGCCAAAGCTTGCGGCGGACCTTCAGTCGACCTCCACCCTCCAACCGTTAACTTAGTCGGACAAGGTAACAGAAAATAGTTGATTCTGAAGTTTAAAAAAAGATTTCAGAACCCATCCATTGTGAACCTCACTCCAGATTTTTGGCTCCTGACGGTTGCAACACCTGCGTATGCAGCCCCAACGGATTGCACGCCGCCTGCACCATGAAAATGTGCTTGAAGCCCAGAGCTGGAACTGAAAGGCTTTGCACTCCTGGAACTTCGGTCCTCGCCGATGATGGTTGCAACCATTGCATCTGCGGAGCTAACGGAAAAGCCACAGCTTGCACGTTGATGGCCTGCCTTTAAATTCAAAGGCCCAATTCGCGAGTGTACAAAAATCCTTAATAGTCAAAATAACACCTGACACCGCAAAATTGTACAAAAATAAATCCTATTTTTTTAAAAATAATTTCTTTATTAATGTTTTTTGATCCTATTTGTTACATACAACAAGAAAATTAAAAAGTCTAAAGAATTCCCAGACATTATGAAAGATTTTAAAATCAATAATCATACTTTCTTCTAAGAAAAAAAAATTAAATAAAAACCCAGCAAAATTTTTCCGCCTGATATTCATTATCTAAGGTTATACCTATCGCGGAAATATTTGGATTAAAATAATTTAAAAAAATTTTTAATTAATATTTTTAATTTTTTGTTCTCGTTATAAAACGCCGATAACCCAAAAGTATATTGAGAATTTTGACCCTGATGATACACTCAGACAAAATAGTCC
Organism: Orius laevigatus; assembly: GCA_018703685.1. NCBI lineage: Eukaryota > Metazoa > Arthropoda > Insecta > Hemiptera > Anthocoridae > Orius > Orius laevigatus. Next base: position 370,242 of record JAGWEN010000067.1, read on the forward strand.
GAAATAGAATTTTGGGTTAATTATTTTGACGTATATATAAAAAAAAATTTTTTTCCACTGCCAGAACTGAGAAAAACCCTTTTCCTATTTTCTTAGAAAATATTGTAAAATGATATTATTTCTGATATGATGCTAATTCTATTTTTATACATACTTGATAGTGTTTATGGATATTCGAAGAGACACATATTAACAAAATTATTGACTATTCACAGAAAGGGATAAAAAATTAAGTAAGGCATCATTTTAAATACAGTTTTACCGGAGAAATCTCCATACAGGAAGATTCTTGGGGTTTAGTTTGGAGGGGCGGAACGCTACCTTGTCCCTAGATTCTATAACATAATGTTCCACCATATTAAAGGCAAAATACTAAAAAAGGATTCAAGTTATATCAACTTAAAGTTGTTTTATTACCCTCTAACCAGAAAATTTGAGAAGGGGTCAAAATGACCCTCTGGTCATCAGACATGACTTTGTAATGTCCAGCTAGTTTTTCGTTATTTCACAGGCGTCGTGTAGACTAGGAATCCAAAGCTCAAAAGTAAATATATGTTTTGAAGGTCAACTTTAATAGGTTTTTTTTATCATCTACGCATAAGACTTATAGCCAATTCTTTTCCTTGTTTGATCACTCTATTAGTATAGAAGTACTATTAGAATAAATAAATTTTTAAAAAATCATGCAGATTCCCCACCGGCTCCAGGGTTAGAAAAACTGTTGACGAGTTACGTAAGGAGACGTTCAGGATTTAGTCGAAGACCTGGCTTTGAGATGAAAGCATCGTTCTTCCTCTTGAGTGTCGGCCTCTCTGCAGGTATACACAACTCATAATTCTTTAGAAATTAACAATAAATTAATACCTTTATTTATCATTTTCAGCCCTTGTTGGAGCTTTTCCAAGTGGTGAGTTTAATCAATTTAGAAATTTTTTGTTAAGTTAGGACTTTAAAATTTTGGCAAAAAATTCTTTGAATTTTTATGGAAGGATAAAAAAAAACTTTTAGAAGGGACATCGCAAGAATGCAAACCGGGAACGATTGTCCCCGCAGGCGACGGATGTAATACTTGCACTTGTAACGAAAATGGGAAAATCGACAAGTGCACGTTGATAGGGTGCGAACCATACCCAGATCAAGGTAAGAATGAAAGGGGAATTATGGCCAATCGATCACTTTCTACAAAATTTAAAAAAAACTAGAGGTTGCGTTCATTTTATCCTGCTAGGAGGCCTGTGTGGACTAGGCAGTCTAAAGTCCGTATGATGGGCTAGAGCACACTAGCACCTATGACTGAATGAGCTAATAGCCAAAAAGAAGAATCATTTAAAAGATGAGTTTTTAGTAGTTTGTTGGTATATATTGATCACTGCTATACTCATCTCATACTTAAACTGCAGAACAGCTTCCATTTTGTTCGTATGTGGAGAGACAACACCACTTGAAATTCGATCCAGAACAGCTTGAAATAATGGAATTATAGGGTGCCCAACTGCTATCTTTATAGCACAAAACAATCTTTACGATTTTTAGTTTTAGAATGTTAGATAGAGCTACTTAGGTACTAAAGGTTTAGTTTATACAATTTTAGAGTCTATTTGCACCCCTGGAATTGCGGTCCCAGCTGATGATGGGTGTAACACCTGTACGTGTACCCCTGAAGGAAAATTAGGTGTCTGCACTGCGAAAAACTGTCCCGAAGGGCCATCTCGTAAGCAATTTTCTTCTTTTTGGCTCAATAAAAAAGAAAACTGCTCATTTTAGACATACTTCCTGGTAACTGCACGCCTGGGTCTATAGTCCCAGCTGGAGACGGGTGCAATACGTGCACTTGCCCAGAAAATGATGAAATAGGAGCATGCACGACTAAACTTTGTAGACCAACCCGTGGTAAATGGAAAATCCAAATAAATAATGTAATTTTTCTTAATATAGGTGCTGATCAAAAATGCACCCCTGGAGAAGTCGTCCCCGCTGGTGATGGATGCAACACTTGTACTTGTACTGCTGAAGGAAAAGTTGGCGTTTGCACTGCTAAAGGTTGCGGAGGACCAACAAGTAATTAAAATTTTAATAAAAAATGAAATCAACTAAGAAACTTAGGTTAAAATAATAAGAAATCTACTAGCTATCCCACCTGACGATGTCTATAATGTAAACTTTTGAGAAATAAGGAGTTGGTAACTTTAATTAAACAAGCTTTCGGTCTATGTAGCCTTAAAGTCGGTTAAAAACTGTGACAGCTATAAATTTCTAAACATTCAGTCGTGAAAATAACATATTTTTATTTAAAAAAAATAAAAATTCGTTTATTTTAGTCCAACTACCTGCTAGAAAATGTACACCAGGGGAAGTAGTCCCAGCAGGAGATGGTTGCAATACTTGCACTTGTACATCCGAAGGAAAAGTCGGTGCCTGCACTATCAAAGCTTGTGGAGGACCCTCAGGTACCTTCCCTATGAAATAAAAGAAATTTGAAAGAGAAAACGTTTTAGTCGACCTTACAAGCGGAAAATGCACCCCAGGTTCTGTGGTTCACGCTGCAGATGGATGCAACACTTGTACGTGCACTCCTGAAGGAAAAGTTGGCGTTTGCACTGTCAAAAATTGCGGAGGACCAACATGTACTATGCTAAAGATAATTTAAAAGTTAAATTAAAAACAAAATTTTAGTACAACTACCGACCGGAAAATGTACACCAGGGACCGTAGTCCCAGCCGGGGACGGTTGCAATACTTGCACGTGTACATCCGAAGGAAAAGTTGGTGCCTGTACAATCAAAGCTTGTGGAGGACCCTCAGGTATCTTCCTACCAAGCATTAAAAGAAATATGTAAGAGAAAATGTTTTAGTCGATCTTAGGAGCCAAAAATGTACACCAGGATCGGTAGTCCCTGCTGGAGACGGTTGCAATACTTGCACGTGTACATCCGAAGGAAAAGTCGGTGCCTGCACAATCAAAGCTTGTGGAGGACCCTCAGGTACCTACCTTCCTACTAAAAATTGAAAGAAATATCTAAGAAAATACATTTTTAGTCGATCTTAGTAGCCGAAAATGTACACCAGGATCAGTAGTCCCAGCTGGAGATGGTTGCAATACTTGCACGTGTACTTCCGAAGGAAAAGTCGGTGCCTGCACAATCAAAGCTTGTGGAGGACCTACAGGTACCTTTCTTCCAACAATTAAAAGAAATATTTAAGAAAAAATTTTTTAGTCGATCTTAGTAGCCGAAAATGTAAACCAGGGGACGTAGTCCCAGCTGGAGACGGTTGCAACACTTGCACTTGTACTCCTGAAGGAAAAGTTGGCATTTGCACTATCAAAAATTGCGGAGGACCAACATGTACGCTAAAGACAACTTAAAAGTTACATTAAAAACCAAAATTTCAGTACAACTACCTGCCGCAAAATGTACACCAGGGACCGCAGTCCCAGCCGGAGATGGTTGCAATACTTGCACGTGTACTTCCGAAGGAAAAGTCGGTGCCTGCACCATTCAAGCTTGCAGACCGAAACGTGGTAAAGAAATTGATAGAACAAATAATAAAGAAATTAATATTTATTGAAATAAAGAAGCCGCTGAAACATGCACCCCAGGTTCTGTGGTTCACGCTGCAGATGGATGCAACACATGTACTTGTACTCCTGAAGGAAAAGTTGGCGTTTGCACTGCCAAAAATTGCGGAGCACCTACAAGTAATTACTTAAATTGATAAAATCATCTAGAAAAACGAGGATAGTAGATGTCCTTAGGTTTTCTAACCCGAAGCGCGTCTTTTCCCCCAATGTTTCTTAGTTGCTTTCTTTAAAATGTACTGCCATAAAAGCCCAATTATCGAATTCGCCATAAAAGTAAAAATTCGTTCATTTTAGTCCAACTTGCCGAAAAATGCACACCAGGTGATAAGGTTCCTGCTGGAGATGGTTGCAATACGTGCAAGTGTCAGTCAGATGGAACACTTGGAGCTTGCACTATCAACGCTTGTGGAACAGGTATTTTCAAAAAAGTCATGGAGTAAAAGAAATAAAACACATTTTTAGCCGATCTTTCCAAAATAAAATGTGTTCCTGGAACTGAGATGAAAGCCGGAGATGGATGCAATACTTGTAAATGTAATGCGGAAGGAAAAATTGAATCCTGCACCAAAGAAGTTTGCAGACCAAAACGTGGTAAATGAAATAAAACCAAATAATTCAGGAAATTAATACATATATTTAAGAGGGCGCAACAATAAAATGTACCCCTGGAGCCTCTTATCTTTCCATTGACGGCTGCAACACTTGCAAATGCGTCGATGGCGATGACAAAAATTCCGTCTGCACTTATAAATTCTGCACTGATAAAACACCACGTAAGAAATTTCAAATTTTCAGACTTTTTCTAAAATCATTTTAGAAACGCTCGACTTTTGCACTCCTGGAGATTCTGTCCCGGCCGGTGATGGATGCAACCATTGCGTCTGCGGACCTGACGGAAAAGCGACCGCTTGCACTTTGAAAGGATGCGGGAATACCGGTAAATAAATCGTCGCTTGTTATTGTAAAATAATTACACACTTTCTTTTATACAATAAAACTTAAAATAATATCAAATCAAAAAAGCCTTGTTATTTCAAGAACAAAAATGTTTACCCGGATCTTTGGTACCGAAGGGTGACGGTTGCAATCACTGCAAATGTAACGAATCCGGCCACCCTGAGTCATGCACTTCCAAAAATTGCAAAGGTAACTAATTTACATTCTATATTGGTAGCCTCTTTATAAATGAAGGGCAAGGGGGAAAAAAGATGAAAGTCACTTTTCCGTCGATTTTGAGATATTAGCGCTATATAGGGGCTATGAAGGAGTACTATCATTTGGTAGAACAACAAGCGGAAAAAAGATGAGAATCGTCAGAAATCTGCATGAAAAAGGGGGAATATAGATGAATGTTACAAGCATTACAATAGGATATTACAAAAGGATCAATAGAAAATCAAACTTTGTTTTTCATCTTTTTCCCCCCTGGCCCTTCAAAAATTCAAAAACTTTCTAACTACCTACATGATTGAATTTTAGAAACAAAGAAATGCGTCCCAGGATCGACTGTTCCAGCCGGAGATGGATGCAACACTTGCTCATGCAATTCGTTAGGTTTTCCAGAAGCGTGTACATACAAAGGATGTGTAAAACCATAAAAACAAGAAAAATTTATCAATTTTTATACATGAGTCGTTAAAAAAAGTTATAAAATTCCAAAATAATCGTCATAAACGTCATTAAGAATAAACATTTATGATTAATTACATTGTAGCTTGAGGAGTTTGTGTCATGTACTAAATAGTAATATTTTATCGGTTTTGTCAATTTGAGGTACACTTTGGCATTGGTAAGGATCGCATTTTCGCTTATTTTTCCTACGCAGGTAAGAACCATTTGTCCAGGATCGCCTTTAGTTTTGATCCTTATTCGTGAGAAACTTCTAAAACGTCCATAACCGACGGAAATCGAACCTTCTTCGTTGATACACTTGTTGTCCACCTAAAAAAAAATCTTAAGAGAAATATTTTTCTTTATTTTGAATACCTTTTTTCCATTTAAGTACCATGATAAATTCGTTATGGGATATGATCTTCCGGAAGTGCAGTTGGCAAAAATGTCTTCCCCGATTTCGTAATTGAATTTGTCTACGGTTACAATGGGATCTCTGTCTGGAAATGCTGAGAAAAGATTTATACGGAATTAATAAAAGAAATGTTCGGTAATTCTTGCGGAAGGGCATCAAAACCAATATCCTGAACCTAATAATGTCGACACGCAAAGCAGAAACTCACTTTTTTACATCGAATACAGCTTTTTTTATAAGAAAAAACGAACCTATAATACTCATATTTGCTTTTTCGAAAACTGTCTCAAATAGAGGCCCTTCTGTCGAAACTTCACATTTGTACTGCCCGGATGCATCGCCAGTAATATTGACCAAAGTTATCTTGTGCATGTTCGAGTTGGATTCCTAGAAAATAACTAAGATTGGAGAAAAAGAAAAATTTTTCTTACGTCTACAGAAAAACCATTTTTTGGAAATGATTTCGTGATAGGCTTTGAATTTGGCATAAAACGATAAATTTCTTCATCGTCTTTGTACCATTTGACCGAATAAAGAGGCTTGTGGCCTAATTTAAACTCGCATTCGAAAACGACGCTTCCACCCAGCATACCCTCAGAAGGTACTTTGAGGCTTTCGAGTATCAAAGAATGGCACGCTGGAATAAATTTAATAAGATAAATCATCCTATTTTTACTTACTGCTTAGAAACAAAGATAAGACGAAAAAGTTGGCTATCATCTTGGTGTCTTGGGTAAAAATGCAGTTTGGAGCGAGTTACGCTTTGACTTGCGCATAATGGACTTTAGTAATTTCATGATTTATTAATCTTCGATATCTCTATTATTCAACCAATATAGGTAACTAAGATTTTGAATTAATGAGATGATCCACGCATGAAGGGGCTATTCTTGTTTCCGGTTACTATCATTCAGGAAATCATTTTAAAGAGAAAATTAGAGATGAAAAATTGACGGAAAACCCCACCCGTCCCCTGTCACCCATTCTGCACCACTCCCCTATCTCCCCCATCCTCTCCATCCCCCCGCCCTCCCCATCCTCATCATCTCCCCTATCCTCCCCATCCTTTCCATCTCCCCCATCACCCCTCATTTTGACCCAAAGGGGTCTTCCTGACTACTTCCCAAAATCGTGTTTTCGATGGTATCACAAACTTTCTTTTTGAGAAAGTTAAAAATTTAACACGACAATCAAAACAATTTTTAATTTAATTCCATCTTTATACACGTTATTTGAACACATATTTACAATAATGAAGATCACAAAAATATCAATTGCTTGCGAATGATATCGAATTTCCGTCCGCTATGTCTTCGGTTTTGGTAGCATTTAACTTTTGCGATGTGCTTTGCACGTTGCTGCTGTTGGCACTGCTGTGGTATTTCATTTCTTTCGTGTGGCGCCATTTCATCCTTCTGTTTTGAAACCAAACTTTAACCTAAACAATGTTAAAATTAATTTTTATGAGATACAACAGCTTACTTGGGCATCCGTAAGTCCTAGTGTGGCAGCAAGCTGCCTTCTGTCGGGTTTCGTTATGTATTTTTGAAGTTGAAACCGTTTTTCGAGCCCTTTCCTTTGCAGATTTGAAAAGACAGCTCTGGACCATGATCGTTTTCGTTTTCCTAAGGAAACCCTCTCATCTCTATCCATGACGACTGAAATTTTTCGTTTTTATGGAATATTTTAATGAATTAACTTACTATTTGTGTACGGCCTTAGCGGTTTTGGCGCATGAAGTATATTGGGGGAGCTTGGCGAGTGGAAAAATTGAGACTGGAAAAATTGAGGAATCAAATTACGAGTGCAGCATCGAATCACTGAGCTGACGCATTCCGAACAAGGTCCACCGTCATCAAGCACACTTATTCCTGAAACAAAAAGTTTACAGGCTAATCTAATTTTGGTATTATAACCGCAATAGAATTTCCAAATCGGTTTCGAAACTTGATAAATGTGCGTTTAAAAGTGAACAAATGATGTTTAGGCAATAAAAGTGTGACTAAGAAGAACGGTTTCCAGATTCACGGGAGCCTCGGCCCTGTTGTAAATGTTTTCAAGAAACCCCCCGCAAGTTGATGCCTCAAAGACACCCATTTGATTTAGAATCCCGCAATGGGTATAAACAAATGTTGGAAAGCTAAGGGCAATAAACATCGCTCGGAAGCTGTTTTCCCTCCCGGGCCAAACATTGTTTATAACTCATCAGAATACTCTCCTTGATCGTCGAAAACTTCGCTCCCCCCTCATTGACTACCTCAAAGCCAAACGATATAGGCATCGCGCGATTTTAAAGAAGTAAATAAATTTTTGAAAATCCCTCTCTATTAACTTGGCAAACGTTTGAAAGGTCTAAATACGGTTTATTATATTTTTTAATGTTGAACCCTATGTCTTTACTCTTGAGATCAAAAGCTCCATGTTTACGTCCTGACAAAATTATATTCTCCTCTATTCAATAATCACCGAACTATTTCAGGAAGCCTTTAGCCGTTAACACCTAATATTTTAAACTTACATCTCTTTAGTGTAGATTTTCAGGGTGTTCTTCATATACAAAAATTTTTCCTTTGACCATCCCTATAAAGCAATGAACTATTTTTAAAGCTTCGAAAAATATCTGCTTATATAAAACACCATTGATTCCTTTAGCTGTCAAATCTTTCTTTCCTTTGTCATTAGTATGTAAATGACTTTTTAGCGTGGATATTTGACAGGTTGTCAAAACGATCGCACTAATAATATCGATGATTTTTAAATCTGGCTTTTTTTTTTAATTCAGCAACTTCTGGACCCTAGACAAAATTTTCCAAAGACAAAATTGGAGTGTGAGTCAATCAACTCAAAAAAAGAAGCTTTTTCTCAGCTCCCTTTGTGCGACTTGAAATTTTGACGTCTTGAATTTACCATATTGAAGGTTAGTACCGAAGGGTATAGCAGTGTATGGAATCAAAAATTTTCGAAGTTTGCCCACCCAATGGGGGTTTTTGTGGACCCAATTTTGGCCACCCGACAACTGTTTGGGACGGGACCAAAAAATTTTCATTTTTAAATTGCAAACAAAATGTGGGTTTTCAACGGTTTTTTAGGGTGAGAAACACCATTCCAAAGTCGATTACTGCATCCATGGGGTGGATTACGTTTGGGAAAATTTTGGTACTGCGTTGCCTTGATGATGACAACAATGCGTTTGGGAAAAGTGGCATTTATACTAATATACTATTGTTGTAATTGATATTCCCTCTGTTACACTCTTTCACTCCATCTCTTTCCATATTCTCAGCCGGAGCATACACTGACTCTTCGGGATAACCAACTTGTACTTCCAGTCAAATTTGTCAGGAAGACGGCTAGGGAATTGCCGACCCAATTTTCCCGGCGAAAAACGTTTAGGCTGGATCTTTTTTATTGGCCCCACGACAAAACTCAACGAGGGGTCCGGAGTACTCGGAGAGCGACTTTGTGTTAACACTAATAAAAATAAATTTTCGGTCTTCAAATTCTACCTAGATTAAAAATGAAATCAAAATCCGGGGGGGGAGGTCAAGAAATTTGTGTTTTTATAATCGGCCTGAAAATTTGTTAAAATTTATCCGCCGGCCTGCGCCTTGAGAGCGAATGCATTTAAAATTGATGTATGGTGTTTTTTTAATAAAAATTTTTATTATGCAAGCGCTGAGAAGGGGAGGGCATTATAAAAATTTAAAACACCACTAAAACTCAATAACAAAACACAAAACAAAAACAACACAAACATAAAAAAAAAACAGATAACTGACAAACAAAAACACAGACTAGCCAACACTAAAATGGAAGAGATTGTATGTAGATAAGGATATACATACACAGCAGGATAATGCGGCAATAAGTCCCCTCCAACCAATAGCGAAAAACCGATTTTTTTTTTTTGTATTTCTGCACTAGCTTTGTTTACTAATTTTTGCACTATTCAGCATTTTTTTTTTTTACAGAATTCATATTGTTATAGTATGCAATATACCATTCTTTGCAATTGGAAAATGTGCTTCTCATGGTCATTATATTTTTCCGAATACCTAGATACTTAATATGTACATATATGAGTAGAAAAAGCACTTGTTACTCCCTAAACCTTTTACAGATCAAAGATTGTTGGCGGTATAGGTACTTACCGAGGAACACTAGGTGGACAGTTAGAGTGGAATTCTTATCCTTGGCTAAAATCCTGTCCACACCGAATTTTCAATTTTCGAGACGCTGCGAACTTTCGGAGGGCTCTTCGCGTCTATATATAGTTAAGCACCATCGCACACCAATCACTTCCCGAACTCGAAATCTTCCCACCCGAAGGGAGCTTTTTTTATTCTCTTCTTTCGTGTAGGTGACGCCCATAACAAAAACAGAGAGAAAAAAGTATTACGGCCTAAACAAAAAAAGGAGAAACGCCTTCCCAGGCATGGTTTTGAGCTAAATCTACAGCAGGGGGGGGGGAGGTAGGAACCAAGTGGTTAATGCACAGTTGATAAGGGGTTGAGTGATAACGAGTGAAATTGCCCCGAAGCAGCCATTCTGAGAGAAAGGGGAGGAACAGGGAAAGAAGTGGCCGCGTAAGGACAAGGGTTGCGAGGGAGAGGAAGATAGGAGGTAAGAGGGTAAAGAAGAGGGGAGAGTCGGTTGGTGACAGGAAGGTAATACGATATCAAAGGCGCGCAGTCGGTTGAATACTAAGCGATGGTGGTGAGAAACGCCTGAAACTATTGTGTGTGTGTCAATGACGACATGGGGAGGCCCTAAAATTATCTACACATTATCTTCATGCCTGCCTGCCAATGTGGGGTGCTATTAAGGAAGAGAGAAGAGGAGGCAAAACACACAACAAGGGGTACGCCCAAGCAGATAGATCAGAACATAGCGCAGTCTGAAAACTGTGCCTACACACAAGGTAGACAAAGGAATAGGTAGGGAATCTAATGCGGGATTAAAGGGATAAGCTTTGCCAGAAAAGGCGGCGAGAACTTAACAGACAGTTGAATTTAGTATAGTATTCTAGTTCAACCCAGCTGATTGAGAAACATGTGGCGTTATGCCAGGTAAGCATGCCCATTCTAATTAGCATACCGGACACGTTTCGTTTCCAATGTGGAATGTCAAACGTAGAATTTTTTTGACAGTTTTTTACATGTGTTCGAAAGCGATCTAGCCATTGGGCGAAATAGGATTTCATGGTGGTTTTATATTGTATAAGAAATAATAACAAAATATTATATTTTTGAAATGAATTATAATTGTATCGTTTACGTAGAACCAGCTTGATGGTGGCAAAATGGCAGATCCGTGTCCCATTTATTGACATCTCCTGCTTTCCCTTTTTCGAACAACTTAATGCCTATTCTTAGACGCCGCCCTGATTTTGAATTTGTTATTTAAATTATACACTTTATTACTTGTCTCAGAAAAAAACTAACAGCTAATTACACAGGTTTGCATGCTCAATGTGGCTCACATTTAGTAACAGAAAATGGTTTCACGGGACCAGGAGAATGGAAAAAATGGCGGCGGCTCTATTCGTTCAACTTTAAAAAGAAAGCTGATAAATATATATAATTTTAAGATGGTCAAACGAATCAGCTTGACAAATTCCAAAATGAATTATTGTATTTTAAATAGAAATAATATTTTTTTTCTCGGAATTTAATGAAGGTATAAAATTTATCAAAAGCAAAATAGGTAGGTAGTTTGCAACTAAATGGTTAACTATCTTAACACTTTCGGGGCAATTTCATGACTAGCGTTTAAACTTCCGTAACTTCCACCATTTTCTTCAGACAAATCGAAATTTTCGGTAGAAAACCACCGATCTTCACTAATTGTTAAAACATATACAGGTTTAGGCTTAGGAGGTTTTTGAGCACGGAACGCGGCAGCGTTCAGCCCCACTAATGGAGATTTCTGCAGAAAACCGAAAATTCACTATACAACAGGGCATGGCCAATTGACGGTTTGAGAAAGCTCTGTTTTAGGGGTTTCAATTTTAATTCCATAACTAC